>CM021106.1:488585305-488597665 GCA_007115665.2 Sequoiadendron giganteum
GGCTTTGATATGGTCTCATAGGGCTCACCTAGTGAACAACTAGCTTTACTAGACCTTGTGAGCATGCATTTCTCTCTTTGTACCCTATTAAATTGATGGAGGTATGGCTTTGATATGGTCCTTTAGGGCTCAACTAGTTAACAACTGTCTTCACTAGCCCTTGTGAGTATGAATTTTATTTTTGTCCTTATCATAATCATGGGGGTATATGACTTTGATATGGACCTCTTGGGGCTCACCTAGTGAACAACTAGCTTCACTAGCCCTTATGAGCATGTGTTTTATTTGCATACTGAACAATGCATTCCACTTGTAAACCTTTTTGGAAAAAAAACCTAGATCTAGTCCACAGCATGTTGGATGACCTATCGAAGCTTGATTCGTTGTATTTTTTTCTTTTTCCTTTTTTCCTTGATGGTGTATGTTTGCGATCTAGTTATGGCTTCATATATCATCTGCATGTGTGTTCCTTTGTGTCTATGTTGGTTTTCCATAATATCTTGATCTTGGGGGCTTGGCCACCCTCTTGGTTATTTTCATCCTATCTTACTATCATTTGTACATTTGAACCCCTCTTGATTGTGTGGTTGGCTACTTTAGTGTGAGTTTGAAGCAAGTTCATCCTCTCACTAAGTGGGGGCTAAATGTAGTGTAGAAAAATGCATACCCTTGCACTTTCACACTTGTTTGGGCCTGTATTTCTTTATTTATCCCTATTTATGTATTAATTGGTCTTATTTTTCATCCACAAGCCTTATAAACTATATCTCTTTTTAGAAAATTCTAACAAACATCAATGGATAAATGATAATTTAATGATTCTGTTGAGTGTCCTTGATTTTTGGGTCTGAACTAAGATGCCACCTAGGGAATTTTTTGTCCCCCCAAAGTCTTGGGACCTATTTTTTAGTGGAACCTTAATTTTTCCCCTTTTTGGATTCTATTCCCCAAGTTTTTAGGACTTGGGACTAAGACGCCACTAGGGTGGCTTAGTCTCCCTTAAGCTTTTTCAGGATTTAATTTCAATTTTTGATAGGATATGGCCTCCTTTATTTAATTAATTCATATGTTGGCTTTTTGTGGTGTGATTCTGGCATATTAAGCATGGATAAGTATAAATACAAGGTTCATTCACTCATTTTCAGAACAAGTCTTTGGTGAGAGAATTCATAATAACATAATTGAGTTCACAAGAGAAATTATTCAAGAATTTGGAGCCATCATCAAGATTTAAACATCATATCAAGGAGATTGTTTCATCATCATGTGTGTTTTAGAGCTAACATTTGTGATGTAGGGTTTTGATTCAAGCAATCAATTCAAGTCAAGATCTATCAAGAATTCAAGCATTTCAAGATCTACATCCAATCTAGCCATTTCACACAAGTTTGCAGATTTCACAACAAGGGTTTGGTGAGTTGTAACATTGCATGTTGTTAATTCATCATTTCCCTCCATTTCATTCTATTTCAAGGTTTAATTACCAACAATGGGTTTAACCAAGGAAAACCCCCATTTACTAACGATCAAGAAGTTTTTCTTCTCTTGTCTATTTGAGATTGCAGATTTAGGTTGAAGACTTGAAGATCATTTGAAGTGAAAAGTTTCAAAGTTGCATCACAAAGTTGTCATCTTCACGAAAACTCACCTATAGGCCAAATCCGGAAGATACAAAACCTAAGATCTAAGAAGAAGGAAGTGTAGACCTTGGACCTCAGGATCACATTCAAAGATTTTAATAATTCAAAATGGGACTAAGTCGCCACCTAGGGAATCTTAGTCCTCCTCAAGTCATTTTTCAAAAATTCCTTTAGATCTAGTTCCGACATCCGAAGATTCCACGTTTTCCCCGAAAACCAATAGTGGGACTAAGACAATAGTAAGTGCATCTTAGTCCTCCATAACACTTTTTTATAATAGTTTTTCATTTCCAGAATCCTCATTGCATTCCCAGAACTTCTAGGTACACATATCCTAACTTGTTGTTGTATAATTTCATTGTTTGCATCATTCATTTAGCTTGCATTATTAGGTTTTGTGAGTTGAATTCTTATTTGTTTTTTCTAAGCTTTTGCTTGGTGGTGAACCCCTCAAAGCTTAAAAGAACCCTTCCTAGGTCTTGCTTGTTGAGAATTGACTCACCTTTGAGGTTGATAGTCAATCCAATTAGGATTCCTAAGACATTATTGAATGGCCTAAGGAGAATAGGTGAACACACACACCCTATTTTCCCCATGGTTTAGATGAAGAAAGGCCACCTCCCTAACATGGTCTTGATTTAGTGTTGTAATATCTCTAACATATTCACATTAGGTCTTGGTCCCTTGTGAACTAAATAACCTAGATGGGTGTATGAATCCCAATTAGGGTTTTTTAGGTGTTCAAATAGTGAATAACAATAACCACAAAATACCCATAAACTAAGAAAAATAACTTGCACTAGGACTAAATCACTTAGAGGGGTGTATGAGTCCCACATTTGAGGTTTTCCACAAATTTCAAAAAAAATTGAGTGAAAGTTATGATTTCTAGTTTGGATGATGTATAGACTAAGTGAAATTATAGTTTTCAAATGAAAATTAATGATGCAAGATGAAAAATGCAACCTATATGCACTTTCACTAATGCCAAATTTTGAAACCCTAGATACAAATTAACTAATGAAAAACCTAATGCAAAGTTAATGCAAGCTAGATCTAGGACTATGATCAACTCCAAATCAGAAATAAGGTGTTCTAAATGCAGGTTCACCAAAATGAAACAACAAAAATAGCATTCCACCTTTTGAGAGGTGAAACATAATCTAGGTGTTTAGGGATCTAGACCCATTTCCCCCAAGTTTCATTCAAGGAAGCCCTTGAGATCTCAATCTAAGGATGTAATAAGAGAAATGGATCTACTAAAGGCTATCCTAGGGTGTGATTAAAGACAATAAGAGGGGTTCACCACCAAGCTAAGGCATGGAATGACAATAAATGAATGTAATATGCAAAGTGTTATGAAAAACCTAGCTAAATGACCTAGGAAATGAAATTGAAATGAATAATAAAAGACTAAGAAAGTGTAGAGCTGCACTTGGGAGAGTGAGGAGGTCAAAAAAAGATCCAAAACCATAAAATATTGCTATTTAATTCCCACTAGGACTCATACACCAGTCTGGGTGATTTATTTCTAGATTAGGGTTTTGTGCCAAAAGTGGAATCTCATAGTGGTTGATTTGAATTCATTGAAATCTAGAAAATGTTTTGTACTAGGACTCATATGCCATAAGTGGAATATTAGTCCCACTTTCAATTTTTAGAGGGTTAAGACCTGAATCTTCTCTCCTATCTCTACTCTTCCTTTCACACTTTGTTTCCGGATCTGAAACCTTGATTTTGGACCTGTAGATGACTTCCCGTGACATGACAACCTTGTGACAACTTGAAAACTTATCTCAACTTTTCAACTTTGTCTTCAAAGGATCATCAAGCCTTAAAGCCACCTAAATCTGCAATCACACATGCAAGGAGAGAGAAAAACTTGTTGATTGTAAGGAAATAGGGGTTTGCATAGGTCAAACCCTATTTAGGTATTTAAACCTTGTGATGGAACAATGAAACATGAAATATGAACAATGATACCTTGAATGATGTCTTGAGATGTAAATCAACAATCTAACATGAAGTGGCCATATAGAATATAGATCTTGATCTTGAACTTTGATATGAAACAATACTTGTAAATGGATCTTCAATGCTACATCACAACACTAGCTCCACAACACGCTTGATGCTTAATGACTTTGATATGATGATGGATCTTGAATTTCCACAACAAATGATGAATAATTTTGCCCTTGAATACCTTTGAAATGCTCTTGAATGCTCTCTTGACACTCTTGTAAAGTCTTGGAATGCTTAACTCTCAATAGATTAGGTTGATATGATGAAGGATTATGTGAAATAATTATTTGAAACCTTGTTTATATATGCAATCCATCTAACTTACCTTTTATTAGATCCCAGAGGTCGACATTCATGAAATTTGAACTTAAAACCTTGATTTTCACTATAAACCCTTAAAAAGGGGTCAAATGGGACTCATATGCCACTTGTGGTGTATAGGTCCCATATGGATGGGACTCATACACCCAAGGTGGCATATGAGTCCCACAACACCTTTTTAGGTGGAGAAAATATCGGGGAGTTAAGAAATTAAGTATATTTTATGTGTATGTCAAGATTTCAGTTGAAATAAGCCTCAAGATGCATAATATAGCATCTTAGGGGCCTATTGATGATGATATGAATGTCATGAATGAAATAGGGCCTAAAAATTAATGTGAAGGTACAAATAAATAGAATTTACAACATTAAATTAAGGAAAAATTAGTTCTATTAGCTTAAAATGGCCCTAAATCCAATCTGAATGTGTAAAACACATTACAACACTAGATCAAGGTGATATTAGGTCCATTTTAATGTTAACCATTCCCAAATTAAGTCTGAAAATGTAGAGGGATACTTTTTCTATTTCCACAACTAGTACCTCTGAGTCTAATTCAAAGCATGCTTTTGTTGCTAGGAAAATGAGAAGGAGATCCCCAAGAAGATCCATTTCATTAGGTTTTGAATAAAAAGTGTAATAGGGGATGAACTATTTCTGAAATAAGATAAAAAATATTTATTGAACAAAGGAATATTAGCAATGAGTTGCAAGAAGAAATGGAAAGAATAAAAAAATTGGAAGAATTGTTAAAAGCTTATCAGTAAAAGGATAGTGAGCGAGATTCTAGGATCAAAGAATTTGAGGAAAATCTCTTTAAGTTTGAGCATGGTTCTAAATTGGAGATACTTGGACAACTTTCTATGGTTGAATCAAGAACCAAATAACCAATATCTCAAGGCTCATTTCCTTAGGTCAAAACCCCTACTGGGCCAACTATGGTGTCCTTGGGTGTTGAATTGTGGAAAAGAACCCAAGAGTTATCTCAAAAGAAGAAGGATTGGGAGAAAGAAAAAGTTCAATTAATATCTAATCACACCAAGGCACTTGAATGGTAAGAGACATAAGTGAAAAATTTTAAAGTAAAAATTGAGATGATGGTAGATAAAACAATACAATTGTTGAAATGTAGGCCACTTGCAAGGGTTTATTCATTATTTTTGTAGGAAAAATATTTATGTTTTTAATTTATCCATTTTCTTAGTGATCTGCCTATTTCTATGAACACAATTTTTTTTTTTTAGATACTTTCTTCAATTATACATTAGACATGCAAGACCAGTTATGTGAGTTCTACTTACATAATTATGTTATCCCAAATAAGACTGAATAGAACCCACTAATGTTTGTGGGAGACATTCAAATAAGAGCTTGGGCCTCCTACATGAAAAATGAGCACCATAGGGGAACAATCCTATTGTATTACCATAAAATATAAAAATTCATTGTCCTACAACTCACAAAGCAATCAGGTGTGTGCAAGAAGTTGAGTCCACCTTTTGGCCAAAAAGTGGGTGTTTTCCCTGATTTTTAGAATTTATCTCATTTGACCTAAAAAATTGAAGCAATTAAAGATTGAATCTTTAAAAAAGTCAATAATATGAAATGTATTAATTTGAGTCTAGTTTCCAAGTATGTAATTTATTTTAATACCCAGATGCTACAAATTAATTTTCAATAGGCATGTCTAAAAGCCACTATTTAAAAGATGTCTTTTTAAATTTTCATACCATGCATGTGTACACCATCCATATTTTGACCTAAATAATTTCATTTTTTTGAATCCTTTTGGGAAAAGATCTATAACACACTGAAGAATGTGCACGATATTTTTTGTAATTTTTTTTTAATATGTTTTTGTTAATTTTTTTACCAGCCATAATTGTTGTTTTGAAAACTTCTCATGTATATCTCGCATAAGATGACCTAAAATTATCATTTTTTTTTTCAAATTGAAAATAATTGTTTTGAAGAAGAGTGGGCACTCTGATTTTTTTTAATTATTTAATAAAAAATTATTAAAATAATAAAAAACCTTGATATTTCATGTTTATGGACCAGTTTCATCAAAAATTATTTGAAAAATATAAAAAATAATTTAATTGTTAAAAAAAATACATATTTAGAATCTACACAATCTAATCTACAATGGGTTTTAATTTTGTCAAAAATTTCGACAAAAAATGTCTTTAGACATATGTCCAAAGTCATTCTTTTCTACTAACACTGACATGACTTGCAAGTTGTAGGTCAAAGCAGGTCCAAAGCTAAGGGTTAGCTCCCAAGCCTTTTTTTTACGTGAAACCCATAGCAAAAACTAGGTCAAAATTTTATTTTTTTAGAAATGGGATCTCATATTTTCTTTTAAATTAAGCCTTTATGAAATGAGATCTCATTTTTGGCTCAGGGTCCTGAAGAAAAATGAGATCTTGTTTACTAAATAACATGATCCTGTTTGTTTTTCCTGATTTTGGCTTTATCTAAATTTGAAACTTCCAGTAGAAGTGGACTCATTTTCTTGCATTTTCCCAATCAGTAAATCCAAGTGCAATCATTGACCAATTTTTGAACCCCCTAAATTATAATGGCGTTTAAGAAATAATAATGAATTTTATGAGACAAGATTATACAAGAGAAAATAAACTAGAAGTAGGAACCCTTCATGAAGCCTTCTAGATTTTACAGAGGAGATGGGAAGATCTTTCATGAGAATTAAGAAGAAAGGAGCCACATTCTCTCTATAATTATGTATCCATGACTCTTAGATCTCACAAATAAATGGACCTTGCATGGTAGAATGAAGTGGCCTAGTTCCCACTAGTCTTTCATCCTCATATTCTCCTTTTTCCTATGTCACATTAGATAGGGAGGAAGAGAGGGAGAATAAGTAGAAGAAAATAAAAGGTTGTCAAATAATTTGGATTAGAAGGGCTATTGTCTAAAGTAGAAGAAGGGAGTTGACATTATGATAGATCTTAGAGAAATAATCTTGCAGTACAACCTCCAGCCTTAAAAGTTTCTTGAGGATAAGAAAAAGGCTTAGTTGGAGGGAATGATGAGATTAGATAATAGCTCATTTTCTTTCATTAAGTTAATGTATTTTAGCATTTCAACCTACCAAGGTCATAGAAAATCCTAAGACTTATACATCTTTTATATCTTTCATGCATCTTCAATCACACTCTAGTATGTGGAAATATAATTATGATATGATGGTATTTGTATGTGTGGATATATAAATGTTTATGAAATTCAATTTGATTCTATAGCTGATTCATGATTGTGATGTGTATGTTTTAGGATGCAACTAAATGTTTTATTGTGAAAAGGAATTGTAACTCGTAAAAATTGGATTTATAGCCCGCAACATAAGATCACAACTAGTTATAGGGGAAAAAATAGAATTCTTGAAACACGACAACTCCAGGAGGGAATGAATATGATCATTGAATGGTCAGCTATGAGTCATCAAAAGCACCCAATAAGACGATAGGAAGAAGGAGTCTACTCTAAGGAGGAAAGCTTTAAAAATGTGACAGTTTGTACAAATCATGTCTTTGTAATACTATTAGGGAAAATTTACAGTTTGAATTCTACTTTTAGTCCTTGTATGAATAAAAACTCTCTCATGCCTATGTACTGGGATTGGTGGTTGAAGAGAAAATCTAGTTTTTAGTTCTAGTTTTTGTTTTACCAGACAATACTTTATTATTGTTATTTTTTTTATTAAGTTGCAATAGTATGTACCTCTAAATGGGAAATATTTCAAGGGTAAACCCACATAAGTGGTTTACAATTTAATTGAGGAAGGAAATAGTCATTTTCAAAGTTTGAGGAATTTTAGGGGGTTCACTCGAACTGTAGGGTTCAAGCGAACACATTCAAGGGTTCACTCAAAATATGAGGTTCGATAAAACCCCATAGTTTGAGCAAACCATTGAATGTTGTTTATTTTTAATTAAAAAAAGGGTTCAAACAAATGTTGGTTTGTTTGAACCCTTGAATTAGGGTTTTTTTTAACAAAAAGATTTCTTTGTCATTCTTTTTGACTATCATTTTCCCATCGGCAAACCCACATTTGAACATCCTCCAAGCGATCTTTGGTGAAGACCTCACCACCTTCAGTGATGAGCATCACCCTCCATTGTGTCAAATTCCTTCTAGGTTGGTGATTTCATTTTCTTGAAACTTTCAAAACCGTCTTCAAGAAATCCTTCTTCTGCATATCTTTCAATCATGGCATTCTTCACTATAATAAACCCTAAAAATGAAAAATGTGTGTTCAGTCATACAAGAGAACAACTTTGTCTAAGCTAGGAAAAGTGTATAAATAGTAGTGATAAACCACATGAGGTTGGGAATCAAAAGCCTTATGTTGTGCCAAGTTGTAAGGATGAGAATTAGGGGTAATGGAATATAAGGTAAAGAAGTTAGAATAATGAATACAATGTCATGTTCCAACTCATGTAGATAGCTTCTCTTGTAGATAACAAACAATATGAAAATGCCACTCCCACATATACACTTGTGTTTCACAGTATTGTTCATGAATAAATTGATTGTATGAGAAGGTTTTTTTTTAGTTTTTTTTATTTACCCTCCCCTAAACATGATATCAATTTACTATCCAGTTGACATAATCAACAAGAAAGACTTATGCTTTGTGGCCTCTCTAAAACAAGAATGATACATCAATGGAATAGAAATGCATAATGCATGGTGTCAAAGTAGAATTAATATTTAAGCACTAGAAAGAATGATACACCAGTATGAGTTCAATTTAGGCCAAACCATAACATATAAATAAAGAGACAATGTAAGATAAAAGAATGAATGCAATGTAAACATAAACAAGGGAGAAATGATTCTAAAATCAAGTATTTTGAGTTTCCCTAGTGGGATAATGAAAGGAAAGGTAAAAACAAATTAAGGCATAGGAAAATGGTTCAAAGGAAGAGGAGGAAACCAAAATGGTCTCTTAGGTGAGGAGGATGATCATGTAAAATAAATATATAGAATGTGAAATAAGTGGAGAAATCCTATCAAATAATATATAATCAAAATACTAGCTTGTAATGAGCCCTTTTCAATTTTAACAACTTTTTCCTTCATGAATACATTTAACAGAACAATGAAAAATAGAAGGGAAAAATTTACATTGATCAATTCATGGTCTCTTGAGTATCATACACCAAATCTATTAGAAAATGGTATCACACATGACATAAAAAATATAAATTCTTAGGTCCACTTCTAATTTCTATAATATTGCATCCCAATGTGTTGATTAACATTCTATCATATGCCTATTAACTATGAGTTAAATCTAGCTTGAGTCTATTTTTGGTTTTGGGTAACCCCTGTAAGTATATCATAAATTTGTTTAACATAAATTTATTACGGTGAGCCCTTTTAACCCATGTAACTATTTGAATCACACTCTTTCACATCACAATTAGTATTGAATAATATATTTCCTATTTTAATTCTTGGGGATATTCCATTTTGTTTATCACTTAGTCTATTACCTTTTTTTAAGTTGTTAGATAAAAATGATAATTTATTTTTTCCCTTTTTAATCTTAAGGGTTTTATGTAAATTTTAGTTTAATCTCTTTTCTAATCAAAATACGTAAATAACATTATTTTTTACTTTGGGTAAAAGGTTCCATAACACATTAAAACTAATAAATGTTTAGAGGATCATGCCACTAAGTCTATCCTTGCACATATGTATGAGCATATCAAAAGAATTCATTCATAGGGATTCAAAACCAATGTTATCTTATGTTTCACATGTGTAACTATGTTATATCTACTTGTTGGAGGTTTAAACAAATATATATGTAGCCAATAATAATACATGAGTCTAGTCATAAATCGTAATGATTCATAGTATATATTGAGTACATTTTTTATTATATTTATATTTTATTTTAGCTCTAATTCAAAGTTGAATATAAATAAAATTTCTATTGTGGATCATTAGTATATTATTAAGGATCTTTATGTAAAGCATTAATTATCTTATTTTTATATAATGAACTCTTAAATAAATAATGTTTCTTAATTATCCATCTAATTCTTAAAGATTTACATTCTCATTCTATAATTTAGATCATAAAAAAATACTTTCTCATTTTATAATCTAGGTCATGCAGGGATTTGCATTCTTATTATGTATGAATTGTAAGATTGCATTCTGTTGTCCATGGATGAACATACTAGTCTTAAGGAGTGAAGTTGATCAATTTTTTCTTTAAGAATGCTTCATTTTATTATAATTTAAGCTTTTATAGAGCCTAGAAGCTATTGTTTTAAGATATAGGAGTCATTATCAGAGAGGTTATTTGAAATTTTTACAATTGACTACACTTGTAAAATAAGTTAAATTCTTCTAAATAAATATCTTGCTACAAAATTATCTAAATACAAGCATAGAGGATTATATTGATAAATTATTAGATCTTTGATTCTATGCCAAAAAGATTTAGGCTTTATTTATAATTTTTGTTTACTTTATGTTTAATTATCTATTGTACTATGAGTTAAATAGCTTGAGTCTATTTCTTACTAAATTGGAATTGTATATCTAAATTTCATATATTTTAGAGTGGGATGGTGGCCATCAAAATATGTTATCAAATTTATTGATGTACTACAAGACACAACTTTTCATATATATACATGTCAATAATTTTATACACCTTTCTTCTCTTGTTCTAAGCATATTTTCTATCTTCACCTTGAATAATTAGACCATCACAAATTCCTTAGCATTTCACCAAACATCCTTAATGGCACAATTAAATAATGTTACTTTTCATGCACTTATTTAATTTCACATTTAGTTCCAAAAAAATGGACCCCTCCTCACCTAGTATAGAAAGTTTTGTAGAAACTCTAGTGTGGATTGACCAATAACTAGATCTTAAGGCACCACACATGAATTTTTTGTATAATTTGATATATTTATTATCTAAATTTGATATGCCTTTTGATTTTATCAAGTCTAAATTATGTTTCAATTGAACATAGATAATTACAATTTACATGTGGGTAAGTGCACCAAGATGGTTCCCAAAAAGGGGACTTAAGTGGACAACTTTTTTCTAAAATCAAGAAATACTGACCTTGGATGTGAAATTGAGGATACTTAGACTCAGAATTTTGAGATGGAACTAAAAGAAGGATTCAAGTGCTCTGAGTCTACTTTCTAAACTACTAATTTACTTTGAAAATGGTTGAGATTAAGGGGTTCAAATGAGGGTCATACACAAATTGGTGTTTTTTTTTGTCAGAAAAACATAACATAGCAACTCTTGTACGACCCTTGTACGGTGATATTTTTTTTAGTATTTATAAAATCGCAATAGTCAGAAGTTAGCTAATAGTATGTAGTTGATGCATGATTTTTTTGATAATTTTTTAATGAATATTTGATTTTTTACTAATTTGCGAAGTGGACATATCCTAAAAATAGAATTCTGGCAGTGCTACCCCTACAAATTTTGGAAACTAATTGGTTTGTTTTTTTTTTATTTTTTTAATTTTGTAGAATGGAGTCTAGTTTCTAAAAATGTAATTTATTTGAAAATTTGATGAATGGTTAATTTATAACAAAATAAATACCAAACACTTCTTTTTCACAAAAAAAAGACATATAGATAAAATAAATTATGGATGAAAGACTTAACATTTTTAGAAAGTGAAAAAAATTACATCGTTGGATAGCTAAGAGATAACCCAACATTACCCATGTGTTCGATTTTCTTGATATTGAACCACGTGCAATCCTAATAGTGAGCACGAACTCGATTATGAGAAATATGGTAGATTATTTAAAAACACACCTTTGGTCATTGGGAATGCCCTCCAAGCCTTTGGGTTGGTATTCCAAAGCAAATACCAAGCCTAAGGCTCGGTAATTCCCAAAGCAAGATATAATGCGAGCGCGTTATAACGTGCTCACGTTATATCTCACTTTTGACATGGTTTTTGCTTCTGCGGGGAACATGTCTACTAGTGCATAATGTGAGCACATTATAATGTGCTCATATTATGTCTCACTTTATGTTAAATGCCAGTATATTAATGCATGCTGATATATTTTTATGTACATGTATGTCATGTATGTATGTATGCTTGTATGGATGTAAGATTATATGTACATATGTATTATGCTTGTATGTATGTCTTTAGATGAAGGGAGAATTTAGAGAGAGTCTAGAGAGATGGAGAGGGGGTCGAAGTGAGAGTTTAAGAGAGAGGGAGTGGGAGAGAAGGAGTTGGATTGAGGGGGACTTAGCAAGGTAGGGTGGGAGGGAGGGAGAGAGAGAGAGAGGGGGGATGGGAGAGAGAGAATTGAGGGAGA
>CM021106.1:488597765-488666347 GCA_007115665.2 Sequoiadendron giganteum
TCAACTATTTGTTGAAATGATGTGAGTTGTAAAGTATAGGAACATCATGAAGACTCTTGGGTTGAGAACATCGAATGCATCAAGTGAAGAAACTATTGTGAAGAATCTAATGGATTCTTATGAGAGTATGGGTAAGACCTCACGCTCAAAGGATAGTAATGTCACCCGATGTGTCATTACATTGACTTTGGTAAGTTGTCAAACAAAGAGAGCTCGTCTAATTAAAAAGACTAGTGAAAAAATGAGAATTAGTAGAAAAACTTTATCAAGAGCCATTCAAGGGTGACAAAGAATTGAGGGCAATGATACAAATGAATTATGGACATTCTCAGGGAGACTGTCACGAAAAGATAAAGAATTTGTCCAAGCCTTGAGAACACTAATTGAATAGTATTGGAAGAATAACACAAGGCCATCTCCGAATCAAAGGGATGTGGTAAGAAGGAGAATTGGTAGTCGGAATCATGAGCCACATCCAAAGAATTTTTTGGATATGACTCAAACCCAATTTTTTCGGAAATTTGAAAATAATTATCCTCAAATTAGTATTTCTCAAAGATTTTTTGAAATTCTTAAACCTTTTTATGTCAAGATAAATCACACATGCACTACTTGTTGTTGTAGACTACATGTTGAGTTTTCTAACCATTATGATGTTTATCATTCTATATGTTTAGATTTGCATACTAACGATGTTTTGCAGGATTGTGGCATAGAAGCCCCACCAAAATCTTCAAGAGATTTCTTATCAAAAAAATTATGTGAAATAGAGGATGGCCAGATATTCTATAGGACAACATGCTTGGATGGTTCATGCGAGCATTGAGGTGGCTTCCAGTGTATGCCAGTATGTCAACATAGGGAAAGCAAAAATGAAGTGGGACAAAAACTAGTAGAGTTTTGGAAGTATAAAATAGTGGCATATGCTACAAAAGATGGGTCTCAATAAAAAAAGGTGTGATTTGGTTATTGAGAAGATTCTAGTGTACCAATTTATGGCCACATTTTGTGATAGTATATTGTCTGAGTATGCAATGCATACCCATAGAGCTCGATGGTTGGACACGCAGTTCAAGCTATGCAAGGACACCTTTCCAGTTGGAAGCATAGTATATGTTGTTGACTTTGTAGAGAACTACACTCTACAACCACAACATGAGGTGTAGTCATAGTATTACAACTCCACACAAGTTTCGATATTCGTGCACATAGCATTCATTCATGTATCTGATAGTACAGATGAGAAAAAGAAGGTATTGAGGGAGTACCACTTTTACATTATTGATGATCGCACACATTCTCCAGAGTTCATGCAAGGTTGCTTCCAAATGTTCTACAGTGGTTTGGATCAGAGGGGCATAGAATACGATCAACATATAATATGGTCTGATAACTGTGCAACACAGTTCAAGAACTCATGCATGTTCTACTAGTTATGCAGGATGCATGCCATTATAGGTGTTCAACATATGTGGAACTTTTGTGAGGCTGTACATGGAAAGGGGGAGCATGATGGTGTAGGAGCATGCATGAAAAGAGCATTAGCACGAGAAGAGTTAAAGTATAAAGACAGTGCAAAGTTAACATATGCAAAATCAATCATCAAGTGGTGTAATGTTTTTATGGGTCCAGGTAATGAAGGTATGTCTTCAGTTCATAGATTTTTTTGGTTGATGGATGATACTAACATTGAACCATATGAAGACTGTTGTACACTAACAGGATCAAGTGAGGTACACTCTTTCCTTAGCTCAAATTCAGGTTCATGGAGTATCGATACACGAAAGATGACATGCTTTTGTTCTTCATGTACAATGCAAGCCTGGAATGATTGTGAGTCAAGGGAGTGGGTTGAAAAATGGTTCACAAGTTATCTTAGCCCACTTCACACGTATCACCCTCTGATGACATTGGAACTGACACAGATGGAATCATCAATCGACTTTGACCACGTATCAAATCTAGTTCAACTAGGTGATATATCTACTTTCTTAGTTGTTGAAATTCCATATCTTTATCTTACTTTGTACTGTATTCGTAATGTTGACAAATTTGAAGAGAGTTTTTGCAGATATCAATGTAGGGCATGTTTATGCAGTTATTGCAAATGAATACAATGAAGAGGGAACAAACTATTACTTGTTTCGTTGTGTTGAGACCAAGAAAAAAATTGGAGGCCCCAATTATAGATGGAGAAAACATTAAATACCCTACAGGCTCAATTGTGGTTACTGGAACATGGCTTAGAAGGTACCCACATTCAAGTGTTAAACATTGGCTATTTTAGGACTTTGACATGCATCGTAAGATTCTTCATTACTCGAACCTTGTCATGGCATCGAATGTTCATTTGACCAAATATGGGGGTAGACCTTTAAACAAGACATTATGGAAGTTTCGTGAGTCTGACCATGAGGCAATACTTGACACAATAAAGAGTAGAGCAGACCTGGATGGTTCATTGGATTAATTTGTAAGTATATGCACATTGGTTCTTATTAATTCATACTTTTATGCACATTAATTTGTTTGATGCCAATGCTATCATCTTCTTTTATAGTGATTGGTGTCCCCTTGCAAAAAAAGCAGATATATGAGCCATCCAAGAGAATGACAGCCGGAAAAGAAATGCAACATCCTTATTTTGATGCTTGCATGTAACATCTGTAAGTGCCTTCCATCTATTTTTATTTCATTTTCTTTTTCTCTTTTACTTTGCATATTTGTAAGTAAACTACTATAAATTGATTGATCTTTTGTTGTAGAAAATGCTGATTTAAGAGCCATCAAAGAGAATCTCAGCCAAAAAAACAATGCAACATACTTATTTTGATGATTTTGACAAATCTCAATTTTGATGATTTTGACAAATCTCAATTTTGATTTCAAGCCATTATAGGAGAGTGTGTGAAGCTTAACGAGGGAATCTCAAGTTACTCATTTGAAGTTAACCTCATAATGAGCACCTATGATGTAGACATTTCAAGAGAATATTGAATGTATGAGTGACATTGTAAAAGATCTGAGAGAACGAAGTGCCAGAGGCATTGTAATACGATTTAATTACATAATGAGATATACTCAAATATTGTAAGGTTGGATTTCATGTTTGGTGTACTAGCACCTTTTTCTGTAAATGGCTTAAGTAGGAAACTTTGCAAAATTTGAATTTTGAAATGTAAACAATGTGAAAAAGGTCATATAAAGGTCATGTAAACAATTTGTACATATTTTTTTGCAACTCGTGTGACCAAGCAGACTATTCCAACATGTTTGAATAGGTATTTTTATGCTAGGCATGGTCCTCTTTCATATCGAAACATGTAGAATCGCTCTGAGCTATGTTCCACCAGATTGATCCCTTAAGGGTCCAAAGTGCAAAATGGCTGAAAACTTCAGCATGCCATTACTTGGATACCATCATACTTAGAAAATTCTCATCTAATCCTATAGAAAGGTGTTTGGCCCCTCTAGAAAAATGACTCTCGGTTTTGGGTATCTTGGAGTGGTTTTCTCGTGGCGGCGGATTTTCACTTGATGGAAAATGCATCAAATTCAAGCAGTGAAAAGTTACAAAGTGGTGCAACTTTCCTTCTGCAACTTGTGTGACCAAGCGGACTATTCCAACACATCTGAATATGTATGTTTATGCTATTCATGGTCCTCTTTCACGCCAAAACACGTGGAATCGCTACGAGCTATGTTCCACCGAATCGATCCCTTAAGGGTCCAAAGTGCAAAATGGCTGCAAACTTCAGCATGCTATTACTTGAATACCATGAGACTTAGAAACTTCTCGTCTAATCTTGCAGAAAGGTGTTGGTCCCCTCTATAAAAACCTCTCTCGGTTTTGGCTATCTTGGAGTGGTTTTCTCGTGGTGATGGATTTTCACTTGATGGAAAAAACATTAAATTCAAGTAGTGCAAAGTTACAAAGTCCTGCAACTTTTGTTCTGCAACTTGTGTGACCAAGCAAACTGTTCCAACATGTTCGAATATGTATGTGTACTCTAGGAATAGTCCTCTTTCACACCAAAACACGTGGAATCACTCTGAGCTATGTTCCACCGAATCAATCCCTTAAGGGTCCAAAGTGTAAAATGGCTGCAAACTTCAGCATGTTATTACTTGGATACCATGACACTTATAAACTTCTCATCTGATCTTACATAAAGGAATTGGTCCCCTCTAGAAAAATCTCTCTTGGTTTTGGCTATCTTGGAGTGGTTATCTTGTGGCAGCGGATTTTCACTTGATAGAAAAAGTGTCAAATTCAAGCAGTGCAAAGTTGTAAAGTGGTGCAACTTTCATTCTGCAACTTGTGTGACCAAGTGGACTATTCCAACACATCCAAATATGTATTTTTACACTATTAATGGTCCTCTTTCACACCAAAACAAGTGGAATCACTTTGAGCAATGTTCTACCGGATCAATCCCTGAAGGGTCCAAAGTGCAAAATGGCTACAAACTTCAGTATGCTATTACTTGAATACCATTACACTTAGAAACTTCTCGTCTAATCCTACAGGAAGGCATTGGGACCCTCTAGAAAAACCTCTCTCGGTTTTGGCTATCTTGGAGTTGTTTTCTCGTGGCGGCGGATTTTCACTTGATGGAAAAAGTGTCAAATTCAAGTCGTGCAAAGTTGCAAAGTGGTGCAACTTTCACTCTGCAACTCGTATGACCAAACTAAATGTTCCAACACATCCGAATAAGTATTTTTATGGTAGGAATGGTCTTTTTTCACACCGAAACACGTGGAATTGCTCCGAGCTATGTTCCACCCGATCAATCCCTTAAGGGTCCAAAGTGCAAAATGGCTGCAAACTTCAGCATGCTATTACTCGGATACCGTGACACTTAAAAACTTCTCATTTGATCCTATAGGATTGTATTGAGCCCCTTTAGAAAAACCTCTCTTTTTTGGCTATCTCATAGTGGTTTTCCCGTGGTGGTGGATTTTCAATTGATGGAAAAAGCATCAAATGCAAGTAGTGCAAAGTTGAAAAGTGGTGCAACTTCCGTTATGCAACTTGTGTGACCAAACGGACTATTCCAAAACATTCGAATAGGTATTTTACACTAGGTATGGTCCTCTTTCACACCAAAACACATGGAATCGCTCCGAGCTATGTTCCACTAGATCGATCCCTTAAGGGTCCAAAGTTCAAAATGGCTGCAAACTTCAGCATGTTATTACTTGGATACCATGACACTTAGAAACTTCTCATCTAATCCTACAAAAAGATATTGAGCCCCTGTAGAAAAACCTCTCTCAGTTTTGGCTATCTTGGAGTGGTTTTCTTGTGGCGGTGGATTTTCACTTGATAGAAAAAGTGTCAAATTCAAGTTGTGCAAAGTTGCGAAGTGGTGCAACTTTCGCTCTGCAAATCATGTGACCAAGTGGACTATTGCAACATATCTAAATAGGTATGTTTACACTAGGCATTTTCCTCTTTCACACCGAAAGACGTGGATTTGCTTTGAGCTATGTTCCACCGGATCGATCCCTTAAGGGTCCAAAGTGCAAAATGGTTGCAAACTTCAACATGCTATTACTCAGCTGTCATGATGTTTAGAAAATTATCATCTGATCCTATAAGATCACATTGAGCCTATCTACAAAAACCTCTCTCATTTTTGGCTATCTCAGAGTGGTTTTCCAGTGGTGGCAGATTTTCACTTGATGGAAAAAGCATCAAATGCAAGTAGTGCAAAGTTGCAAAGTGGTGCAACTTCTATTCTGCAACTTGTGTGACCAAGCAGAATATTCCAACACATCCAAATAGGTATGTTTATGCTAGGAATGGTCCTCTTTTGCACTGAAACATCTGGAATCGCTCTGAGCTATGTTGCACCAGATCGATCCCTTAGGTTGGAGGAGTCTAAAGTTGCAAATTTGTAAGGTGCTTAAAGCAACAAATTTGAAATGATATTGAATGGACCAGTTAACACTCATTGCATCTAGGTGATGCTCACAGAGGTGAGGCACTAGGCCTTCTTGGGAGGTCACCCATTCCAGTATACTCCAGCTCAAGCACTTAACCACAAAGTTTTTTCCCCAAGGTTAAGCCCACTTAGCTTGCAACCCCATTTGCAAAACCTTCGACAACTGTTGTACCTTATGACACATTCATTATAGAGCCCCTTTAGCTCATCAATTGGTAAGTAGGAGGCATTTTCTACAATGTGTCAAATTGTGATATTGCTATCAGGATTCCATTGAGCAGTCATTTGTAGTATTAGATATAGATGTAGCTTCTATAGTATTGCACATGATTGTAGAAAGTTTCAAAGATCTAGATGACATCAATAGTTCACATTACTCAAGAAGGATGAACATCTTAAAGACATTTGCCAAAATCGGGACAAGTAACCTTCTTGTGGACTTAGGGTTGCAATATTTGATCTACAACATGTTCCACCATTTGTTCAGTAGGATCAAGAACACACATGTAATGAAGGTGTGTTTGTAGCCATGAAAGATTATGGTTTGAACTATCTAGAAGAGTGATGTTTTATCTCGACCAACCATATCTATACCGTGGTTTGTTTGGAAACAAGGATGGGTTCTCTCTTCATCGACATATACATTATTCCTCGATGTGTTCACACTAGTGTTACAAGACTAGGACTCACCTCAGACTTGACAAGCCATTTTTTGACTTGGACTCGGGCTCGGAGCCCAGACTCGACAAATAGAAAAACCTAAGAAATTCAAATATTTTTAAGGATTTAAGACTTGTTTCATGAACCCTTTAATAAATAAACCTTAAAGACACAATAGCATCAACAAATATAAACTACTATGATCTCATACACAAACATACATCAATCACATAAAGCACAAATTTTAGCTGAAAGAAATAACAGATTTAGATATATAAATATTGTGATATTGCTATCAGGATTCAATCGTGTAGTTTTACAAGTCAAACTCATTGACCCATGATTCATCAGTAGTGGTTCACAAGAACCCATCTCTCATGATAATGAATGGTTCATAAGGAGGAAGATAAATATTCATACATTTCTTCTATCACAAATGAGATAAGTGCTTGGTTTCATTAAAGTCATGAGACAACCATTAATGGGGAGTGGATACATGAAGAACTGATGGAGAATGATAATGGCTTTAGACCTGCTATAAAGGGAAAAAGAATTCATTTCAATGATGCAAGAGGTTTTTGGTTTCACTACCAAAATGAGCCTATGAAGAATGCATGTGAAACTCCTTTTGACCTTCAGGGTGTTCTTACTCCATTTCAAGGATCATGCATTGAGGATGACATAGATAAATGTTAGGGCTAACCAATTAATAATTATACACATGAATAAGTCAAACATGTACATGTCAATAAGGGAAGTACAAGTACTCAAAAACATGTAAGCATCAAAAAGTATACACACGAATACATAGTATACACAAATTAAAACAAAGTATATACACGAATACAAGGTATATGCATGAAAACTTGTAAGCCACAAAGTATACATTTGAATGCACGTAAGTCACAAAGTATACACGTAAGTTGTAAAGTATACACTTGAATACACATAACTCATATCTATTGAACCATCAATTTAAAATGCAAATATGGACATGCATCGATAAAGATATTTGTATTAACCAAATAGCCATGTAGGCATACATCAATATATGTCGATATAAGTATGAAATATATGTACAAAATAGCCATATAGGCTTATGAGAATGCCATCTAGGCATACAATGTCAAATATGTCCAATAAAAAATATGTATAAAACTGTCATGCATGCATACAACAAAGGACTCTAGAATTAAAAGTCATTGCTCTCCATGCCTTGGAAATAAAATTTTTCCCTTTCCTTTTCACTCAGATGGTGATAGGTCTATCACTCATTTTTGTTGCGCTCGTGGAGTGCTCCTGCTACTCCTCCTAGGGTTTAGTTCATGGTGAAGTTTTAACTATTACAATAAGAAGTAAAGACATGAATATATAGAAATTACATTATAAAAAATGATATATTTGACAAAATAATCACTTACAGCCATCTCACGATCTCTCTCCATGATGGAAATATTGTCACACCCATACTTAGGCGTGCTCAAGCCCTGTATAAACCATACAAATAGAAATTAAACTATGTGAATCAATAATGGTTTGATTTTTCACTAACTAACATCTATAACAACAAATGTAAATTGAAATTTACTAATTTTCCTCATACCTCTTATGTCAAAGCCATCGAGGATTGTATAGAAGATGTCACACCAATATCCATTGCCCTCGTCATATTCAGAGGTGTATCGTCTCTGAACAATTGAAAATAACACAACAAATTATTCAATGTAATCAACGGTGTGCATGTATAAACTACACAAATCTATTAAGTACCTGATTCATTAGTTAAACTCTTTATTCTATTACTTGCGTGAAGGTTTAAGTAAATCCACCGCCACTAGGAAACGTTCCATCAAAACCTCCAATATTAGTCTGTTCAACATCCAAAATTGCATATTAAATTACCATTCATAAAACAATGCCATTAACATGCAATAAATTTATAATTGTTTACTAGTTACATACCCTAGCGATAGGTGTATTGCAGAAATAGGTTGGGGGGGGGCTAGTGTATCCAGTCTCAACACTGTGACCCTGCAATTTTATTAAAATCATAAAACATTTTTAGTTAATCTTGCATTTCAAAATTGAAATTTAATAAATTAAATTCAATGAACACATGCACTAACTTTTACTTGACTATCAATGCCATATGCCTCATGCAAAATGTCAGCTGCCCGCTCCATCTCCACAGCTACAGATGGATCCTGTGTACCAGTTTCTTGAGGGTCAGTGGGGTCATGTGAACAAGTAGCCCTGCAAGATTGACACACATGTGTTTGAAGGCCACCACTCGAAGACTCCCCTAGATGACGCTATAGAATAGGGCTAGTATGATGGATGAAACTCTGGGTCAAAGTGTTTATTGATTTCAATGTCTCTACGTTAGCACTTTCCTTCACAATAGAAGGCATAAGAATGTGCTCATGAGGTGGCCTAGCGAGAGCTCATCTACCTTGCCGCGTAGGATCCGACTGTGCATCCAGGTCTATCCTGAGTTGAGCCCCCACCTCTCCCCTAGAAATCCCCCATATCAAAATAATTTGGGAAGTTGTTCAATATGAACTCATTGTATAGTTTCCTAGGGAAATATTGCAGGACCTCGCAATTGTTGCATAGTGGGTAATTGAAGACCATGTACCACCTATCATAAAACTGGTCCCTAATCTATCGGTGGTGGCACCAATGGATAGTAAACCTCTTCGCATTGAGGGTAAGATTTTGATTTGTGCGTGGGTCAGTGAATAATGAGCACAAATCACCTTTTGTAATTTTTAAATCCTTCACATCCTTGTATGATAGTTTATTTGCATAATAGTCCCTAGCCGCTTGCCTCCTATCTTCCCATCCAGTTATTTGTTTTCTAATTGAATCTACATTTTCTAACATATCTTTCAATGAATTTTCTAGGGTGATTCTTTTTTTGGTTGAACCATTTGGATCACTCAACCTATTGATCAAATCCTCAATTTTTTTTTTGTTGTTCTCAATTTCACTCATTAAATTTTGTTGAGTGCTAGGAGGGGGTTGAGTGATTGGTGGAGGAGGTTGATGTTGTGGTTGATTTTGATCTTGAGGATTTGGTTGGTCTTCCTATTGAGAATTTTGAGGGTTTGCAGGTTGATTTGCATCTCCGAAAAATTCAAACAAATAGATATCAAATTCAACCTAATACTAACAAATTCAAAACAACAACCATAGAATACTTACCTCTCATAGCTCCTCATCGTCGTGGTGCCATCATTGTGAAGAAATATTGATTGTTGGTGAAGAGATTCTCCTCCTAGAACACGAGTGCGGTATTGTGGGGTTTTTGGCCGCGGGTGCAACAAAAAAACCAGTCGAAATGCAAATGAGAGATTTGCATTTGTTTTTTTGCTTTTAATAGTAAATAATGCGAGCGCGTTATAATGCGCTCGTGTTATTTTTTTGTAGTTTCAGAGGCCTAGCCTAGGCTTAATGGAGACATAATGCAAGCGCATTATAACATGCTTGCATTATGGTTTTCAAACATTTTTTTTGAGGGTGTCCACGGAATTGCTACCCATTTCCATGCACCCACCCATGTGTTTGCTTGAAACTTCTATAAGAAATGTGAAACATATTTTATTAAATAGTTCACTAGACCTTATCTCTAATAATGCATTCTTTCAAATCTCAAGATAAAATAACTTGTTGGCCCTTGTGATTTACTCATGTAGATCATATATATTCAAGATCATTTTATATATTTAAATGTATAGTTAGAAGTTTTTGTACATTTTGGTGAAATGGGTTCATGCATGACTTTGAATTATGTAAATTTAAAGATTTATTAATATTTAAAATTAATTTACTTGTTTCACAAGTGTTTAGTAACTAGAAGTTACATTTAAAATTTATTGCACATGTATGCACTTGAGAACTATTATCTAGGTATACAGTGTTCATTTTTAATACATTATATATCATGTGCACACTTGTATTTATTTAGAACTTTTTTAGATGTCTATTCTCTAGATATAGATATATTATTTACCAAGGTCTCATTGCTCCATTAGGTGTACATATCATGGAAAATGCACCTGTTCCACCTCCACAGTCACAATTTGCAAATACTAATAGTGAGATTACAAGATTGAGAGATTCTTTAACTTATGGTACAAACACATGCATACATGTGGAAACTTGCATGTCCATATTACAAAGCCTAAAATAAATAAGATATAAACTTGGGGATACTAGTACATTTTATCCTAATAGAGTAGTTTCTATTCTTTCCCACATGTAGGAAGAAGTACGTGGTGAGGTTCCCTATTCTCAAATAAATGATGTTGTGACCAAAGATATGATTAAAAACCAATTTTTTCCATTCTATCAAAATAAACATAAGTTGAGGGGATACCAAGTCACCAAATGTGTGGATGTTGTTGTGGCCGAATTGATCCACCTATTATTTCTTACAAAACATAGCCAATATCCAAACAATGACCAACCTCCATTATATTTTTCTCAACAATTGTATGTTGAGGTCCATTTGGGCCTCAAAGTCAACTACCTAGACATTCCACCATATGTGGTCATGGGCATGGTAGGATTGTCGATAGGCCCACCTATCATCGAGTAGGTAGACCAACCTTGGTGTTTAGAGTATTGGTTGGTGACAAGTCTCCTACTCTCACCCCAACTCTAGCCCCCTTAGTAGACCAGGTTGTCATTACTTCCCAAAAGGAAGCAATTGATAGTGTAGGTGACATTGCAGTTGCGACCACTAGGATATCTATTGATTGTGTGGGTTAGTATTTTATGTCTAGATGTTCATGATCCACACCATTTGTAGCACAACATAGCAACATGGATCCTTTTATAGTGTCAAACATCCCTACACCTACACAACTCAATGAACTTATAGAAGATATGGCACACAAGACTATGCATTGTTTAGCTAAGGACCTATTAGAGTCATATACCTTCATCACATCAGACTATGGGATCTTTATAGACTAGGTCAAAGGTCATTTGGCTTTAGGAGTTCATTAAAATCCAAGATCCTATCATTCTCATCACTCTCAATCCAGCACTAGTAGACATCAAGATCCACCTATAGATCATTCAGCTACTGCACAAACTATTGATCCTTTAGTTGACTTCCAAAGGATGCAAACTTATATGGGTTTTGTGGATATGTTGACTTGTCCTAATTCATCATCGTCGATGCCATCTCAGCTACATACTCCCCTTTACTCATCATTTTTGGAATGAAATGCAATGACTCAGATGGATGTATATCTTGACGTGTCAACTAAGCATTTAGTTGATTTGGTTTAGATGGCCATTACAGAGGACTTAGATCATTTGATACCACCTGATGTGCATGTTCAATTATTTTTTAAAACTATTTTTAAATTTTAGTTTTAACTAGATATTCATGTAATATATATGTATATATATTGTAAATGGACATACCTCATGTTACTCCTAGTATTGGTTTAGATCGTGTATGTCAGCGTGACTCTATGGATGCTTCTACTGCCAGTGGACATGTGAGTTTTAAATTTTCATATATACACATATATATGGACATGCATACATGTATAGATCTAGATAGATATTTAAAAACACATGTACATTCTTAAATAACTTTCATAAAATTTATAATAAATTATATGTATTTAACACATTGTGTACACAATTTTATCTCTAGGGCTCGACACATTTTTTAGAGCAGATTGTTCTCATTCAGATGATTGTTTGACTAGGAGTCGAAATTCATATTAGGATGCACTAGATTTATGAGTTGTTTAACATCATATATGACCAGGGCTACATGTTTTATGATCTCTAGTACATGTTTGTTAGGTTGTTGATACAATATTCCTTAAATTTGATGATCTAGATAGTACATTTGTTAGATTGTTGATATATTATTAGATGTAAATTTGATGATCTCTCTAGTACATTTTCTTATATGATATACTTACACATTTTCTTATGTTTATATGTTTATTTTCATTCAAATGCACCTAGATTTTCTTATAATGTCTATGTTTATGTTCATTTTGTTGGAAAAACAAGGATAGACAACTGAGAGAGGGGGTGAATCAGTTGTTAAAGAATTCAAAACTTATCTTACTTTATCAACCCTTAATCTTAGATCTGATATTTAATAATGAAAGAAAGAATCAACAACACATCAAAAACATACAAGGCCAAGATTTTTGCTTGGAAACCCTATTGGGAGAAAAACCACAGTGGAGGTTAATCCACAATTATACCCTATTAAAAGTATAATGAAAATGAATAAGGAATGCACATGCATTCAGGCACACTACCTAGTGCTCATTTCTCAGAAGGGAAGGCTCACTACCTTACATAATATAATTAGATTAAATCCATCTGATGAGATTGAACTGAGAAATTAGCTTCTTGAAAAGCCTGATGATATTTTTGCTTAGGCACATAAATACTTCTTCAAACATCACTCAATCTTCTTCACACTCTGATCTGATCTTTATTCACACATATCTTGCATACACTTCACATAAATTCACTGAGCATATTTCAAAATGAGGAAAAAATCACTCTTATATATCCGCTACATGGATTTACATTGACAACTTTGTTGGCCACAAATAAAGAATAAGGGAATTATAAATTGTCAGCCTCAATACATGAAAAAATATCAATGCGCACCAACTTAAGTTAGTCACAACATAATGAATACCTAAATAAAAATCCTAGAACATGCCAAGCATTCAATAATTAATCCATAAGTATCTGTAACATGCTACCACCATCATGTCGACGAAGAACATGAAAACTAAAACACACAAAGAAAAAATATTCAATCACGAACACATCGATTCATGCAAACATACCACAATGATAGAGAACAATCCAAAAACATCTCTAAACATCTCAGAAATGTACACAAAAGCTCAATTTACCAGAACTGCATTCTCTTATTCCAGAAACACCTGCTACAGTAACAAAATAACTATAGGAACTCAGAAATTCATAACTTTCTCCAATCTTGATGTGCACCTCTGAAACTTCTAGAAATCATACTAGATAGGATCAGCAACAAAACCTTTAATGCCTGACCTCTAATTATCAATGTACACAAATTTCTACCAATCTGATCTTCATTGCTTCACAGACTGCCTGCAACATATTTATTCTAATTTTCTCAATATCCTTGACATATACATCCTTTAGAATAATCAATGCTAATAGTGTTGACATCAATGACAACCACATATCAGCAACACAACAACAACATCCAACAATCTCCCCTTTGGCATTGATGGCAACACAAGATGGAAAAAATACCATCAACACAACTAGCTCTTGTCCAACAGTCTCCCCCTTTGAATTTCACTCTTCCCCTTTTTTTTCCTCGAGGGTTTTTAACATTAATCTTCTCCCCCTTTGACATCAATTACAAAGGTACACATGCTCTGAACCACATATCGTCTGAATCATCTAACTACTCCCCCTGAGTAGCAACCACCACAACATCAATTTGAAACAAGATCTGACTGTAAGTCCACGGATTGATGTAAATACTTGCATCTTAGTTTAGATTAGGAGGGAAAATCACCCCTAACTTCCCTCTTAGATACTCAAGAGTATCCTTAGGAAACGATTTAGTGAAGATATCTACAATTTGTTCCTTAGTGGGAACGTATTCTAATTTGACTTCTTTCTCACTTAATTTGTCTCTCAAAAAGTGATACTTGATAGATATATGCTTTGTCTTTGAATGTAACACCGAATTCTTGGAAATTTTTATAGCACTTGATTTGTCACAAAATATAGCAATAGGCTCATTATAATCAATTTTGATATCTCTCAACATTTGTTTCATCCATAATACTTGAGTGCAATTGTTTGCAACAACAATATATTCTACCTCAACAGTAGATAAGGAAATAGAATTCTTCTTTTTACTTAGCCAAGACACCAGCTTCTTCCCCAAGAAGAATGCACCACCATAGCCCAAAATCAGTTGTTCCTCTCAAATATCTAAAAATTCTCTTTTTTGCAATCACATGTGATTCCTTTGGATCAATTTAATATCTAGCAATCATACATACAAAATTCATAATGTTTGGTCTAGTCTGAGTCAAATAGAACAATCCACCAATCATTGACCTATACCTTATTTGATTTGACTTAGGATAATTATCATTTTGTGTTAGCTTGCATCTAGTCACCATGGGTGTACCTATAGGCTTTGAATCTTCCATGCCAAAAAAATTTAGTAACTCTTTTACATATTTGGACTGAGATATGAAAATCCCATCATCTAACTGAGTTATTTGCAATCCTAGAAATATTTTCAGCTCCCCTATCATTGACATCTCAAATTCACTTTTCATTTCATTAGAAAATTTCATGCATAATTCATCATCACCTTCAAAAATAATGTCATCAACAAATACTTCAATAATCAACTCTTTATCCCAATCCATCTTGAAATACAAATTGTTGTTAGTAGTGCCTTTATTGAATCCAAGCTTCAACAAGTATTTATCCAGTCTTGCATACCAGGCTCTAGGGGATTGCTTAAGTCCATACAATGATTTCTTCAACCGACACACCATGTCCTTTTCATCAGTCAGTTGAAATCCATCTGATTTCTCAACATAAACTTCTTCTTCTAGTTCACCATTAAGAAATGTTGACTTCACATCCATTTGGTAGAATTTGTAATTCTTGAAAGAAACATAAGCAAGAAATAACCTTACAACTTCAATTCTAGAAACATGGGAAAATGTTTCTTCAAAATCAATACCTTCCATCTATGAGTACCCTTTACATACTAGTCTTTCTTTATTTCTGAACACTTCTTCTTGTTCATTCAACTTATTTCAGAAGACCCAATTGGTTCCAACCACATTCTTATCTTGAGGTCTAGGAACAAGAATCCATGTATCATTTTTATCTATCTGCATTAGTTCTTCCTTCATTTCTTCCATCCAATATTCATCCTTACATGCTTCATTGACATTGCTAGGCTCAGTTTTGGAAATCAGGCAATATTCTTCTGCAATTTTCCTTCTAGTTTGTACACCTTTGTTCTTATCTCCTATAATCTGACTTTCATAATGATTTAGCTTTACATACCTTGTAACTTTGGAGTTCTCTCTAACTTCGGTTCTTCTATTCTCTCTTTTGCACTTCCACTAGCTTCTTCTTCATGATTCTCTTGATTCACTAGAACAATATGAACTTGATGCTGTGTCTGAGTAGTCTTTCCTTTTTCTATACTGTCTTGTTGATCATCTAAGTCATATCCATAATATCTAGATGACCTGTTAGTATCCTCATCAACTCTAACATTTTCACTTTCAACCATCTTCTTGAAACTTCTATTCTAGCACCGGTAAGCTTTTCTCTTATTAGAGTAACCCAAAAAAATTCCTTTATCACTTCTAGCATCAAATTTTCCAATATCTTCATCTCTCCTGATATAAGATGTACTTCCAAAGATTTTGAAATACTTAACAATAGGCTTATGACCAAACTATAGCTTGAAAGGAGTCTTACCAAAATTACCATTGGAATTTATTTGGTTGATAGTATATACCGTAGTGCTTACAACTTCTCTCTAGTAGATATGAGGAACATTACCTTCCAACATCATAGTTCTAGCAGCATCTAAGATTTTAATGTTATTTCTCTCAACAACTCCATTATGTTGAGGGGTCCGAGGACTAGATAACTATATTTTAATTTCATGCTCTTCACAAAATGAATTGAACTCCTGAGAAGTGAATTCACCACCTCTATCTGATCTCAAACATTTGATCTTCAGACCTATCTTATTATCTGCCATAGCTTTGAAACTTTTGAACTTTTCTAGTGCTTCATGTTTTTCTCTCAATAAAGAAACCCATATCATCTTAGAATAATCATCAATAAGAAAAATAAAGTATCTTTCTCCTTTTAGACTTCTAATTTTGGATGGACCACATAGATTTGTATGTACCAAATCCAATACTCCATTGGAAAGATGCTATTTTCTCCAAAATAAAATTCTTTTATGCTTTCCCACCTAACATTCCTTGCATATGGTGTTAGTATGCTTCAGTAACTTAGGTATATCTTTGACTGCTTGTGTGGAGCTTAATTTGACAATGTTATCAAAATTCACATGACATAACCTCCTATGCCATAACCAGCTTACATGATCTTGAGAAATTAAACAAATTTCACTAGCAACACTCAGGTGAAAAATAGTATCTCTTGTCTTTGTACCTCAAGCAATTACATTTCCAGAGCTTCCCAAAATCCTTCATTTTCCATCTTTGAATTCAAGATTATATCCTTTTTCAACCATCTTTCCAACACTCAACAATTTATGATTCAATCCTTCAACATATAGGAAATCATTAGTATTGTATTTACCACCAAGAGAAATAATGCCTCTGCCATAAATCACACCTGAATTATTATCCCCAAATCTTACAACACCACCATCATATTTTTCCAATATTATGATCTTGATTTTTTCACCATTCATATGATGTGAGCATCTGCTATCAATCACCCACTCATCCTTTTCATCAATTTTGGCTACAAGAGCTTTCTCAATGTTCCATTTTTTAGCAGATTCAGTGGACACTCGACCATTTTCCTTGATAGCAATGAATACCCATCCATCTTCATTTCCAATTTATTTATTGGATTCATCATCAGTAACACCCTCATCAACATAATAACATTTCTTTTAAAATCTAGACTTGTCATGTTTGTACATAGAAACTCTTTCAGGACACCTTGATGAAAAATGACCTATCTTACTGCAAGAGAAACATTTAATAGGCATATTTCCTTTATACTCACCTTGACCTCTGGCTTCTCTTTTCATAATCAATTCTTCTAGCTCTTCTAGCTCTCTTTCCTCATCTTCAATTTGTTTGATCTCATCTTCACATTTGAATGTCTTTCTGTAACTTTCTCTCAGATCATATCTCTGCTAGCTTTTTTCAGACACAGTAGCTTTAAATGCAGATTTTGTCTTAGGAGTAGACTCACCAAATTAACTCAACTCAAAGGCAGCTAGTTTACCAATCAAAATATCTCTTGTCACATTTATCATTATTCTGAGATCTTCAATAGCAGGTCATGTGCAAGATCATCATGGAAAAAATAGGCCCTTAAGTGGCGATAAAATTCAGAAAAATCAAAGTTAGGCAACTTGACATAAAAATTTGAATAAGTTATCTATATTATTTCAAAAATATATAAGAATAGAATCTGTAGCAAATTGAATGTAGTTTCTAAAATACTAAGTTTATTTTAAAAAAATAAAAATCTATTTGGTGAAAATTTGAAATTTCAATGCAATAGTACTTAAATTTCAGGGAAAAAATAAGAAGTAGGTGTTTGTCTAACCACCCTAACCACAATAAAATGATAATATTTTTTTATAATATTTTAGATATAAGTAGACGACTTATGTCCCGATGTGATGCATATTTTTTTGAAATTTTTTTCCAAGTAAATAATTAATTATGATTTTCTTATTACAACTTTTAAAAATATAAAAACTCTTATGTCTAACCACCTTAACTTGGTCAAAACTTCATGAAATTCAATTTTTATTTTTTTAATACTATAGTATGTGAATTATAGAATGTGACACATGTTTCAGATTGAAAAAATGTGATACCGTTTGAAAGCTATAGATTTTTTTCAATCAACCTATCAATCAGGACTTTAGTCGTAATTCAAATAGAAAATGAATAATAATTATTTATTAAATTCAAAATAAAGCATAATTTATATTGGTGGAAAGCTGAGAATATCCTTTAGAAACCCTTTTCATTTCATCAAATTTGGGTAAAAAAAAAAGTCGTCACCTACATGGGCCATCATATCACTTACATATCGCCACTTTTTGGCCCATCATGATCCTGCACATACCCAACATGAGATTTTGTTTTGTAAGAAGTAGGGACAGATCTGAGCACTTTAGCCACAATTTCATCTTCTTCCATAATTTCACCAGCATATCTAATACCCATCACCAGTTCATTTAACTTTTGCATGAAAGCAACAATTTTTTCATCTTTACTCATCTTCAAGTTATTCCACTTGCCTTTCATACCTATTAGCTTAGGAATCTTCACTTGTGCATCTCCATCGTACAATTTTTTCAATTTCTTCTAGATATCATGTGTTTTTTTCAGACCTATCACATTTGTCATCTTTGAATCTTTCAAAGCACTTAGTAATGCTTCTATAGCCCTGACATTAGTTTCAACTTCTTTGATCTCATCAAGAGTAGAGGGACCATTCTGAGGAATATTATATCTATTCTTTGTAATATTCCAGAAGGGTTCACCAATGCACTTCAAATGACACTCCATTCTGATCTTCCACAGAGAGCAATTTGTACCATCAAATCTGGGACTATCCTTCTTGTATGATGTTGTCTCAGATCACCTCAAGCTATTAAACTTCTTTAGAGGAATCAACTCTAATATCAATTGTTGGAAAAAAAGGATAAACAACTGAGAGGGGGGGTGAATCAGTTGTTATAGAATTTAAAAATTATCTTAATTTATCAACCCTTAATCTCAGATCTGATAATTAACAATGTAAAGAAGAATCAACAATACATCAAAAACACACAACACTAAGCTTTTTATGTGGAAACCCTGTTAGGGAAAAACCATGATGGAGGTTAATCCATAATTATACCCTATCAAAAGTATAATGAAAATGAATAAGGAATGCACATGCATTCAGACACACTTCCTAGAGCTCACTACTCAGAAGAGAAGGCTCACTACCTTACATAAAATAATCAAATTAAATCCATCTGATGAGATTGAACTGAGAAATTAGCTTCTTCAAAAGCCTAATGATAGTTCCAGTTAGGCACAAAAATAATTCTTCACTCTTCACTCAATCTTATTCACACTTTGCTCTGCACTCGAATTATCTGATCTTTATTTGCACATATCTTGCATACAATTCACATACATTCATCGTGCATATTTCAAAATGAGGAAACAATCACTCTTATATATCCGCTACATGTATTTACATCAACAAGTTTGTCGACCACAAATAAAGAATAAGTGAATTACAAATTTTCGACCTCAATACATGAGGAAATCTCAATGCACACCAACCTAAGTTAGTCACAACATAATGAAGACCTAAATCAACATCCTCGAACACACCAAGAATTCAATAATTAATCCATAAGGATATGCAACACACTACCATCATCATGTCGGCCAAGAACATGAAAACTCGAACACACAAAGGAAAAATATTCAATCACGAACACACCAATTCAAACGAACATATGACAATGATAGAGCATGATCCAAAAAAATCACTAAACATCTCAGAAACATACACAACAACTCAATTTACTAGAACTACTTTCTCTTCTTCCAAAAAGACCTGCTATAGTAACATAATAACTGTAGGAACTCATAAATTCATAACTTTCTCCAATCTTGATGTGCACCTCTAAAACTTCTAGACAACATACTAGATAGGCTCAACATCAAACCCTTTAATGTGTGACCTCTGATTATCAATGTACACAACTTTCTACCATTCTAATCTTCACTGCTTCACAGACTGCCTACAAAATATTTATTCTAATTTTCTCAATATCCTTGACATATACAACCTTTAGAATCATCAATGCTAATAATGTTGACATCAATCACAACCACATATCAGCAACACAACCACAAAATCAAACACATTTATCTACATGTACATGTGTTTTCTTATGTTTAAATGGTTATACATTAATCTACACATGTACATGTACATGTTTAGTACATTCAAGAGTGTTCATACAATCCACGTGCATGTACCTCTTTTCTTATAACATGTTTATGTTTATACATTGAATCTATCTACATGTACATGTGTTTTCTTATGTTTAAATATTCTTTTTAATAGATACATGCGTACATGTACATGTTTACACTCAAGAACTTGTTTATACAAATTTTAAATTTATATTTAGACAACTCGTGCTCACATATTTATGATTTATATATGTTAAACACATGTTAAATGTGTATTAAATACATTAAATGTGCATACACATATGTAGTTCAACACATGTATATGTACACATGTAGTGTTATAAAATTTGGATATAATTGAAGGCATATGTATGAAACTAGTTATTGTCTAATCTAAGCATAATAATAATCTAGTTTAGGCATAAGAATAATCTAGTTTGAAAAGAATAAATTAAGTATCAAATCCTTTCTTAGTATAGAAAGAGGGAAAGGATTAGGAGAGTGTACAATTTTTTTAGGAATTTACAACATAATTCATACTTTGATGTAGTACAAAATACTAGGCATGAATACTTCATAATTCAATTAGCTAGAAATAATGGTAGAAGAGAAATATTAGTAAAACAACAAAGTAAAATAAGGCATAAGATAGTTAAGGAGAAGATAAAGTGATCCAATAAAGTAATCACATTAGGTGTCCAAGGATAATCCCTAGAAAGTAAATAAATAAATCAAAGAGATAACACTTAAACCCTACAATGATGGCTACATATGGGAATACACCCCCTATATGTTTGGTAAATGTACACCAAGGATAAAAATGATTTAATGTATTTTTTAAGTGGAATATCATTAGAATATAGTACTTGTTAAAATATTCTCTAAACATAATAAGACATGGATGAGATAAGAGTTTTAGTAAGATGGGGCCCTAATCAAAAGTACTATAAGTAAGTTACAAGCTCTAATATGTACCCCATCAAAAGTAATACAAGTACAAAATAACTAGATTCTTTAAAGGTTATATTTAATTTCTATATAAAGGACAATACAATCATCTTTTCACCTTTAAACATATAGTCATATTAAATACATATAAATTTTTCAATTGTTGTAACAAGGTTACACATTATGTACATAACTTAAAATTAAGCATTGAATTCTTGAATCAATTTATAATAACTTTTCTATCTATATATGTACCTTTAAGGCCACAAGGAAATTAAATAGGTAATGTTCAATTTATGTTCATGTAAGCATGGGATCTATGGTTCAAAATTATACACAGATCTTTCAAATTTGAAATCAAAGATTCTTGAACTTAATAATTTCATGGAACAAATATACATTAGGAAAAATGATTTTAAAAAACTTCACTAGGTTTCAAACAAGTATTGAAGGCATATATACGAGTTTACATGCAAGAAAAAAAAGTGAGAGATGATGCTATAAGTGGAGCTTAAATTTAAAATGAAATCAAAGATTCTTGAACTTAAGAATTCCATGAAACAAATATACACATAATTGGAATTTAGGCAAAATGATTTTAAAAATCTTCACTAGGTTTCAAACAAGTACTGAAAGCATATATATGAGTTTACACGCAACCAAAAAAAAATGAGAGATGATTCTATAAGTGGAGTTGAAATTTCAAATGAAATCAAAGATTCTTGAACTTAATAATTCTGTGGAAAAAATATGTACATATAATTGGAATTTAGGTAAAATGATTTGGGTTGATGCAAAAAGTTGGGTCCACAAAAAGTTCAAAAAGTTGGTGTTTTTGTTGTTTTTCAAAATTTGTCACACTTGGACTGAAAATTTGAGGCACTTACACAATGAATCTTGGAAAAATCTAGTAATATGAAAATTTGAATTTTGAATCTAGTTTCCAAATATGTAATTTATTCAAATACCCAAATGATAGAAATTAAATTTTGATAGGGATGTATGAAAACCACTTTTTAAAAGTCCCTATTTTTCTTACCATACCATGCAAGTGTATGGACACCACTTTTTGACCCAAATAAAAGTATTTTGATAATTCCTTTTGGGGAAAGAGAGCTAACAACATGAAGATTGATGAGGAAATTTTTTTATAATTTTTTTTTTAATATTGTTTTTTTGATTGAATTTTTGATTGGCCTTAATTGTTATTTTTAAAAATCAATGTGTGTGAACAACATAATTGGACTTCAACTAAACATTTTTTGAATATTTGTTTTCATTGTGTAGAGAATTGTCTGAGTATTGATGCCATATAATTTTTTTTTACAACAAACTTAACCAAAAAAAGTTATTAAAAAACAAAAAAAAACCTGAGAATTTAAGGTTATGGGCTATTTTTCTTAGAAATTAATTAAAAATAACAAATATAATCCAATCTTAATTAAAAAATATATATTTGTAAACTAGACATTGTGTTCTCTAATGGGTTTTAATTTTAAATGTCCCTATTTTTTTACCATACCATGCACGTGTACGAACACCACTTTTTGAGCCAAATAAAAGTATTTTTCTAATTAATTTTGGAGAAAAAGAGAGCTAACAACATGAATATTGATGAAGAATTTTTTTTGTAATTTTTTTTTAATATTATTTTTTTAATCGAATTTTTATTGGCCTTAATTGTTGTTTTCAAAAATCGTGTATGGACAACATAATTGGACTTAAACTATTAAAAAAATGATTTTTTTTTTTCATTTTGTAGAGAATTGTCTGAAGATTGATGCCATATAATATTTTTTACAAGAAACTTAACAAAAAAAAGTTATTAAAAAACAAAAAACCCTAATATTTCAAGTTTATGGGCTAGTTTTCTTAGAAATTAATTTAAAAATAACAAATATAATCCAATATTAATAAAAATTATATATTTGGAAACTAGATATTGTGTTCTCTAATGGGTTTTAATTTCATAGATTGATTCGGAAAAAAAGCTCATCATCCATATAGCCAAAGTTGGACATTTTTTTGGCTGAAACTTCCCCTTTTCGTGCACCCAACTTGTTGCATTTACCCATTTTTAAAAAAATCACCAAGTTCACAAATACAATTGGAAATAGATGATAAGTAATTTAGGCAAAATGAGTTAAAAAAAAATTCACTATATTGAACAAGTATTGCATATGAGTTTACATGCAAGAAAAAAAAGTGAGAGATGATGAGCTATAAGTGGAGTTGAACTTTCAAATGAAATCAAAGATTCTTGAACAAGTAATAATTCCATGAATGTGTTTCAACCACTAATTTGTGTCTAACCAAATTTAAAATACTTGTCATCAACATATATTTTAAGTAACTAAAATAATCTAGAATTCGAACAAGTTACTATAAGTTCTAATTTGAACATGTATACATGTACAAGTGAACTTGAAAATAATGGATATAATCTAACTCAAACATTCTAGTTCAACTTGCTCTTCAATAACATGTAATTTTTTTTTATGATCACCACTATCTAGTCTCCATTTTTTTTGTCCACATTCATGTGGAATTGCATGAAGATGTAGGGTGATAACAATTATTTGGTGACTATATTGATATACCTTGTTATTAGGTTGATAGTCAACAAAATGAATCCCATGTTGAACAACTTTAATTCTTTTTAGACATATCCCTTTCACTACGACATAACCTACATGGTAAACATGAACCTAAGGTAAGATGTATGTGCACGTGTACAACATTTTCATACTCAAGGTTTTTACAATATATATTTAACGTTTTTAAGGTAATGTACATGTACACAATATATATAATTTTAAATTAAAACTCAATGTCTGAAACAACATTCCATCACTTGTTTCATGTTGTGTTAGCTTATTCCTCTCTTCTGTGAAATACAATAAATAATAGCTAACACCTTCTATGTTTGTAGGCTCTGGTATGACTACAAAAAAATCTCTTGTACACCAAATTTACACAATCTAAGAAAATTAGAATTGTTTCTAGACTTAAAGATCATTAAATATATATACTATTTAAATTATTGAAAACTTACACATGTACCTTTTCTAACCAATCCTAAAATATGGTCATAATCAATTGAAATCAAATGAATGTATTAAAATATTTCTTCCTCATTTTTGTTTTATGTGTCTGAAACAAATAGTGGCACCATATCCTGTTTACTAACATATCCAAGTTTATGGTTGTTGTATGCATCAGAGTTTCCCGCAATGCACTCGGTGTAGACACAAGAGTAATCCCTCGTGTATAATGTCCATCTAGGCTGAGTATCTAAACTCATAACACAATGAAAAAATATTATTTTTCCTACCCTCTTGCATTCATGTATCAATCTTTTGTGCACACCTATATATGTGTACAAAAAAAACTTATGTGAAAAAAATGTATATATATATAAATTTTAAATTTAAATAAATTTAAATTTGATCTCCCAAAACACTTTATGTGGAATGTTTTGATTTTTTCTTGAAGATGTGATGACCTCATTTGATGCAAATTATTTCTTACACCATTCAACAAAATCATGTGCATCATCTATATGATCTCCTAAATAACTCATTCGATGCTTTCTTAAAGCATGTTTGATGCAAGCTCTTGCACCATCATACTCATCCTTTCCATGCCCACTTTCAAAGAAACTCCAAACATGTGGTATTTTATAAATTTTATGATATCTAGATAGTGTATAAAATGGTCGTGATGATTTGAATTGTCCCACACATCCATCTGACCTTACAAAATGTTTTTCAAATTTTACACCTAGCTGCTTCTCAAATTCTCAAAAAAAATTGTAAAGCAATGTTGTACAAAAAGTGTGTCATGCTCTTTATCATCACTCATATAAAAGTAATATTCTTTCTTAATGGCTCGTTGTTCATTTGTACTCTCAACACCATCCAATTTCGATTATGCATGTCGATAACACACATGAACCATAATAATAATCTGCTTTGAAAAGTAATATTCTGATTGAATCTCTTTTTGATGTACAAAAGATAATTTTTTTACAAATTCAACTACTGATAGAATTGTTCCAAGTGGAAAAGTATCTCTTAATGTATGAAATTTTTGTGCTTTCCACTTAGAAAGAAAAGAATGATGTATGTATGGTTGTATCAATTTTCAAAAATCTTCCATAAATTTTCCAATAGGTATCTCCTCTTCTACATAGTTTAACCTTGTGGATTCTTTCCCAAAATTTGTTTAGAACTTTACATACTTGTAACTAGATTGCAACTTAATGAATTTTTTAGGTCAACATATTCATTTCTTGAAGGAAATTTAGCCAAATTTCCACATGTTTCACAAAGTCTTTTTATGCAGTTTATTTGAGGTTCATTTTCATGATCACATAACATATCATTTATAAACAAACTTACATGTTTAGGAGGTGCATTTTGAAAACCATAATTTTCTTCTCTCATCTTTTGAAACACTTGATAGTAGAGATCAAATTCAATACGATAACGAAAACAACAAGTTTCCAAAAACTTGTTTATCTTCACATAATATGGTTTTAACCTTTCAAACATTGTTTGCCGAATCTTTATATGAGTATACATAATACAAAATTTCATATACATCTCAAGTATTTTTATGCATAACCAATGTTTAATTTTATTTTCATAAATACTAGGCCCGATCATGTGTCTAATAACATCTCTAATATTTGATGATGGATGGGTCTGATCATGCCAAAAAAATGAGATTAAGTTCCTAATATTATCTTCAATCATGTCAGAATGGGGAGCTCTACACATAATTTCCCAATTTCCTTCTAAACTATCATCCAAAACCTTTCTCTTTTTCTCATATTTTATTAGTGTGGTTCTACTATAACCAATTTTAGTCGAAAGTGCATACATTTTTATTTTTTTTGATATCTTTATTTAAAATAGATGTCAACATCACCCTTCTTGTAATGGCCTTATCCATTGATCGAGATCCTTTCCCAATGGAATCTAAACCCTTTTTTTAGTCTCATGCATTTCCTCTTATTCAATACCGAATGTGCACCCAACAATTGTAATGACCCTTTTAGCTCATCATGAAGAAATAAACGTGATAATAGTTAGGTTTTTTCAAGTGTTTCAAGATGATTGAAATGAACATTGATTATTTCCTTTATATATTTATTCATTTACCTCTTGCTCGTATTTGTAGGTTGGTTGGCATAACATTTCGGTTTCTCTATATCCAATTCAAGTAAATGATCTAAATTTCTACAAAAAAATTGTTTTGTCACCTTTCTAGCGAGTTTTATATGCTCATTCATACCAATAGAAGGAAGTGATTTTGACCCCTCTCCAACATGCATTGTTTGAACTTGGCCTCCTCCCTATATTCAAGGTCCATGTTTTCTTTAGTTGAGTCGTTTGATCCAATATCGAGATTTGGCTCAAATTCTTCTTGAGAACTTCTTGCTTGTTGAGCCCTTTCTACATGTCACAAAATATTGTGAGAAGAAAGTGAGAGATGATGTTATATAAGTGGAGTTGAACGTAATAAAACAAATGAAATAAAATATTCGTGAACTTAAGAATTCCATGGAACAAATGCAATTGGAAATAGATGATAAGCAATTTTTAGGTTTTAAATGAGTTTAAAACTTTACTAGGCCAAGAACAAGTATTGCATATTAGTTTACATGTGCAAGCCAAAAAAGTGAGAGATGATGCTATAAGTGGAGTATCTAACTTTTTCAAATGAAATCAAAGATTCTTGAACTTAAGAATTTCATGGAACACATGCAATTGGAAATAGATGATAAGAAATTTTTAGGCTTGAAATGAGTTTAAAACTTCACTAGTTCAAGAACAAGTATTGCATATGAGTTTACATGTGCAAGCCAAAAAAGTGAGATATGATGCTATAAGTGGAGTATCTAACTTTTTTCATTTGAATGAAATCAAAGATTCTTGAACTTAAGAATTTCATGGAACAAATGCAATTGGAAATAGATGATAAGCAATTTTTAGGCTTGAAATGAGTTTAAAACTTCACTAGGTCAAGAACAAGTATTGCATACGAGTTTACATGTGTAAGCCAAAAAAGTGAGAGATGGTGCTATAAGTGGAGTATCTAACGTTTTTCAAATGAAATAAAAGATTTTTGAAATTAAAAATTCCATGGAATAAATGCAATTAGAAATAGATGATAAGCAATTTTTAGGCTTGAAATGAGTTTAAAACTTCACTAGGTCAAGAACAAGTATTGCATATGAGTTTACATGTGCAAGCCAAGAAAGTGAGAGATGCTCATGTATAAGTGGATTATCTAATTTTTTTCAAATGAAATCAAATATTTTTGAACTTGATAATTCCATGGAACAAATTCAATTGAAAATAGATGATAAGCAATTTTTAGATTTGAAATGAGTTTAAAACTTCAGTAGGCCAAGAAAACGTATTGCATATGAGTTTACATGTGCAAGCCAAGAAAGTGAGAGATGATTCACTATAAGTTGAGTATCTACCTTTTTTCATTTGAATGAAATCAAATATTCTTGAACTTAATAATTACATGGAACAAATGGGTTGTGCCATCTCTTCAATGAAATATGTAAATCAACAAATGTAAATTATAAAATGTTCTTGAACAATTGGGCTTTGTGGACTCAATTCATCTCTAATATAATTCTCTAGATCAATATTCATTATGTGAAATAAAAATGTGGACCTTTGGTACTTTTGAAACTCTTATTGGAAATTCTTCCTAAAGGTTCATAAAGATCCTAAGTTTAATTATAGCATCATACGGTAGTTTGTGAGAACCCTAGATAATTTTTTGTTAAACATGGCATGTTTATAGAATATAGCATAGCCCTTGCAATGTGCATTCCAATAGTGCCTAATTTATCTAATGTTTAATTTTATTTTGTACAACAACACAATGCATATTAGACAAGCTAGTGGTGAACAACAAAGATAACTACCAATGGGAGTTTGTGCAATGAATAAATAATACATTTAATCATTTAAATAATGTGAGGAATTGTTGTATGTAAACCACCTATTATAGCTTAAAGTTCTCAAATTCATATTGATTCTTGAGGAAAAAGCCTCAACTATTGAGATATTAAAAAATATATAGCATGGACCACATAGATTCTAAACCAAGTTCCAAAATCCTTATTTGTGTCCATAATCCTATAGTAGAACCTTAAGGATTTAATAGGCATATGTTTGGAAAAGCCTAATCTCCTAATGGTTCAAGAAGGCTCTTAATAACTTGGGATTGAGATCATTTATATCTTTACTATTAGTTGAAATCCAACTATTGCAATTATAAATAACTAACATGACATTCTATGCTTGTAAAGTTAGAAGTAAAAATTATACTTACTTCTATCGCAATAATATTTTGTAGCGATTTCAATTGTAAGTTCTCAAGTAAGTATATTGTATGCATATTCTTCTCAATTTTCATAGATAACGTATGGGCCTATAGACACTAAGAAGAATTGTAGCTTAAAGCATCACTAGGATCTCCTAAGTTCATAATTCAATGGGAGAGGAGTAACACCCATAGGCTATGACTTTGTTAGCTCCTACTTGTTCCTAGTATTTCATGAATAAGTGTATTTTCTGGTATAGGAATTTTAATTGAATGGAAGATAGTGTGTGGAAATAACTATCTTTTCTTGATAAATATTCCACTCAATCATGAACACAAGGAGGCATGAATGTTGAAGGAGCTTGAAATATGGAAGAAAAATATATAAAATCACTACATTCCACACACAAATCTTATACATAGTATTCTAAGGTTTTTGAATCAAATGATTCAACATAAAGCACATTTAGAATTCTGCCAATGTCATTTAAGTTTAATAATTTAATTGAAAACAACATAACGCATTATTCTGACAACTCACAAAATATGAGAAAAATTTAAAAATTTATTTAAAATAAAAACTTTCTAACTATTTGTATGTAAATGTTGTTGCAAGTATGGATGTGTTTAGTGGTGTTGTCATTAATGTTTTCATTGATGTAAAAACTGTACAGGTTGAGTAAATTGAGTATTTGCCAAGTTCTTTTGAGAAAATTTGAGAAATAATGAAAGATATGTTGAAGTTGTGGTCTGAGCGTACTCCTGTATTGTGGTCTACATTTTCTCCATATTGATCCAATACCTATGCGGATCTGTAGGTGTGTTCATGAGCTTAAATGGATTTTATATTCCAAGTTTCAATTTCTAGTTCGATGGAGAGTAAAAGTTATGTTCACCGGTGTGTAAACTGATTTGTTGGTTGTTGATTGGGAGAATTTTTTTAGCTCCGCAGTCTTGTGGTAAATTGGTTTCAGATCTTTCCAATCTAGGAAATTACTCTTTATGATGGTTTCTATGTTTTGACAAAATTTCTTGTAGTTTGGTGCTCCAGAAGACCTTCTCTAGAGCTCCTGTGTTTCTGTTGGTTATCTTGGTTGAGCTAGTGAAGTGTTCTCTATGAATGAAGTTTGTTGAAGGTGTTGTAGATGTATGAGTTGTTCTTAGAGATGAAAAAATGACTGGTGAAGCATGTTGTGAAATCCATGTGTGATTATCTTGTTGGTGATGTGTGTACTTCAAAGATCATCAGTGTTTTCATTAGATTTGGCTAACCTGGTGTTTACACGTTATATTATACTTTTGCATCGATTTAATAAAGTGTGTGTGATCCAAGATGTTGTTTGGGTCCCAAATTAAATATATATTTGGCCCCCTCACATTAATATCCATCGAAAGAATGTTGGGTAGCTGACCTAGTTTGAATTTGTATAGCCGACCTTGGTGAATGTTTCTAAGGTTGAAGATGGTATAAAGGAAAGTTAAGTTGTGGCGAATAAGTGCAAAAGAAAGAGTGTGGAAGAGAGAATTGGAAATGGTACTTCATTGTATTCATAATATTTTGATCAAGTTGTGAAGTTTGTGGAACTCCTAGTGGTGAATCTTTATCTATTTCTTTGTAATTTTCTATAGTTAGTGAGCCTCTCTTTCTGGAGAGTGAGCCCTTAATCTAGGTAGTGAGCCTGTATATCCAGTATTACATTACTATATTTTTGAGTTAATCCTCACCGTGGTTTTTCCCCATAAATCTGGTGTCTCTGGTGTTGTGTTTTTATATTTGCATTTCATATTCATACTTAATAACGGACTGAAGTTCAAGTGGAATTGATTAAGTTAAGAAGTAAAGAATTTGATACAACTGATTCAACCCTCCTCAGTTGTCTTGTACATTTTCAACAAATACACTTGTTAATTTTAAGCCCCATGAGTGTATGAAAATAAAATAAGATAGATAATTTAGGAAAGAAAATATATATACCTTGTATCTTTCTATGATATTTTTCAAAAAAAATTTCACGCTTCTTTTTGTTGTTCTTCTTCTTCAAATAATTTTGTTTGCTCTTATTTGTTCCTATTCTTTTACAAGTCATTTTCTTACTCTACCAAAAATTGACTTCATAAATCCTCTAGACCAAAAATGACTTCACGAATCCTCTAAAAATCCCAAAATCTCCAAAATCTCACTTGAACCTGATAAAAATCCGAATTAATCTTCCAATGTTGATATTGGAAAAATGAAAAAATAAACACATATTTATATGCATATGTAATTATAAAAAAACATAATAGTAACCGATCAACCAAGGGTTCGAGTAGATGTCAGCCAATGATTCACTTGAACTAGTCCAAACATATTTTTTAAATATTATTTTGAATGCATTCAAGCGAACCTATGTTCAAGTGAACCATGATTTGAGTGAATGGTTTTAGGGGGTTCGAGCAAACACTGGTTCGCTTGAACCCCCCTTTTCCCCCTTTCTCCCCCTATTCTACCAAATTTGTGTAAAAAATTTCCTTTCGAAGCTCGGGTTGAGGATGAAAATGGAGAAGACTTCACAAACCCAACTAGATGATGGTATTACTCGGAACGAGCTATCCATCAAATATAATTTTAATATGTATTATTTTTAGTTTGATTAAACATAGTTTTTCACCAAAAATCAAGCTCTATATTATGCACATGGGGAAAAATAGTAGGTTATCAAATATTTTTTGAAACATACAAAAAAAATTATGTTTTAGCTAGCAAATCATTTCTAAATTGTAACTGGTACTTTTTAGATTTTTTTTTGGCTAAAAGTCAACCGAGGATTAGGGAGATTGTGCTCCTGATCTTGTGGTAATGTGAAGTTTGTAATCATTCATGGTTGGCCTTTTTTTCATCCTCCACAAACATAAAAGGTCGCAAGGTTTTGTGGAGTAGTTCTTCCTCTTATGTGAGATATCTCATTGCGATGAGATGTCCTTGGAAGCATGAGGTTTTTTGGAAATGACTCATCATCATTCTTGTTTGTGGTGAGTTGTTTATCTTGCTCAGGCAACCCCTTGTGAAGGTTTTCCTCTATTTTTGGATTTTTTGAGGGTGTTTGAATATAGATTAGAGGTTGATTATTTCCTCATCTTATCCTAGTGTGATGTTGCAAGAGAAAATGATCATGGTTTAGTAATTGATCATCCTGTAGGTGTTGTCATCTCTCTCCTTCATATTTTTATCATGGTGGCTTTATCCCACAAGTGATTAGTCTTTTTTTGTTTCCACCTTTCTTAAAACAATATTTATTTTTCTTCTTTTTATGGTATTATTTTTTATGACACTTGTGTGCATGTTGTTGTGCAAGTGTGACATGTCATTGTTGTATTTTTGGTGTTGTTTTCCTTGTTTCAAAAAAACTTTTTCCTATCATGTTTTATTCTGAGCTTGTTAGCTTGGGGCATTACACAACCTAAAAATTCAATGTTAATGTGCTATAGAAATATAGCCTAAGAAATGAGTAGGTATCCATCACCCTAAAAATTAAACTCTTCAACTAAAACTTCCCTTTCATACTATTGAGGAAATCCCAAAAATACAAGGACATAACTCTCTAAAAGCATTTGAAAACTCCTTCAAAATATGGCACAACCATATGCATTTAATATATATGTATAGTTATTCTCTTGAGGTGGCTCATGAAAATTTTTATGTTTTGTTTTTTAATTTAAGTAAAATTGTTAGGAAATAGTTAGACATGATGGACTAGATTGATAACTACTACACTAAAAATTTAATGATTTATAATTAAACAAAGTGGTAGGTGCTTTGATTTTTTTTTTCCAAATTATTGATATAAGAAAGATTTAGAAGGTAAAAACTATTTTCTAAATTTAAAAATTATGTGTTTTAAGCTATTACAAACCCATATGAAATAGATTATCCATGCCAAGTGGATCATAGCGGGAAATTTTGGTACCAATCGATGGGCAAGGTCGTTGATGTCACAACTTGCAACATTTAATTTCTCATTTATCAAATTGGGTGTGTCTCAGATCTATATGTACGATAAGGAAGACTCCAAAAATTGGGGGGTTTTGCACTATAAATAGTGAGTTTGATTTCAATCAGCTTCCTTCAAGAGCTTTTAGGAGTGCTTGAGAGCGGAATGTAGCAACTAATTTCTAAAGGCTATTCTAACTTACTGGCTAACTAATGCTTATCTAGGCCTATTTTGATCCTAACGAATCAGTTTAGAGTTTACCTCACTTAATTGTAATTGGTTCATAGGAAGATTTATGAAATAGCTCAAATTAACTCTAAGTCTAAAATGCATAATTAAAATTACTTGAAAAAGGACGTCTATTTACGCTTGTAGATAATGGACTTTAATCTAGAAAATAGTGAATCTATTTAAGTTGTAGGAAATTTAACATTAAATCTAGAAAGTAGTAATACTAATTCCCATGAACATATTCCAATTGAGCTTCAGCTCAATCCTCACATTAGTCATTATTATCAATCTCATCAAAACTATATGCATTTGAAAACAAGTACTTAATCTAATCTCTACTAATCAATAATGAAATCTATAGTAAGTGATGGGACTCTGATCTACAATAAAATGTCTTAACTAATCTAAATCACAATAAATTAATCTAAGTAAATACAATTGTTGAACATCGATCAACATGAATTAAAATGCTTAACTTCAAAAAAATCATAACAAAACATAATTTAACTGAATCAATGAACATGAAATAGGGTCACCTCCTTCGGTTAAGTGGGCCCTTATATTCCTCTGGTGGGACCTCTTAATAGAAAGATTCAGATCAATTTCTTATTTTCATTCCAATTGGCCAAAATAGGCGAGTAAAACAAAAGTACACAATACCAGAAATTAGAATATTCAACAAAAGATGAACTAAATCAAACTAAACCTAAGGATAGATATTTATAAGACTATCCATTATTTTTGAATTCAAATTCATGGCACTTTCCACCAAATTATAGAGTGCCAAACTAAATGAAAGTCTAATTGAAAATACCCAAGAGAGACTCACTTTATTATAGCTGGAGCAACATTTTCCAAATCAGCAAAGGGAGGCAATCTAAAATCATAGGAAATCAGTATTCATTTGGAGCTTCCAAGAGCATAATTAATGCCATATTGTTAAACAAAAATTTTAACAGATCCAACTCAATAGTAAGGATTTAAGTACTTGAACGAAATCCTCAAGAATAGATTGCAGACATGACAACAAATATTTCGATTTGCATAGTCATTTCATTATTAACATCACAAAATGAAACACATTTAATGCAAAATACCACTTCTAATATATCTTCCAATTAGTCAAGTATAAGATGAAACAAGAAAAAATTTAAACATATAATATACCACCATAATAGTTAGCTAATAGTATAATTGAGTCTTTGAGTTTATCAAAATATTATTTAAAACAACATTTTCAGGCACTCATCATTTCTGCCCCTCCTGATGTCAACCATGTCCTCATGGTTGAGGGTTTGGTAAATCCTTGTTTTTATCCACTAACCAAGCAATTATGTTAGCTAGATCAACATCCTACAACACATACTCTAAGAATTTCCTAGAACGAGCATAACCATTCATCTTTTCAATTGTTGTCAACCATTCCCTTACATTTTCTCCTATGAGCCATGGTGACACATCCAATGTTGGTATTGGAATTATGATCAAAGGAGGTATGAAACTCATTCCTCTCTAGTTGGTCTATTGTTCTTGAATAACATCTATCATAGTCCTTACCTTGGTGAGACTCCAAGTGATGTTCCTTGGTGAAATAGGCTCTCTCCTTCTTAGTGGGGTTGGAATAATTCTAAATCTATATCTTGTTGCACTTAGAGCTGTATGTGGAAGATGATCTTGAATTCTCTTAAAAATTTGAATGCTCTCATATAGATTTCTCTTATAAGCATGTGCTAAATTTTATGCAATGGAAAAGTACCTAAACTGAGCTTGGAAAGGTCTTGACAAAGGGGTCTCATTCCTCATAGGTAATCCCATTTTATTTTGTGCCTCCTTATACTGAGTTTCTCTATGTTCCCATTCCACTTGGTTTTTCAATAATGAAACAAAAGACCCTATTTGTAGCTCTCCTATGAAAACATTAAGAAAATACTGTGGAAAGTTACCAAGGAAAAATCGATGCTAGAAATAGTCACACATTTGATTTTGAATAGTAGGATGATTACTAAAGAAATATTCAAGAAATTCCTTGTTATCCTCATAATCAGTTTTCCTTTTGAGTACCAACTGGTTAATTTTCCACTGGAGGAATCTCTCTCTCAAGAAGAGTGCATATGAACATGAAGGTTTCCTCATTGACAACATTTCAGAAGAGAATTCCACCATTTTCTTAAAGCTATCATTCATTTCATCTCTCTTTCTCTAAGTGTTGGTTTTGAATCCTTAATTGATCATTATCATGTTTAAGCTTTAACACGGTTAAAGAAAGGTATCTTCTTGGATTAGATGAGGTATAAGCCTCATGTGACTACAACATATTAGATGTGTGTCTTAGTTGGTCTTCTTTTTGTTGTAACTCTTCCCCCAATCTTCCTATTTCTTCAACACTAAACCTTGTTGTTTATTATGCCTAGACTAATGCTTGTGCATTAACCTTGTTGATCATTTTTTTATGCACTTCTCAACATAGGTAATGCATAGGTGCATCACCTCTCTTGAAAGACAATCTTCCATAGTCAAATTATAGAACACTATCCCAAGGTCTCTCGGATGTCAGGTCATGCCGATGCTTGGAATATATCAGTTGATGTATGATGTGATTTTTTGGAATCACAAGGTGGTCTTACGTGAGTCAAAGCTATAGGAGAATCGGATCTGCGAACGAAGTTCTTTGGATATGAAATTACTACACTTTGTTGCAGGTTCAAACAACAGTCTTGAACTCCATCTTTTCATTGAATTTGGCTTTACAATGTGTCATGAACCTTAGCATAGGTTATTTCTAAAAACAAAGAAAAAGGGTAGGGAAGAGAGGAGGTTCCTAGACTTGCAACTACCGATGAACAGTGATCATGGAGGTTCCTGTTGTGGACAATTTTCTTAAATAAAATTTCACTTAACCAAAAGTTTCACAATATCATGAAATCTATGCTATCTTCTAAGGACTGTAGATATTCATCATTCATTCGCTATATAGATGTGAATAAAGAGAAAGTTTAAAGAGAAGCTATAAGATCATGGTCCAGACTAACTTTACACAATCACCTACCAATAACAAATGACTAAAAGTATGGACAAGAAAAGCATACACACAGTAGGAATCTTCACAACCAAAGAAAACATCACTAAATCTACCAAGGCTAACTAAAAGGAATCTATAACAACAAAGAAAATCTAATGGAATATTTAACTTATTGGAGAAGAATCATGCAACATGAGAAGAAATCCAGAAATGCACCAAGTCAATGTATTTCTATTAAAATTTCTGCAGCATGCCTTTACAACAACTCAACTCTCCTAAAATGAGAGGAGGAGACCCCTATTTATAGTTTTCAAAACAAAAAATGAATGGAAAAGATTCAATTATATTGTGTGGCCAAGATTCACTTTACACTAGTGTTTCACCTACCCCAAAATATATCACATTTTAAAATACATCTTTTGTCTTTACCCTGTTTTGTCTTTTACTGGTAGCACTGTAGCACTTTTGTCTTTTTGCTGATTGTCCTTTGTTGCAGCTACTCTTTCAGAAACTCTTCATCAATGACAAGGTTTCCCTCACACTTCTTAAAAGCCGCATACTCCATGAATCTCAAGATCATCGATCGAAGCTTGTCGACCTCCATGATGTCAAATCTTAGCACCTGGTAACTCCATTCCTTAGAGTTGTTAATGAGCTTTTCCTAGTCTTCGTCATACTTGGTAGCGTTGTTCGTGACCAATTTGGACTGGGCAAAGGCTCAAGCAGCGAACCTCAGCTGACATCCCATCTTCCATTCTCCTTAGGAAATGAGGCTTTATGCTCTCTAGATTGATCTCAACAACAGGCGGTTCATGCCCCGTCATCAGCTTGAGGTACCTCGCACAATCTCCTTTGGCCTCCTTGGCCCATTCAATATCTAGAACTACTCATTCTAGGATCTGCTCCAACCTTCCCTTTCGATGATCAAAATGTCATTTCCACACATCCACTAACCAGTGGTCATCATCCTTGAAGGAAAGGTACTTCTCCCAAACCTTACTTGGTAGCGCGAGGATAGACTCGATCTTCAGGTAGGTGACTCTGTACATCCTCAAGAACTCCTCGTAGATTCACCTCGTGCCTTCAAGAGACATTTGCACCTCTAGGAACCTATTTTTTGTTCGGACAACCAATTTGATGCCCATATTCCCAATGTCCAAGACCTGCTAGAACCAAATTTTTTTGTCTTATCCAAGTTCCTCATTCTTTCCAACTTGTTGATTTTCTCTTGGGACAACAACTGCGGTGGGGCTGATGACGTGGTAGGTAGCTCATCTCGGGATGACCATTATTGAATGTAGGCGATCAAATTAGCCACCTGTGCCTTTAGTTCTTCCTTTGAAACCTTATCCTACTCGATATGGTGCACCACCATGGTGACTGATTCCTGGAGTTGGTCGACCTTCTGTTCCCTAGTGGCCACTCCCAAGTCAATGGTGGAGACGTTGTAGGTTATCCCTTGTTCTCCAACCAATGACATAGCTATTTGCACTACCCTAGATCCTGAGGCATCCATGGTTACCTTTGATCTGATTTTTGGCTTCTTCTCCTTCTTGGTACTTATGTGTGCTCTATCCAGTATTTCCTCTAGCCTCACTTTAGGATCCTTTAGGTCAGGAGTCTTTTGCCTAAGCTGATTCTCTAGCCAGTCGGGTATTGCAGGTCCCGCCTTGGGTGATTTATGTTGATCCTTGTTGTCCTCCACCCTAAGCTCAATGGATTTTACATTAAGGGCCTCCTACTCAACCCTTTCATCCTCCTCTTCCTCATCGGAATCTTGTATGAGCATTATATTCTTTGCAAGAGATTTGGTGAGTAATTGCCCGTCGGAGGGGTATTCCCTTTCAACACCCTCTTCTTCTTTATCTTGATCATACTCATACTCCTCGGGCTTATCCTCCTATTCATCATCATGGAGGGATGCTTCCTCATCATGCTTCGACGTTCGATCATGTATTTCCATTGGAGACCTGCTAGCCTTAGTCTCTATAGCAACAATTCTTTCAATCATAAGCTATCCTTCAGCCTCTTGGTCTTTGATCTCCTTGAGCTACTTGTTCCACTCCACATCGAGCTCTAGATTAGCCGTTTCTATGATTAATTCTATATCAAGCTCCTCGCTACTCTCACTAGAAGATTCATATGCCACCTCATTGATAACCCGATGCTCGAACATCGGATGCTCATGATATTCAAAATCTTCCTCTTCAGGCCTCTCGGCTACCTCTAGCTACCATCACTCAAACTCATCCGATATTTGCATTTTAGCCTCCATTTTAGGTGGTTCCATAGGAGGAGGGAGAGCTGGGGCATTAACCATTGCCTGGGCAATTGTAGCTTGCACCATGGGATTTGCAAGCATTCCCGAAAGCTCAGATGGCACATTTTTCATGTACTTAACAAAGGACTCGGGGAGAGTGAGGGTAGGAATCATAACAATAGATAAAGTGAGTGGAAGAGAAGGAGACATGGAGGATGACGAGATGGGAAAGGTTGTGGCAGAGGATGAATCTACTGATACGACCAACATGATTGGAAGAGTGGAGGCAACGTGCACAAATATGTCCACCACAGGGGGAGAGGAAGCAACTATTGCAAGTGAAGTGGGTGGGATGGTGACAATAGCAATAGTGGTTGTAGTAGCAGATGATGTAGGTGGAGACCTTGGTGGGTCAGCCTCCTCCTCCCTTCCCTCAAGGAGTGGATCTTAAGGTATTACTAACATTTTTGCAACACTGCCCATTCTTTTGTGTTTCTTAGGAGGCTCACCCTCCAAGGCCTTTTGAGCATACACCTTTGAGTTAGGCAGTTGTTCACCAACTTCCTTTATCTTCTTAGAATTAACAAATGGTGGGGATTTAGATGTTTCTCCAATTGTAGCAGCAGCCACCCCACCATCAGAACCACTTGGCTCACTTTCAAGTCCCTTGAAGGTCAAGGCGGCTACTTGTTGTTTTAGTCGAGGTACCTGCTCACTGATCCGTGCCTTTTTACGAGCCTCAAAGGGCTTGGTGAGAATGTTGAGGTCATTAACCTCTTGCTCATCCCAATCAATTAAGGGCAGTGGAAGATTTGCAATGGCACTATACCTTGGGTCAATCACCATGCTCTCGTCCTCTTCTAGCTAATTTGGAACTGGACACAAGTTCACTCTTCGCATGTAGTGGACAATCATATGCATATAGTGTCGCAACCGCACCTCAAGATCATTGTTGCAATTGGACCAGAAATCCTCAACATGATGGAGGTGGGAATACTTTGGTCTAAGTGCTTTTCTAATATGACCATATGGGTCCATTTGTGGCCTAGCTATATGTTGCTTGAAGTGGTACTCGACCAACTCCTTTTCTGAATTACCTACCCATTGGGAGGTATGAATTTTATACATTCCTTGGCCAAGAATGATAGGATAAGGCATCCCTGCCAGATGCTTTCTGCTAAGAATGTTGTGGATATGTCGTAGCGGCCAAGTCAGTTCCAATAGTATGATCTGGTCATTAGGGTATTGGGGAAGCTTATTTGGCCTTTCCATGAATCCTTGGGCATGAATGTAGGTGAACTTGTGGAATTGTATGAATAGGAAGGTGTAGTTCTTAAGAAGGGCTTTGGAACTATGAGAGATTCTTCTCTCAAAATCACCTCCAAGAGACCAAATGATGTAGGTAGTGAATGCATCATTTACCCTAAAATAGTCCTTCCTGAAGTTCCTGTACTATAGTTGCAGATGTTTATCATAGGGCTTAAGCCTTCTTCTCAGTGCCTCATTAGGTATTGCAGACAAACCATGGTAATGTCGTCGATCGGCCAGTGAGTAGACCAAGTAGGACGTTATGTCGAACTTGGAGGTTTTCTTCACATTGATAAATTGCTCATGAAAACAATTGCTGATTATTTCCCCCCAATAAAAGGCAATGTCACTCCCGTAGAGGATTTGTTCAACAAAGTACAACATCCACTCCTGGAAGAAGGCCGCAGTGGGAAGGCCCATTAATCTGCTCAGTAGGGTGACCAGGTCATGATAATCTTTGAAGAAGTCGCTGTGAAAGAGCTCCTGGGGAACTTTTCCAGCACTGGCCTGCTTGTCCTTCAACCAATACTTATTGATCAATTTCTTGCATTTTATAGGATCCTGATCCCATAATGCTTTACACTCCTCAATAGTTAGGGTCTCCATGCTTTCAAAGGTGGGGATGTGGAAAATTTTAGTTATTCTAAGAGGGGACATATCAACGAGGATGTTTCCATCTCTATCCACTATGGTTTTGGTTTCAAGTTGATACACCTCCCGACATGCCATTACCAACTCGAGGGCTACCAATGATGGCAGGAAGCTTGCAGCCTTGGCTAGTCCGTTGCTTCTGATTAATTTTTTGTTGTCTTTTTTTAGTTTCACCCTGACTCTCCATGTAAACTCGTGAATATCGACATGCCCGATATTGGTATCTATGATGTCTCTCCAAAGAGTTGTGACTCTAGAGTGTAATGGCACTTCGTGGAATTTGTACCTCATTTGATCCTTGTCCTCCTTGCCTTGAGGTGCTTTGGCAGTTCCTTTCCCATTTTCCTTTGCAGCGCCAAAGACTTCTACATCAAATTCCATAAATCTTGCACAAAGAGATGAGAGTTAGCAGTATTAAACATGTAGGTGCAGCCTTGGAAAAATCCCTGCAAATTAAGGTTAGATCCACAATCATTATTCCATAAAAGTTCAACACTTGATCATACTATTTTTTGGAGGCAAATGGGTGACCTAGGCCCAAAGGGCCAGAATTCCCTTGGCAGAATGTTGTTCAGAAGTTTAAACAAGACAAAGCACTCCCAAGAACTTTTCTGGTCTTGGATTTGATCAAACAAAGGTTTGGCATGAAAGAAGGCTCATTTTTAGCAAGTGAGTTGAAGTCCATTTTCGATTTGGAGTCCATTTGAGTCACCATTTAGGAATTCGGGCTTTAGCTGCAGGAAGGCCATTTGGAAAGGGGCAAGGAAGACAACATTCCGCAAGTCAAGTTCCGGAGTCTGGGTTGTCGGGGTTGGGAAGTTGTCGTGGGTTAGCCGTGCGAAACGGCGAAATACAGATGAAAGTTTGGGGACAAAAGTCAGGAAGGTTACACCCAAGGAAAACTTATTGGAAAGAAAAAAGCTTAGCGGCAGACCAAGGGTTGGGGTCTGATGGCCAGGAAGACAGATAAGCTTGATCGTTTGGAATGGAGAAAGGGAGACAGAATCCCAAAGATGGAATTTCGGAGTCCGGAGTCCAAACAACGTTTGGACGTTCAATTTTCTCTCTAGTTAAAATGTGTGCGGCACAAGGGCTATTGGAGTCCAGGAGTCGGGAAGATGCCCAAAGATAGCCGTTTTGAATGGAGAAGTAGTGACGATGGCACGAAGATAGAAGTCTAGGGGCTGGGGTCTGAGGGAAAATTTTTTGTTTATTTTTTTGGCAGGTTTAAGATAGAATTCACGTGTCTAGGGTTTGAGTTTCAGAAGGACGCTTGAGGAAGGCCATTTGGAATGGCGGGGGCACAATAGAAACTAGAGCAGGGATGTCCAGAGGTTAGGACCCAGGATGAGTTTTGTCATTATCAATTTTCTAATTTTGAATTTTACGCATGGCCGCGGAGAGGTCCGGGCCCAAAGGAGGTGGTCGACTATTTTGAAAAATAGCAACGTGGAGGTCAAACTCTGGTTTCAAATTTCATTCTTCAAACGATCAATTTTCAAGTTTGAATTTGTGGGTTTTTAGGCTAAGGTACTATTCTAGTAGGTTTCAAGTTCATTTTCAGTTTTTACTTAATTTAAACCATGATTTTGAGGAAAAAAAGACAAACCACACAGATGGAGAACATACCTCAAAATCCCAAAGAATATTTATGCTGAATTCGTGACGAACGGCGAAGCAAGGACTCAGGCACAGAGGTGGAAATTGCTGGGGTGACGTTGGGTTTTTCAATCGCTTCTAACATATGAAAATGATAGTTGCAAACTTGTTTATATAGCCCCAAGTGCAATTAATGTCACAATTAAATACTTGGTATGGTGATAGTTGTGGTAGTTGAGTTCAAATTCTAGGACGGTGGTGAGAGGACCAGGGTTTGAGGTTCAGAAAGACGCGGACGGATGATTGTTAAAAAAAAACTGCCAAGTGGAATGCAAACAGTGACAGGAGCTTCAGGGTTCGGTGTCTGGAAAGACAGAGGTTGGTGACTATTTGGAATGGCGAAATCCAAAGAGAAACCCAAGAGGGGAAACCCGACAGGTCGGGCCCAGTGGGTCGGAAAGACGTTGCGAAGCTGCCGTTTGGAATGATGAAACCAAAATGGAAACTCGAGGGTTCGGGCCCGAGAGGAGCCACAGATGTTAGAAAGGAAATCTGACAAGGGAAAACCGAAAGGGCTCAAAACTTAGCAAATTTTATAGGGGAAAAACTAGGTCAACCCTAAAATGGGACTTTTGAGAACGTGTTGACCATCAAGGACCCCAAAATAGAGCAGGCAAAATGAGGTGAAGCAAAAAGGATCCGATAAGCCAAAAAGAAAGAGAGGGTCCCCATTCTAAACTGGGCGTGTGTGCTATAGGCACAACAAATGGTGACTCCAGTGGGGAGAATTCTCCCGACATTCTAAAGATAAATCTTCATTCTGAACCCATGATCTCTTGTTTTGTAGACCAGAAGCCAGTTTCTAGGGTTGAACCAAGAGAAAGTTGAGTAAGGTGAGTTTTAACCTTGTTGCGATACTGTCATGGAAGTGTGTGCATGGTGAGTTCATTTCCTTTCCTTGGAGATAGCATGGGCAACCACCAATCAAGAGGGACAAGCTATGTAGTTTGTATGACCCCAAAAGTAACTTGGAAATTTCTCCACTACTAGTCAGGTGTCCATAGCCTCGACGGAGTTGTCCTTGTGACCCCACAAACATAGTTCTACTGCTAGCTAGGCATCCATAGCCCTGATAGAGATATTCGCACACCCATGCGGTTGTTTTACTTTCATTTTCTACCTTTTTTTTTTTTGTACTCAATATTTTCTTTGTATTACTTTTCTTTTCTTTCCATTCAATTGTGTAAGCAATGAAGCTCACTATGGGCTTGGGAACCACAGTGGTCACTGAAGTAGACTTTAGATTTTTCACTTATCCAGCCTTCTCAATAATCACCATACCATTCTTTGGAAACTTTAAAAGTGCATTGCTATGTGGTCCATGACAAATGTAGGAAATTCAAATGGGACACCGTCCTAGGTTAGTTCAAAGTTCAACTAGGGAAACAAATGGCTTTGGGTCTTTCAGAGATTTTCAATAGGGGATGAATTCTTATATGGAGAAAAAACAAGAGCGAGCAATAGGGCTGACTATTCATCAAGCCAAGCATGACCACCATAGTGGAACAAGGAGACTCTCTTTAAAATTAAGATGAAATTGCTGGGAGATGAGTAAAGTAGAACAAAACAAGACAAAGAAGCAAGAAAACCTAACCTAACCTATGTACAGGTATTTACAATGATAGCTCTAAAAGAGCTCAAGCCTGGAAATAATGCTTAAGGTGCTACCCATTGACAAGAAATGGGACATCTTCACCAGTTAAGGTCTTTAAGAGAAAAAAATTATCACCAAGGATTTCAACAATCTGAAAGGGGCCAAGCCAAAGCTTGTTGAATTTGTTATGTCCCCCCTTCTTTTCTTGGGCCTTTTCCTAATAAAGGACTAGTCAGAAATGTGCAAGGCCTTAATTTTGGTTCGCCGATCGAACCATCTTTTGACAATGCCCTGATGTTTGGCAAACTTTTCTATTGCATAATCTCGTATTTCTTCTAGATGCAACAACTCAGTGAGGCGAGCTTCTCTGCAGTCTCCTCCTTCATAAAAATCATTGATGAACCAGAGGGTATGGATCTTCAGGTGAATGGGAAATATAGCCTCCAAGCCATAAAATAGGTGATACGGGGAATCCCCGAGGGTGGCCTTGTGATGGGTGTGGTCTTCCTAGAGGGAAAAATGAAGCTGGGTATGCCAGTCCTTAGGATTCCTATCAAGCAATTTTCTGATTACGGTGATTAGGTTCTTATTGGTGGATTCAACAAGGCCATTTCCTTAAGGATAGTAATTGGAGGGAAAATTAAGGGTGATACCATAATCAAATGCCCAACCTGTAGATTTTAATGAAGCAAATGCAAAGCCATTATCACATACTAAAGCGTAAGGACAGTCAAAGCGATTTAAAATGAAACTTTCTAGGAAATTAGTAACAAATTCAGTCATACATTTACTACATGCAATTGCTTCAGTCCATCTAGTATAGTAATCAAAGATGGTTAGAATGTACTTGTGTCCAATAGATGATGGAGGGCTTATTGGGTCAATGAAGTTGAGACTCCATTGCATGAATGGTCTTACCTCTAGAACAGGTTGCAATAGGACAATGACATTCTTCTGTTGGGTGGCTGCGGTTTGGCATACGTGGAAGGTGCAAACATGACTATGGGCCTCCTTGAAAACTATGGGCCAATAGTACCCAAATCTCAATATTTGATGTGCAGTAGACATGCCGAAACCGTGACCAGTCCCGAACCTATCATGAAATTCCTTGAGGACCTAATCAACTTCCTCTTTACCAAGGCATATTAGGTAAATACCTTCATGGTTTCTCTTGTATAAGATGTCCTGCTGTAGCATGTAACTGCTGATTTTCAATCTAAGGGCTCGCCTTTGTTCTCCCTGCAGATGAGGCACACATTTATGATTCAACAGGTAATATACTATGTCATTGTACCATTCCCCTGGAGATACATCTTCTAGCTAGTACTGGTACACTGTGAGTTCAGACTCAACCTCAATAACCACTTCTACCATTGTTTTGGCAAGTTCTTATCCTCTCACAAGCCTCATTGGCTGGATTTCCATGTCATACTCCTGTAACAATGCAATCCATTTTTCCCTTCACTCCCCTAGCTCGTTCTGCATGAGTAAAGTCTTTACTACTGGGTCAGGAACTATGGCGAACACCTTATTACGCAAGATATAGTGCTGAATTTATTTACCCCTTTAACAAGGGAAAAATCCTATTTTTCAACATTGTAGTAGCGGAGTTCGACATATTTCAAGGGTGTGCTCATGAAAGCGATTGGATGTTCGCTCCCCTCATCATCCTTTTGTTTCAAGATACTAGCACACGAATGATCTGAAGCAAATGAATATACATAGAAGGGCTTTAGATGGTTGGGGCTGACTAGCATAGGTGTGTTAGTGATTGCTTTCTTAATTTCCTCAAAAGCCTTTTTTTTCTTCTAGAGTCCACTCAACCTTAGTGTCCTTTTTTAGCATAGAATTGAGTGGTTTGAAGATTTCCATCAAGCCTGTGATGAACTTGCGAACAAATTTGATCTTTCCATAGAATGATTTTAATTCCCTTTTGCTGCCTGGTAGCTGAATCTTCATGATTGATTGGATACTCTCAGTTTTGATAGAAATTCCCCTTTCTGATAGAATATGTCCCAGGAGTTTCCCTTTAGTGACATCGAAGATACACTTCTTCAGATTAAGGGAAACCTCGAATTCACAACACCTCTGAAAGAATTTGCATAGGTCAGCAATGTGATCACCCTGTTGCTTTGAGAACACTGTCAAATCATCCATGTAGATGATTATGCACTTGTCAATCAGGTCCTTGAAAGAAATATCCATGGCATGCTGGAAAATAGCACCAACATTGATTAGTCTGAACAACTTTCGTCTGTAAGCGAAGGTTCCCCATTTTGTGGTGAATGTCATTTTGTGTCGATCCTCATATTGTACCATGACCAGATTGTACCTCGAATATCCATCCATGAAGGACATCATCTAAGAGTCATTTACTATCTGCAACACCTCATCTAACGAGGGTACAAGATATTTATCCTTTTCTGAGGCTCGGTTCAGGTTGTGAAAATCAATGCACAACTTGATTTCCTCATTTTTCTTTCTGACAAGAACCAAATTCGCCACCCATGTGGAATTTCTAACCAGAAAGATGATTCTGGCCAACAACAACTTTTGTACTTCGTTGTATATTATTGGTTCCAAAAAAGCATTGATAGGGTGTTGCCATTGTCAAAATGGCTTCGCATCTGGTCTGAGAGGGATGGTGTGGGTGATAATTGACGTATCATACATTTTGAGATCCTCGTAGCTCCAGGCAACAATGTCATGGTATTTCTGCAGAGCCTCAAGTATACCCTTTCTTTCCTCAAGAGTGCACACCTTACCAACAAATACGTTCTTAGCATTACCAACCATTCCGAGGTTGTAGGTGTCACACTAGCCACTGGTGGTATCTTTCTTAGGTTACTGACCTTGATCTCTAATCTGATCCAAGTCAAAGATTCAATCTAATTGCACCATCCCCCTAGGGATGGTGTTGGTCTTTAGGTTGATAATCCCCTCTATATCTAAGTAGGCCTCTTGAAGCTTGACCTCATCAATTATCTGGGTAGTGAACACATCTGAACTAGTGTTAAAATCTAGAATGTGTTTGTCATCATTGAATACCTGGAAGTTGGTTATGTTATCCGACATAGAAGGAACAAAAGTGAGTTCCACAATGAATCTTTTGAGGCCTGACAAGGATAACATCTACAACGTGTTGGTTTCCTACGTTAGGGCATTGGCAGCATGATTCCAGGAGCACGAGATCAATTGGATATTGAATGCCTCCAATCCTTCCAATAGATACCATACCTGGGGCCTGTAGTTTGTGAGTCTTCTGTTGTATCAGGAATAAAGCTTTTTGACTTGCTTAATGACTAACTTTGAATCCCCAAACACTTGGAGCATTTTGACACCTTTTCTTACTACCATCAAGAGGCCTAGGACTAAAGCCTCATACTCTACTACGTTGTTGGTGCAATAAAATTGAAGTCTATGAGCAATAAAGTATGACTTACCTCTAGGATTGATCAACTCGAAACCTACTCCAGCCCCGTGCTTGGACTTGGACCCGTCGAAGCACAAAGCCCAAAATCTAGGAGAATATTTCAAAGTAGAACAAACAGTTCCATCTCTCAATTGTGATGGAGGAGTCATTGCGGAAACCCTTTGAGGACATGTAGGGGCCAAAGGGTTTCATTCTAGCAGTGCCGATTTAGCCTCTCCCTTTAGAGTGACTTGCATTTTAACATGCTCAATTGTTGTCTAACATAGGTAGCACTCAAACTTGGAATGAGCAGCACTATGTACCCTGCACCAATTAGGTAGCAAGATTTCTTGAAATTTCATTCTATCCCCAAGACTGTGTTGATCCCAAACAAATTTTGTCATGAAATCTTGGAAACCATCGAGTAGTCCAAGATTGTCATCCTCTCCTGACTCTTCATCGTCAAACTCTATCAGCATTTTAGTGCTTTGAGAGGAATTGGCTAGATTAGCAGGTGGCGTGCATAATATGAGGAAAACACCACTTATTCCCTAATATTCAAGGCATTCTTGCTTATTCAGATATGATACTAGGGAATAATTCCCCAAATCTGTTTTAGCAAACAACACCTCGTTCATGTTGTTGTATTCAGTAATCATAAATCTCATTCATGGCTCCCGATCGATCCGAATATGATTCGACATTCCTTTCCATGGAAACCATATGTGTGAGTAGTCAGTTGCAACATATCCATTCAACACTTTTGTGAAATCCCTTCCTAGGATTATACCATACATATTCGGGATATCAGCTACCTGAATATCTATGGTCTGTTGGATCCGAGGATCAAAAGCAATTTGCATAGGTATTCTGTTAATTTTCGCCACTATGTTGATCTCAGTTTTGTCAAACTGTGTTACCTTTCGTCGAGAAGGAGTTGACGTTATTCTGAGTGTCTTGCATATGCTCAGGGGCATGACATTGGCAGAAGCTCCTGAATCCAATAGGTAGTTATGGAGGTTCTTCCCGAACACACAAATGGTGGTTAGGAAGGGAGGAGTTTCAAATTTTCCCTGAAACTATCCTCCAGAAACGTCCACCTGGGTGACTTGGCCCTTGTTTTTCTCATTTCCCCTACTTTGGGTTAGTGCCTGACTAGTTACTTTTTTGGACTGCTTATTTGCTTGCTGACCTGTGGGTAGGTCAGCCTTATTGTTGAATATCTACCTAATGACCGGCTCACTTTGTTGATCATCAAAGGAAACCCTCTTAACCAGAGTTTCTTGAGTTGACCCCAGTGGAGTCCCATTTATCATTATGAAAAAGGCATTCCTAACAGAAGGCACCTTTAATAGCTCAAAGGTGGAAACGCTTAGTTTCACCTTTTTGAATTCCTCAGCAATATATTCCCCCATCTGCTCAACTTCTTGATCATGGGAAACATTTTGGGAGGCGTTAGTGGCCTGGCTTTGGCTATTGTTCTATTGTTTGTTCCTGTTGAGGTACCATGTGGGTGTATGGGGAAAACCTAGGTTATTGCTTGCAGCAATATATTCCCCCATCTACTCAACTTCCTGATCATGGGAAACATTTTGGGAGGCGTTAGTGGCCTGGCTTTGGCTGTTGTTCTATTGTTTATTCCTGTTGAGGTACCGTGTGGGTGTATGGGGAAAACCTAGGTTATTGCTTGCATTTGGGTCAAGAGGGGTGCTGAGATTATTCGATAGAGTGGAAGTTGTAAAAGGACTTCCAGCATGACCACCGACTTGTCTATTCCTGAGGTTGTAAGGGGTAGTTCATTGGTGAAACATTTGGACTTTGTCCTCCCTAGGCTCTTCTTCATCCTCTTTAGGACCATTATCTACTAAATCGAAAAGCTAAGCTAAAGGAATTTCAGAACTTACCTCTTTCACTTTATAGTTGTTACTAGAATTGACACCCTCCTGCTCTGGTGTGTTTCACTCAACTTCTGGGAAAGGAGCCTAATTCACCACTAGCATCGAAGAGTCATATGGGTCAGATGGGATGATATCTCTGCACCCCGAATTGTCCACTGCATTTAGGACCTCAACTTGGAAGATGTCGGTAGCTATTTCAAAATCTGGGTAGTCTAGCTCAGAGTGTCAACTTGTTTTGTGTATGTGACACCAACCAGATAAAGTGTCCTCAGCCAAGTAAACTTCGTTTGTAGTGTTATCATTGTTGTTGGGATGATCAAGGGGCGTGGGGATGACACCATTGTTGGGTCTTGTGTTCCACATCCACTTTTGTCTTTGGAAGGGCCTTATGTCAAATTTTTGTCCTAAACTCTGATTTCTATCATAATTCTACCCAGATGACTTGCTGGCATCCCGACTGTCCCGACTTTCATGATGATCTCAACTATCATGATTAAGGTTAGCCTGGATGCTCTTTTGTGATGCTTCCAGCTGGTTATTCTGATTTCTCAAGTGTGTCATTTCCGCGGACATCTTATTGGTCATCTTTGTGAGCTCATCAATCTTGTCTTTCTCTGAATTGTTGGGTTGTGGAGTGGAATTCTGAAGGAATGCAGACTGAGCCATTGGCTAATTTTGGTGAGCCGACGAAAATTCAGACGTCTAGAATTATGCCAACACTTGGGGTGGTTGAGGATGGATTTGTTGCTGCAGGGGTAACAAGTAGTGAGGGACCAGAGGTGCCTGATTCATTGGTTGCCTAGGGTGTGAGACCATAGGTAGCTACGGTACTGGGTTCAACAGGGGTGTCTGATGCTGCAAGGCTTGGGTAAGCCCCTCAATTTGAGCGAGGTGTGCAATTTTTCTAAGAGATGGCAATGAACCAGAAATATTCTGCCCCAAATCCATGCTAGCAATAATGGCTTCAGTGTATGCATCAACCAACCTAGCAGGAGGTTGTCGTATCCTCTTTACCAGAGCTGGAGTAAGGTTATCCAGTGTTGCATAGTAAACAAGTAAAACAACAATGTCACTGAAACCATATGGGGCCTGCAGCCGCATGTATGCTCTATGGAAGTGATTATTAAATGAGTTGATCAGTTCATTGATCTCCCTTTGAACCGACATGAAGTGCTAGTACGAGTCTGCAAGCCTGATGGGTGTCTTGAATTTTTGCAGGAACGTATTCTTCAGAAGGTCCCAAGTATTAATAGTTCTTGCTAGAAAATTGACATACCAATAGAAAGCCTCCTCTCCGAGAGAGTAGGGGAAGAGCCTGCAAGCCACATTCTCATATATAATCTGCATAGTTTTCAAAGCAATTTTGAAAATCCTTACATGCTCCTCAGCTATCCTCTGTGGGTCATGGGCATTGAATTTCTTGTAGAAAATTTTGGGGTTCTTTGGCATGTCATGGTAAAGATTGAAGGCCAAAGGAGATGGGTTATTTCCCAACGATGCCATCAGAGGAGGTGGTGGAGGTGACTATGCCATATAGGCTGACAATTATGCAGGGACAACAATATGGCTTTATATTGTGCTCAGCTAAAAGGTAGAATTTAGCTTAGATGGAGTGGCAGCTTGGAAGGTTGTTTGGAATAGATGAGTCGAAGGCAGAACTACCAATGGTAATGGAGAGGGTGGAGGCAGAAGAGAAGTGGGCGGTTCTAATGAATCGAAGATGGATGGTTCCCCTCATTTAGCTCTTTTAGCTCAGATAGGGGGTTGTAATTCCTGAAATTCCCCTTTATTCGGTGTAGATCTCAAGACTCGATGCAATCTCTTAGGGGAGAATGACCCAATTCAATCCATCTTTATCTCCAAAAATCCCTCCTTCTAGCACCAATTATTTTGATGGTGTTTTTATGCACTTCTCAACACAGGTAATGCGTAGGTTCATCACCTCTCTTGAAAGATAATCTTCCACAATCAAATTACAGAACACTATCCCAAGGTATCTCGAATGTCAGGTCATGATGATTCTTGGAATATATTAGTTGATGTATGATGTGATTTGCTGGAATCACAAGGTATTCTTACGTGAGTCAAAGCTATAGGAGAATCGGATTTGTGAACAAAGTTCTTTGGATAAGAAATTACTGCACTTTGTTGCAGGTTCAAACAACAGTCTTGAACTCCGTCTTTTTGTTGAATTTGGCTTTACAATGTGCCATGACCCTTAGCATAGGTTATTTCTAAAAAAAAAAGAAAAAGGGTAGGGAAGAGAAGAGGTTCCTAGACCTTCAACTACCAATGAACAGTGATCATGGAGCTTCCTATTGTAGATAGTTTTATTAAACAAAATTTCACTTAACCAAAAGTTTCACAGTATCATGAAATCTATGCTATCTTCTAAGGACTAAAAATATTCATCTTTCAATTGCCATATAGATGTGAATAAAGAGAAATTTTAAAGAGCAGTTATAAGATCATGGTCCAGACTAACCTTACATAGTCACCTACCAACAACAAATGACTAAAAGTATGGACAAGAAAAACATACACATAGCAAGAATCTTCACAACCAAAGACAACATCCCTAAATCTACCAAGTCTAACTTAAAGGGAACTAGAACAACAAATAAAATCTAATGGAATCTTTCACTTATTGGAGAAGAATCATACAACATGAGAAGAAATCCAAAAATGCACCAAGTCAATGTATTTCTATTAAAATTTCTGCAACATGCCTTTACAACAACTCAACTCTCTTAAAATGGGAGGAGGAGACCCCTATTTATAGTTTTCAAAACACAAAATGAATGGCCAAGATTCAATTCTATTATGTGGCCAAGATTCACTTTACACTAAGGTTTCACCTACCCCCAAATATATCACATTTTAAAATACATCTTTTGTCTTTTCCCTGTTTTGTCTTCTAGTGGAAGCACTGTAGAACTTTTATCCTTTTGTTGATTGCCCTTTGCTGCAGCTACTCTTTCAGAAACTTTTCATCAATGTCAGGGTTTCCCTCACGATTCTTCAAAGCTACATACTCCATGAATCTCAAGATCATCGACTGAAGCTTGTCGACCTCCATGATGTCAGATCTTAGCACCTGGTAACTCCATTCCTTGGAGTTGTTAACGAGCTTTTCCCAATCTTCATCATACTTGGCAGAATTGTCCTTGACCAATTCAGACCGGGCAAAGGCTCGGACAGCGAAGCTCATAAAGTCTATGGTAACCTTGGTTGACATCCCATCTTCCATTCTCCTTAGGAAATGAATCTTTATGCTCTCTGAATTGATCTCAACAACAGGTGGTTCGTGTCCTGTCATCAGCTTGAGGTACCTGGCACAATCTCCCCTGGCCTCCTTGGCCCATTCGATATCCAGAACTACTCATTCTAGAATCTGCTCCAGCCTGCCCTTTCGATGATCAAAATCTCATTTCCACACATCCACTAACCAGTGGTCATCATCCTTGAAGGCAAGGTCCCTCTCCCAAACCTCACTCGGTAGCACAAGGATAACCTCGATCTTTGGATAGCCAAATTTTTACTTCCTTGAGAACTCCTCGAAGATTCGCCTCGTGCCTTCAAGAGATTTTTGAACCTCTAGGAACCTATTTTTTGTTTGGACAACCAAGTTGATGCCCATGTTCCCGGTGTCCAAGACTTGCCAGAACCAATTTTTCATGGTCTTATCCAAGTTCCTCGTTCTTTCCAACCTTTTGATTTTCTCTTGGGATAGCAACTGAGGTGGGGCCGATGACGTGGTAGGTAGTTCATCCAGGGATGACCATTGTTGAATGTAGGCGATCAAACTAGCCACCTATGCCTTGAGTTCTTCCTTTGAAACCTTATCCTACTAGATAAGGTGCACCACCGTGGTGACTGATTCCTGGAGGTGGTCGACCTTCTGCTCCCTAGTGGCCACTCCCAAGTCAATGGTGGAGATGTTGTAGGTTATTCCTTGTTCTCCAACCACTGACATAGCTATTTGCACTGTCCTAGATCCCGAGGCATCCATGGTTAACTTCGATCTAATTTTGGGATTCGTCTCCTTCTTGGTACTTATCTATGCTCTGACCAGTATTGCCTCTAGCCTCACTTTAGGATCCTTTAGGGATGGAGTCTTTTTCCTCAGCTAATTCTCTAGCCAGTCAGGTATTGGAGGTCCTACCTTGGGTGATTCACATTGAACCTTGTTGTCCTCCACCCTTAGCTTAGTGGCTCTGACATTAAGGGCTTCCTGCTCAACCCTTGCATCCAACTTTTCCTCGTTAGAAGCTTGTATGAGCATTATACACTTGGTAGGAGATTTGGTGAGCAATTTCCCTTTAGAGGGGTCTTCCCTTTTGGCATCCTCTTCCTCTTTATCTTGATCATAATCATACTCCTCAGGCTTATCCTCCTGTTCATCTTCATGGAGGGATGCTTCCTCATCATGCTCTAGGGTTCGATCATGTATTTCCATTGGAGACCTACTGGCCTTAGTCTATGGAGTAGCAATTCTTTCAATCATAAGCTATCCTTCAGCCTCTTGGTCTTCAAAAACTCAACTCTCTTAAAATGGGAGGAGGAGACCCCTATTTATAGTTTTCAAAACACAAAATGAATGGCCAAGATTCACTTTACACTAGGGTCTCACCTACCCCCAAATATATCACATTTTAAAATACATCTTTTGTCTTTTCCATGTTTTGTCTTCTAGTGGCAGCACTATAGAACTTTTGTCATTTTGCTAATTCCCCTTTACTGCAACTACTCTTTCAGAAACGTTTCATCAATGTCAGGGTTGCCCTCATGATTCTTCAAACCTACATACTCCATGAATCTCAAGATCGTCGAATGAAGCTTGTCGACCTCCATGATGTCAAATCTTAGCACCTGGTAACTCCATTCCTTGGAGTTGTTAACGAGCTTTTCCCAGTCTTCATCATACTTGGCAGCGTTGTCCTTGACCAATTCAGACCAGGCAAAGGCTCAGATAGCAAAGCTCATAAAGTCTGTGGTAACCTTGGTTGACATTCCATCTTCCATTCTCCTTAGGAAATGAGGCTTTATGCTCTCTGAATTGATCTCAACAACAGGCGGTTCATGTCTCATCATCAGCTTGAGGTACTTGGCACAATCTCCTCTGGCCTCCTTGGCCCATTTGATATCCAGAACTACTCATTCCAGGATCTGCTCCAGCCTACCCTTTTGATGATCAAAATCTCATTTCCACACATCCACTAACCAGTGGTCATCATCCTTAAAGGCAAGGTCCTTCTCCCAAACCTCACTCGGTAGCGCGAGGATAACCTCGATCTTCGGGTAGCCAACTTTTTACTTCCTCAGGAACTCCTTGAAGATTCACCTCATGCCTTCAAGAGATGTTTGAACCTCTAGGAACCTATTTTTTGTTTGGACAACCAAGTTGATGCCTGTGTTCCCAGTATCCAAGACTTGCTCGAACCAATTTTTCATGGTCTTATCCAAGTTCCTCGTTCCTTCTAGCCTTTTGATTTTCTCTTGGGATAGCAACTGAGGTGGGGCCAATGACGTGGTAGATATTTCATCCAGGGATGACCATTGTTGAATGTAGGCGGTCAAATTAGCCACCTATGCCTTGAGTTCTTCCTTTGAACCCTTATCCTGCTGGATAAGGTGCACCACCATGGTCACTGATTCCTAGAGGTGGTCGACCTTCTACTCCCTAGTGGCCACTCCCAAGTCAATGGTGGAGATGTTGTAGGTTATTCCATGTTCTCCAACCACCAACATAGCTATTTTCACTACCCTAGATCCCGAGGCATCCATGGTTACCTTCAATCTAATTTTTGGATTCTTCTCCTTCTTGGTACTTATCTATGCTCTGACCAGTATTTCCTCTAGCCTCGCTATAGGATCCTTCAGGGATGGAGTCTTTTGCCTAAGCTGATTCTCTAGCCAGTCAGGTATTGGAGGTCCTACCTTGGGTGATTCACATTAAACCTTGCTATCCTCCACCCTTAGCTCAATCGCTTTGACATTAAGGGCCTCCTTCTCAACCCTTGCATCCTCCTTTTCCTCGTAGGAAGCTTGTATGAGCATTATACACTTGGCAGGAGATTTGGTGAGAAATTTCCCTTTAGAGGGGTCTTCCCTTTCGACATCCTCTTCCTCTTTATCTTGATCATAATCATACTCCTTAGGCTTATCCTCCTATTCATCTTCATGGAGGGATGCTTCCTCATCATGCTCTGGGGTTCGATCATGTATTTTCATCTGAGACCTACTGGCCTCAGTCTATGGAGTAGCAATTCTTTCAATCATAAGCTATCCTTCAGTCTCTTGGTCTTCAATCTCCTTGAGCTACTTGTTTGAATCTGCATTGACCTCTGGATCAACCATTTCTATGATTAATTCTATATCAAGGTCCTTGCTACTCTCACTAGAAGATTCATATGCCACCTCATCGATAAACCGACATTAGATGCTCATGATATTCAAACTCTTCATCTTCGGGCCTCTCAGCTACCTCCAGCTGCCCTTGCTCGAGCTCATCCGATATTTTCATTGTAGCCTCCATTTTAGTCAGTTCCATAGGAGGAGGGAGATCTATGGCATTAACCATTGCCTAGGCGATTGCAATTTGCACCATGGGATTTCCAAGCATTCTTGAAAGTTCGGATGGCAAATTTTGCATGTACTTAACAAAGGACTCAAGGAGAGTGAGGGTAGGAATCACAATAGCAAATGAAGTGAGTGGAAGGGAAGGAGACATGGAGGATGATGAGATGGGTGAGGTTGTGGTGAAGGATTAATCTACCGATACAATCTACATGATTGGAGGAGTGGAGGCAAGGTGGACAGAGATGTCCACCGCAGGGGGAGAGGAAGCAACTATTACAAGTGAAGTGGGTGGGATGGTGGCAATAGCAACAATGGTTGCAACAACAGATGAAGTGGGTAGAGACCTTGGTGGGTCAGCCTCCTCTTCCTTTCCCTCGAGGAGCGGATCTTCAGGTATTACCGAAATTTCTACAACACTGCCCATTCTTCTATGTTTCTTAGGAGGCTCACCCTCTAAGGCCTTTCGAGCATACACCTTTGGGTGAGATAGCTGTAAACCAACTCCCTTTCTCTTCTTAGACTTAACAGATTGCGGGGATTTAGATGTTTCTTCAGTTGTAGTGGTAGCCACCCCACCATCAAAACCACTTGGCTCACTTTCAAGTCCCTTGAAGGTCAAGGTGAGTCCTTGTTGTTTTAGTCGAGCTACCTACTCATTGATCCCTACCTTTGTACGAGCCTCAATAGGCTTGGTGAGAATGTCGAGGTCATTAACCTCTTTCTCATCCAAATCAATTAAGGGTAGTGGAATATTTGCAATGGCACTGTACCTTGGGTCGATCACCGTTCTCTCATCTTCTTCTAGCTGATCTGGAACCAGATCATCTTTGTAGTTGGCCCAAAAATCCTCAACGTGATGGAGGTGGGCATACTCCGGTCCAAGTGCTTTTCTGATATGACCGTATGGGTCCATTTGTGGCCTAGCTATATGTTGCCTGAAGTGGTACTCGACCAACTCCTTTTCTGAATTACCTGGACATTGGGAGGTATGAGTTTTATGCATTCCTTGGCCAAGCCCTATAGGATAAGGCGTCCCTACCAAATTGTGCTACTCAGAATGTTGTGGATGTGTCGCAATGGCCAAGTTAGTTCCAATAGTATGATCTGGTAATTGGGGTACCGAGACAACTTATTTGGCCTTTCCGTGAATCCTTGGGTGTGAATGTAGGTGAATTTGGGGAATTGTATGAACAAGAAGGCATAGTTCTTAGGAAGGGTTCTCGCACTGTGAGAGATTCTTCTCTCAAAATCACCTCTAAGACACTGAATGATGTAGGCAGTGAATGCATCGTTTACCCTACAATAGTCCTTCTTGAAGTTCTTGTACTACAGTTATGGATATTTATCATATGGCTTAAGCCATCTTCTCGGTGCCTCATTGGGTATTTCAGACAAACCATGGTAATGTCGCTGATCGGCTAGTGAGTAGACTAGGTAGGACGTCATGTAGAACTTGGAGGTTTTCTTCACATTGATAAATTGCTGATGAAAGCAATTGCTGATTATTTCCCCCCAATAGAAGGGAGTGTGACTCCTATAGAGGATTTTTTCAATAAAGTACAACATCGACTCCTAGAAGAAGGACACAGTGGGAAGGCCGATTATTCTGCTTAGTAGGGTGACCAGGTCGTGATAATATTCGAATAAGTCATTGTGAAAGAGCTCTTGGGGAACTTTTCCAGTACTGGCCCACTTGTCCTTCAACCATTATTGATTGATCACTTTCTTGCATTTTATAGGACCTTGATCCCATAAATATTTGCACTCCTCCACGGTTAGGGTCTCCATGCTTTCAAAGGTAGGGATGTGGAAAGTTTTAGTTGTCCCAAGAGGGGACATATCAGCAAGGATGTTGCCATCTTTGTCCACTATGGTTCTAGTTTCAAGTTGATACGCCTCCCAGCATGCCATTACCAACTTGGGGACTACCAACACTGGCGGGAAGCCTGTAGCCTTGGCCAGTCTGCTGCTTCTGATTAATTTTGCATTGTCTATTTTCGGGTCCACCCTGACTTTCTGTGTAAACTCATCAATATCGACATACCTAATATTGGTATCTATGATGTCTCTCCAAAGAGTTGTGACTCTGGAGTATAATGACACTCCCTAGAATTTGTACCTCATTTGATCCTTGTCCTCCTTGCCTCGAGGTGCTTTGGCAGTTCCTTTCCCCTTTTCCTTTGTGGCACCAGAGGCTTCTACACTGGGTTCCATAAATCCTACACAAAGAGATGAGTGTTAGCAACATTAAACATGTAGATGCAGCCTTAGACAAATCCTTGCAAATTAAGGTTAGATCCATAATCATTATTCAAGAAAAGTTCAACACTTGATCATACTAATTCAGGGAGGCAAACGGGTGACCTGGGCTCGAAGGGCTGGAATTCCTTTGGCAGAATGTTGTTCAAAAGGTCAAACAAGGCAAGGCACTCCTGATAACTTTTTCGGTGTTGGATTTGATCAAACAAAGGTTTGTAATGGAAGAAGGCTCATTTTTAGCAAGTGGGTCAAAGTCCGTTTTTGATTTGGAGTCCATTTGAGTCACCATTTAGGCATTCGGGGTTCAGTTGTAGGAAGGCTATTTGGAACGGCGCAGGGAAGACAACATTCAGGGAGTCGAGTTCCAGAGTCTGGGTTGCTGAGGTCAGGAAGCTATCGTGGGTTAGCCATGTGAAAAGGTGAAATGTTGGTGGAAGTCCAAGGACAAAAGTCCAGAAGGTTATACCTGAGGCAAACTTATCGGCAAGAAAAAGCTTAGCAGCGGACCAAGGGTTGGGGTCCAATGGCTAGGAAGACAGATAGGCTCGGCCATTTGGAATGGCAAAAGCAAGATGAAATCCTAGAGACAAAATTCTGTAGTCCGGAGTTCGGACAGCGTTTGGATGTTCAATTTTATATCTAGTTAAACTGTGCATGGTACAAGGGATACTGGGGTCTGGGAGTCGAGAAGATGCCCAAAGACAATCATTTTCAACGACAAAGCAGTGACGACGGTGCAGGGATGAAAGTATGGGGCCTGGGGTCCAAGGGAAACTTTTTCATTTGTTTTTTTTGTAGGTTTAAGATAGACTTTAAGCATCCGGGTTCCGAGGTCCAGAAGGATGGTCGTGGAGGGCCGTTTGGAACGGCGGGGGCACAACGGAAACCCGAGAAGGGAAGTTCGAAGGCCGGGACCTAGGATGAGTTTGGTCACTGTCAATTTTCTAATTTTGAATTTTGCGCATGGCCATGGAGAGGTCCGGGCTTGAAGGAGGCGGTCGATTGTTCCGAAAAATAGCAACAGGGAGGTCAAACTCGGATTTCAAATTTCATCCTTCAAACAATCAATTTTCAATTTTGAATTTGTGGGTTTTTAGGCTAAGGTACTATTCTACTAGGTTTCGAGTTCATTTTTAGTTTTTACTTAATTTAAACCATGATTTTGAGGAAAAAAGGACAAGGCACATGAACGGCGAACATACCTCGAAAGCTCCAAGAAGATTTCTACTGAATTCACAAGGAACGATGAAGTAGGGCCTTGGGCGTGGAGGTGGATATTGCTAGGGTGGTGTTGGGATTTTCAATCATTTCTAACATATGAAAATGACAGTTGCAAACTTGTTTATATAGCCCCAAATGTAATTAATGTCACAATTAAATACCTGGTGCGACAAAAGTTGTGGTAGTTGAGTTGAAATTCTGCAATGGCAATGGGAGGACCAGGGTCTAAGGTCTAGAAAGACAAGGATGGATGACCATTCGAAAAAAATTTACCAAGTGGAATGCAAATGATGACAGGAGCTCTAAGGTCCAATGTTTGGAAAGACAGAGGCTAGCCGCCGTTTGGAATGGCTAAATCCAAAGAGAAACCTGGAAGGTCAAGCTGAGAGGGTCAGAAAGACATCGCGCAACCGCCGTTATGGAACGACGAAACCGAAATGGAAACCCGAGAGGAGCCACAGACGTCAGAAAGGCAATCTGGCAAGGGAAACCTGAAAGGGCTAAAAACTTAGCAAATTTCATAGGGGCAAAACTAGGTCAACCCTAAAATGGGACTTTTGAGAACGTGTTGACCATCAAAGACCCCAAAAAGGGGCATGCAAAATGAGGCAAAGCAAAAATGACTCGGCAAGCCAAAAAGAAAGAGAGGGTCCCCGTTCTGAATGGGGCGTGTGTGCTATAGGCACAACAAACTTGTTGTAAGTTCCTTTCTGTTTCACTTAGCTGTCCTTGCAGAGTACTTTCATTTTCTACTATCTCTTTTTCTAATTTATTTGTTTTATTCATAGAGTTATGCAACTCTAGTTCCCTTATTTTCAAATTTTCCTCAAGGAATTCTATTCTTCTTCTCTCTTCATCTAGTTTCGTTTGTATTCTTTATAATTCCATAACCTTTGCTATCTCATTCTCTTCCTCTGATTCTTCTTCTTCTTGTAATTGTGGAGATTTTTCAGGCTCAGTTATTGGCTTTTTTCCTTTTCTTCTCTCAACAGTCGGGAATGGTGAAGGGGATTGTTTAGCCTCTTCATGCTCATATTCTTCTAAGGCTTCTCTTTCTTTGAAATATGTGTTAGGTTTTTCAATAGATTCAAAAGAATTTGTCATAGGTGTTCTTTCAGGAGACAAAATTGGATCTTCAGGAGGGCTATGATTTTGTTCAAGGGACTGCACTGGTGTTTGGACTTCCTCATGGAATTCAAAAGTCTCTTAATGGATTTCACAAATAGGGGTTTCTTCAGGAGTTGACATAATATTTTCAATAGTGTTAGGGATTTCCTCAACCAAATATTTCTATCTCTTTTTGGAAGCTCTACGAGTTACCCTAATAGACTCCTATAGTTTTTTCTTTTTCTTTCCCTTTTCTAATTTGCCCTCTTTGTTCTAGGCCCCATTTTTGGTTTTCCTTTTTGCTTCTCAATAGGTGCAGACAAAAACTCAAGCCACCCTTGTTTACTAGATTCTTTCTTCAAGAAATGGTGTTTAATTATCAAATGAAATAAACCATAATACCTTATTGAAGATTCACCCCTAGATTTCACCCAAGATAACATTGAGGAAATTTGTGAAAAGAGAAATGCAGGTAAATTGATTTTGGGACATGATTTTTTCTTCCCATACCTCAAATGTATAAACAATTGCATTCCTAGCCCTAATTGTGTTGCCAAAAAGTGTGGACTTTGACACTTTTTGCTCATTTGGACCTTTGCCTATGGATTTTGGTCTCGTTTTAGTCTATTTTTACACCTTTCCAAGCCTTGTGATGAAGTGTTGTAAGGTGTTGTAAAAACTTTTCACACACTCCTATGCTTTTCATCACCAAATCAACCCTTTATTATGCCAAAATGACCCCTTAATCCTCATACATGTCAACCTTCAGTGTGTTTTATGAAGAAAATCCCAACACACAACAATAATAATATTTTAATTACTGAAAAACAATATAATTTGCCTTGGTGGACTAGGTCACCACCATGGCCGACCTAGTCCCATGTGGCATAAAATTTGAATTAAACATAATATCTTTCGGGATTTTGGTCTCTAAAACCCTAACGTTAGTCAGTATGGTGTTATTTCAGGAAAATTAGGGCATAATTTGTATAAATAAGCCTCAAAACCCTAATTCATCATTATGAACCATCCATTTCCTTCTTCACTTCTATCTCTCATCACTACTCCTCCTCAAGCAAGCTAAGGTTTCACATTCCAAGTCAATAGTACATCTTTGTTGAAGTATTCAAGGACTGATTGCTGCAATAACACAAGATCTCTCATCATGGCAAGGTAACTCACTCCATTACTCGATTGTTTCATGTTTCATTACATTATTTCTATTCACTTTGGTTTGGTTAACTCAAAAGGGTTTGACTAAGGCAAACCCCTAATTCCTAACAATCAACATTTTTCTCTTTCTCTCCCTGTGTGATTGTAGATTTAGGTTCTTGGAAGATCATTGAAGGATTTGAAGACTTGTTGAGGACTACCCCTTGCATGCAAGGTGAAATCATCCAACCAAATTCACTCTCAGACCCAGATATCAGAGTTTCAGAAGCAGACAACTGTGAAGAACCGGGGTAGGGCTTATGTTTCCCCTTCGAAAATTCCAGAAATCTTGAATAGGACTAAGTCATCAAGAATGGAGACCAAGTCCCTCTAGACAAGTATTTTTGTGATTTTGACATTTCTGGACACCCATTTGATAGAAATAAACTCTGGAACAGCTTTGGGGAATTTGGGACTAGGTCACCCAGATTGGCACAAGTGTCCCTCTCGGCTTCTATAGAATTTCTACTAGCATTCCAGATCTCCAATAGATTCCTCTTCCGATTCTAGGTGCACCTCTTCCTTCCTGATCATTTATGTAGTTGTTTGTTTATATTTCTTAGATTTTTTGTATATCATTGTGTGTTTTCTACCATTTTACATTTCAATAGTTTAGCATTAGTAGGTTATTCACATTTTCAATTTATTGCACTTAGAAACATTCAATCACACACCTCACAACCCCCAACACAAACCCTCTTTGAATGAACCCTAACATGAAAAGGTGTGAAGGAGAGCTATTCTCCCATAGTTAGCTTCTAAGGTGAAAAACCTTAAAGGCTCATTGGGGAATCATCTTTCCCTTCTGCATTTTTGGTAGTTCATTTTGGTGAGCCTAAATTTCCTACACCCTCTTGTATGATTTAGAGTCCTTCATTTTCTTAGGATTAATTGCATTGCATGTTGCATCAGTGAAGTTGCATCCTAGGGTTTCAAAATTTGCATTAGTGAAAGTGCATACTACTCTGTATTTTTTCCTTTTAAATCATTGCATATCTCTGAAATTCTTCATTTTCCTATTAGCCCTACATTCCCCATATAGAAACCACTCGAATCAATCCAAAACTCCTGAAAAATCTCAAAAAAATCATTAGGAGGACTAGATCGCCATCCTGGGCGACCTAGTCCCTTCAGGCTTTTGAAACTACCCTTTACAAAGCTAAAAACCTAGTTTTTAGGCTTTTGTTTTGTACCATTACCTATCTATATCAGTTGGTTGAGTTTCTATAGCATGCATTTCATTAACTCTACCTTAAATTAGCTTATTTCATGCAATGCTTAATTTTAATTTTGCATATACTACATTTCCTTTTTAGATTGTTGCATAATGTAATAAAAAAATTACCTTGTTTTCCATCTGAGAATTTCATTCTTCTTTCCTTTCTCTTCATACAAAGCAATTTTTTATTTCAAATGATGTGGCTTTGATTTGGTTTCAAATGTATTCCAAACATTCAACATTCCTTCTTATGAGTTCAATGTAGATTTTAATAATGAATTCATTAAAGCACATGTTAATAAATAAAACATTGACACAATTCTTAACTTTACATTATCCCTCGAAGAGATTCTTTGTGTTGACAATCATAACAGTCATACTTGTGCTTCTCCCTATACCTCTACTTTTAGTGAAAAAGTTATTTTGGTGACAGAAGATACAATTGTTGAGGGTCTTGATTGTCCCTCTCCTCATCCCCCTTTGCCCAGCCTTAAACAACAAAAATTTCTTGACCTCATCTTACTTAGTCTCCCTAACCATGACACTCAAACTTTTTCTTCTTCTAACATCCTTCCTCAATGCAAAGAGGATAGTTTGGTGTTAGAAGATACACCTATTACAAGTCATGAAACTATTGAACTTCCCTTTCCTAATGCTTTTCCCCTTTGTGATAATCTATTTGACCATCAAAGTGGTCCTTCTCTTGATGCCTTCCCCCCTTTTGATGAAGCATGTTATGTACCTCTTCCATGCTCTCATACTAGGATGTATGGTTTGGAACTAGAGAATGAGACCCTAGATAATCAAATAGACTCCCCTCTTACCCATCCCCGCCCTCCCTATCCCATCATTGATCATTCCCCTACTAGTGATGGAGTTATTTTATAAGAACCTCTCCTTGAATGTCAAGCACATGAAGCTTTTAGTTCTTCTAAACTCTCTCCTCCTAGGTAGGATATCATGATGCAAGCCAAGTATAACATTGACTCTCCTTCCAAAGGGGATGTTAATATTATTCAACCTCAACTCATCCTTTCTCCACCTTCTAAACCTGAATTCATTCTCTCCCCACATAAGCCTAATGTGTTGGAGAATTGAGTCCTAATACCATTTCTCATACACATTACACCCGAAACGACCCACATTCTCACTCATCAATCTCAACACCCTTACCTTCATCCCCTCCCATTCTTCCTGTTGCCCCTCACTTCAATTCCTTCCTTCAGGAGTATGACCTTTTTGGCCAACTAAAGAATAATCCTACTAAAAAATCCTTATGGGATCTCATCCAAGCCTCCCCTCACTACCATACCATAATGCAAGATTCCTTACAATAGATTCTTGTCCCTTCCAATGCCCAAACAAATGATATTGTAGCTATGATCCAAGGCTTGAATGCTAACATTGTTTTCCACCAAAGTGAGCTCCCTCCTTTGGACGTTCAAAAACAAAGTTCAATCCTTCATGATCATATCTCAATACAAAATCATAGGGATCAAGCAAACACTTGTTGATAATAGCTCTACCGTCAATGTGTGTAGTGTCAACCTCTTAGATAGGATCAATATCAATATATCAACCATTCAACCTTCCTCCTTATCTCTCACTAGATTTGACAGTATCAGATACAAGCCACTTGGTGTGATCACTTTGCCTCTCATAGTTGGAGTGGCCACATTATACACACCGATCCATGTAATGCTAAATGATGTTTCATCTAACCTCATATTGGGCAGGCCATGGATTCATGCAATGAATGGAGTGCCTTCCACACTTCATCGAAAGATGAATTACATGTACAACAACAAATTTTACACACTTGAAACTGATCCTAAACCTTACAATGTCTTACAACTTGAGCAAACCAAATCGAAACCCCTCACCACTTCAAGACCCACCAAACCGGCTGAACCCATACAACCAAAGTCCTTAGACGATGATTGGGTTTCCTTAAACTTCACCTCTCCTTTACTAGAAGAATCCAAGACCACAAACACAACCTCTCCAAATGGAAATTTAGTCTTGTTAACACAAGACTCAACTGATCCTCCGCAAGAATCCACCTCAACTAATTTATCCATGAATGCAAACAACGACCCCTCACTCGATCCAAGAAATCTGGAAAATCTTAATGGAAAAGGTTATGAGATCATGGAAAAACTTGGCTATCATGGAAAAGGTTGTGGTGCTCACAAACAAGGTATTCACAACCCTATCGATCCCCCTACACAAACATCTAACCATGGTCTTGGATTTTGTACCTTCATCGAAATCATCGAGCCTTCCTCCAACATCAACACCATCCCAAACCACCTTACTAATCCAACCTTTGAAAGTAATCCTTTGAAACCAACAAAGTTCTCTTTGCTTAACGCCAATTTCATCCCACAACCTGCTCTTGATTGATATTTTACACACTCCTCCAAAGGATTCTACAAAATCTCACAATCCATAGAACCTTGTGTAGGTATGCCATCCTTATATACTAAGAAAGATCCCTCCTTTTTGCCAACCAAAGGACCATCCTCTACCCTTGATCAATAGGGTATCTTGTTGAGACTCCTCCAAGATCACTTGATCTCCCTTCCTCCTTGAACTTGTTATAAATGTTCAAACAAACATTCCTTTTGTGCTTACCATTGATTTCAGGGTTATCACACCAATGAGTGTAAGGCCTTGAGTCACAAAATCCAATCTCTTAAGGATTTTGGTGCTCTTCCATCTATGGGGGAACCTAATTCCTCTAACCGATATGGAATTTTCACTCTCCCTTACATTCCTTCATTCCTTTTGGCTCACTCTTGTCCTGCACTAAATGGGGGCAATAGGTTAGTTAGCCTTTTCCCCTCGTATGTCACTTGTCATTGTCTCTTACGACTTGTTGTTAACCTTTCATGGACATATAAGAGCAAGCTTTAGATGTGGATGACATGTCTTAGGATTGAATTGCATGTGAGATACACCCCTCCTTCATAACATAGCTTATCAAAAACATATAACTCGACATAGGGGTTTTTGAGATAAAGATCTCATGTCCCTTTCCTTCTTTTACTTTAAAGCAATTTCTCACAGAATGGTGTGTATCAATTCCTTTACAATGGGGGCATACATCACCACTCACATTTCATTGTGCGATCTTCTTTCTCTTGCGATTCCTTCTCTTGAAAAAATTATACATAATGTTGTTCAGGATGAGATATCTGCATTTTTCCTCTTTTGCATACAAGATGAGCCCTTGCCTCTCTTGCATACAAAATGATTACATTTTCACTTTTCCTCTCTTGGTGACATTATGCATAATGTTTCTTAAATTGAGACATCGCAAGAACAAAGCAAAATCCCTTTGAACAAAATCATTACAACATCACCTTATTTTGTGGTGCCTTATTAAAGTTATCACGAGGTATAACTTTGGTATGGTTTAAGAAAGAAGCCCAACAAGCGGCACAATATTCCCCATAGCCACCTTTGTGAGTACATACCAATCGTGTGTATGTTTCTCACCCTTTTGAGATAACTCACCTCGTGGATGACCCGATGTTCTATGGCCCCAGAGTGAGCACATATTTTTCACCCTTTCCATTCTCTTCACATTAATCCTTGTCATTGCACGATCATGTATCACATTTTGTTGTAATGCATTCATCCTTAAGTTTCTTTTGCATTGATGTCAAGTTGACTTAGAATCTCGAATCCTTGGGGGATTGACCACCCCCTTCTTCTTTCCTATTCTTCTTCTTTGTCATTCTCCGCCATCTCCATTGGGATACTTTAGTTTGAGTTTGAAGCAAGTTCATACTCTCACTAAAGTGGGGGCTAAATGTGTCACCAAAAAGTGTGGACTTTGACACTTTTTTCTCATTTGGACCTTTGCCTATGGATTTTGTACCCTTTTTAGTCTATTTTTACACCTTTCCAAGCCTTCTAACAAAGTATTGTAAGGTGTTGTAAAATATTTTCACACTCTCCTATGCTTGTCATCACCAAATCAACCATTTATTATGCCAAAATGACTCCTTAATCCTCATACATGTCCAACTTCTGTGTGTTTTATGAAGACAATCCCAACAAGCAACAATAATAATATTTTAATTACCGAAAAACAATATAATTTTCCTAGGTGGACTAGGTTTCCACCTTGGGTGATCTAGTCCCATGTGGCATAAAATTTGAATTAAACTTAATATCTTTTGAGATTTTGGTCTCTAAACCCCTAAGGTCGGTCAATATGGTGTTCTTTTGGGAAATTAGAGAATAACTTGTACAAATAAGCCTAAAAACCCTAAGTCCTCATTATGCACCATCCATTTTCTTCTCCATCTCTCTCTCTCATCACTTCTCCTCCTCAAGCAAGCTAGGGTTTCACATTCCAAGTCGACAATACATCTTTTTTGAAGCATTCAAGGATTGATTACTGCACCAACACAAGATCTCTCATCATGGAAAGGTAACTCACTCCATTAATCCATTGTTTTGTGTTTCATTACATTATTTCTATTCATTTTGGTTTGGTTACCTCAAAGGGGTTTGACTAAGGCAAAGCCCTAATCCCTGACAATCAACGTTTTTCTATTTTTCTCCTTATGTGATTGCATATTCAGGTTCTTGGAAGATCATTGAAGGATTTGAAGACTTGTTGAGGAGTACCCCTTGCATGCAAGGTCAAATCATCCACCTAAAGTCACTCTCAAACCTGGATATCAGAGTTTCAGAAGCAGACAACTATGAAGAACTAGGGTGCAAATCTAGGGCTTCCATTTCCCCTTCGAAAATTCTAGAAATTTTGAAGAAGACTAAGTCACAAAGAATGGTGACATAGTCCCTCTAGATAGGTCTTTTTGTGATTTTGACATTTCTGGACACCCATTTGGCAAAAACAGACTCTAGACCAGCTCTTGAGAATCTGGGACTAGGTCGCCCAGATCGGCACAAGTATCCCTCTAGGCTTCTGCAACATTTCTACCAGCATTCTAGACCTCCAATAGATTCCTCTTCTAATTCTAGGTACATCTCTTCCTTTTTGATCATTTTTGTAATTGTTTGTTTATATTTCTTAGATTAGTTTTATATCATTGTGTGTTTTCCAACATTTTACATTTCAATAGTTTAGCATTTGTAGGTTATTCACATTTTCAGTTTATTGCACTTAGACACATTCAATCACACACCTCACAACCCCTAACACAAACCCTCTTTGAATGAACCCTAAGATGAAAAGGTGTGAAAGAGGGCTATTCTCCCATTGTTAGCTTCTAAATTGCAAAACCTTAGAGGCTCATTCGTAGAATCACCTTTCCCTTCTTAATTTTTGGTAGTTCACTAATATAGTGCCATATTGTCCCTCACAAGTGAATAAATTCATCAGCCAAGTGACAATAATTCTCCAAGGCTCATCCAAACTATCACAAGTAATTCCTCTTTGATCTCCTTTGTGCAAAAGAATCTCAAACTTCTTTTTAGGTTCTTGATGAAATGCTACTACCAAATTTTCATATTTTACATGGCCATTGTCAACTGGCTTCCCTTCAGCAATAATTCCTAATATTTCACTTATTATTGATGGAGTAACCTCAATTACCTCATCTTTGACCCTTCTGACATTCAGATGAAAATTGCTTACAAATTCTTCAACTAATTCTTGCTAAAATCCTTCATACTTCATGATAAAATCTAACCATCCATCTTTTCTAAGCAACCTTTCCATTTCTAGGTCTAGAATAAAGTTCTCAGGCTCATAATTTCTCTTATTCCCCATCTTTTTTACCTCTACAACTTCGATAGAGAAAATTGGCTATCTTAATTAAGCAGGACTCAAAATGAGCACTTCTTTCTAAGTACAATTTTTTTAAGAAACCTCACGTCAATCAACACATGTTATTTAGTTCATTTATTCCTTCGTGCAATTCACACACCACCACTTTGTACTTTGCATTTATGATTTGGAAAGTTGGCGTTGTGGATGACATCAAGAAATTTATTGATGTTGACATGAGACAACACATCATCACTTGATATTACTATGGAAGTCTTTTCAAAATCACTTCTCTATTTCCCCGCTAGATTTGAAATGATTAACTTTATTTATTACAAAATTAATAGCTATTTTGATAGAGAGTTCTATGCTAAGCATTCACTTTATTTCAAATCATAATTACTAAATTAGTAAATGATATTCAAAAATTATATATACAATAAATGTGTACCTTTCAATTAATGCAAAAGCTAATTTGAGCATGATAACTAACTCAGTTGGCATTAATTCCAATCAGTTAATCGAAAGAAGCTC
>CM021106.1:488666447-489024155 GCA_007115665.2 Sequoiadendron giganteum
TCCCAAGGCCCCTAAACCATCTAAAAATGTTTCAAACCCTTCTGAAAAGGGGAAATTTGCTCCTTCTAAAGATGTTACTACGTCAATACAACCTAGGTCAAAGGCTACGCCTCATCCTATGACTGTTTTGTGCACCAAACTAACTATTCCTCCCACATCAGGGGTTCAATGACGGTCCCATAGCCCATCTCCACTGCCGGAATAAGGAGAATATGTGCTAGAAAAATGGAGGCAATCATCGTCTATTCAGATTGGTTCAATCCCACAAGATTTTTTGAAGAATAGTTTCTCTTCCTTGATTAAGGAGGAACTAGGTTCCGCAAACATCGAGGAGTTTCATCCATGACTTTTCTTTCATGGAATGTTCAAGGTCTAACTGACCTCTCGAGAAAGTATTTTGTTAGGGATTATTTATAGAAATACTTAGGAATTGATGTGCTTTGTCTTTAGGAAGTTTAAATTTTAGGATTTTTACTTGCTTCGGCTAGTTGCACTATCTGGCCAGCCAACACTATGTTTTGTACTTCGCATGAAGTCGGACGTGGTGGAGCTGCCACTCTTGTGTCCTCCTAGTTGCATTCCTGTGTTGTGTATCATGAGACCGATCCTTCCTAGTGAGTCATTTGGGTTCTTCTCAATATTGATAACCATTCTTCCGGGGTTATCAATGTTTATGCCTCCAATGATGCAGTGGAGCGCTCTTTGCTTTGGCGTTGGCTTGTTGATTCTTTGTTAGTCGCCACCTGGTTTCTCTGTGGGGATTTTAATATGGTTGAGATGGCCTGTGACAAGGATGGCACCTTACCCTTCCATTAGACTACTGGTGAAAGGGAAGCATAGTTTTACATGCGTAATAAATTTAGGCTTTTTGATCCCAACGTGGCTGCCACCATTCTCATACCCTCTAGCACACTTGGTGTAACTACAGGGCCAGTTCTAATAGAGTTATTTAAACACCTTGATTGTACCATGATCTCGGCTTAATCTTTCCTTTCTTTTGCTAGCTCTTCCTTGCCAGTGAAGCCGTTAGTGGATGTGACTTTGTTTGATCACTTCCCAATTCATTTTCACATTGATGGGACTTCTTGCCAGCCCCGCATGTGTAAGAATGAATTCTTTCTGAACACGTGTCTTGAATACCACAAGCCCACTCTGGCCCACATTTGTCGAGTGTGGAATTTGGAGTGCAGAACAACTGGCCAAATTGGCTGGATTACCTGGTGGAATGATGCCATCATTCATACTACTTGGTTCTTGTGCATTTATGGGTGCCAGTTGGCTATTTTTTTGTCAACAATATTATGAGGCTACCACTACTAACTTGCATACGACCATGGAGGCTCTAGTGGCCAACCCCTTTTCCCCATCACATCAAGTTAGGGTGGCAGAATTAAGACACAAGAAGAAAGTGGTTGATAAATATGCTGCTAGAGGAGCACAAATCAAAGCTCGACTACATTGGCTTAAGATCGGTGATCATGCCTCAAAAGAGTTTTTTTTGGCACTTCGTGCCAGGCACTCATCCCTAGGCATCCAAAAAATTAAGGATGGCACTCGGGTGCTCTGTGAGCTTCCCAAAATTCTCCAGGCCTTTGTGCGCCATTATGAACAGGTGTTCACTACACATGATTCCATGCTTGTGCGACAACAAACTCTTCAGGACTGCCTTGTTGTTGTGCCACATAGGATTTCTTTAGCCCAGATCAATTTTTCTGATCAATTGTTAATGATTGATGATCTCAAGGAAGCCATTTTTTCTATGGCCAATGACAAGGCTCCTAGAATTGATGGCTTCCCTTGTGAATTCTACAAAGCTCTTTGGGATTATGTTGGGAGTGATTTACATCATGTCTACTTTGAATCTTTTCATACCAATTCTTTAGGAAATTTAATAAATAAGGGCAATATTAAATTCATACATAAGCTTGGGGATCCAGAGGATATTTACAACTGGAGTCCTATCACACTCCTCAATTTTTCCTACAAGATCATTTCCAAAGCCTTGGATTTCAAAATCCGTCACCTCTTGCCTCAAGTTGTGTGCCCCGAGACTAGTTTCATCAGATCTAGGTTTATTCTGGATAATATCATTGTTGTTTGGGAAGGCATGGAGTGGGCTCGACACTCCAACCAGAAAGTTGTGTTCATTAAAATTGATTTTTCTAAAGCCTATGATCGCATCGAATGACATTGGGATTTGAGCCCAACTTCATTCAGTCTATTCGAATGATGTTTGTTGATGCTTCAGCTTGCATTACCATTAATGGTTGCCAGTCTTCTTCCTTTGGTATTTTCTGCTCCATTCATCAAGGGTGTCCTCTCACCCCTTCTCTGTATGTTTTGGTTGCTAAAGGCTTTGGATAACTATTAGCCCATGTTGTTTCTCAACAGCGTGTCAAAGGGATTCTTCTCCCGAATTCGCAGGAGAAGCTTGTTAATGGCCACTTTGTGGATGACTCCTTGCTCACTCTCTTGGAGGAAGAGGAATCTATCACAGCTACCCTTGATTGTATTAACACTTTCTGCCTTGCCTCTTGCTCAACCATCCAACGGCACAAGAATTTATGCTACATACAATCTGTGTTACCCACCCCCATGTGGATTCAAACATAATCGGAAATGGATCGGGTAAGGAGAGATTTTCCATTTTTTGGGCATTCACTTTTCCTTTCAGGCTTCCCCTTAGGAGCTTTGGTAGGTCATGCTCTCCAGAGTTGAGAAAAATCTTGCTTACTGGATTACCAAGCCTCTTTCTTTGGACGGTAAGTTCCAGGTGTGTTCTAAAATCTTGGCAGCCATGCATGTTTATTATTCTTCTTATTGGGCTCCCTCAAAAGTCGCTTACAACAGACTTGAAAATTTGCTGCGCAATTTCTTATGGGCTTCTTCTAAAACCCACAAGGGTTTACATCGTGTTGCTTGGGAGTTTTTTTTCCTCCCTAGGGATTCTGGAGGGTTTGGGCTACTCTCCACTCAACAACAAGGGACCGCCCTTTGTGTCAAATGGATTATCCAGGCCCTTATCGGAGATGAAGCTTAGAAGATTATCCTCAGGCATTTCATCTAGTCTAGATTTCCTACCCGCATACCTGCTTGGAAAGGGATAGGCTTTCAAACCCTCTTGGTTATGAGAGAGCCTATTCAAATTATTGGAACTTTTGTGGCCAAAAGAATTTGGCAGGCCTAGGAGGCTATCAAGCCTTGGCTCCGATGGGTTGGAGCTGGCTTTCGTGATGGGATTTTTCTCAATCAACAGAACCTTTGGTGGTCTCCCCTTCTTTTTTAGAATGGCCAACCTCTGGCCAAGTCGCCTTGGCTCAAAGCCCTCAGGTTTCACAAAAAGGGAATTCAAACCCTGCAACAACTTTTTCACCAGTGCACGATGCGTATTATGCAGTGGGATGATTTTAAAGCCCAACACAACCTTCAGAACCAAGACCATGCCACCTTTGATGGGCTGGTGAATGCCATTTCGGCTTAGATGCTCCATCAAGTGGGCATTTGTGGTGACAAGCCTCGGTGGAAATATTGGAAATTGTTCCCAGACACTCCTCTTAGGAGCTACAAGCCACAACTTGGCTACAGGTGGCTTTCACCCCATTTTCCTATGATCAATAGTTTAAAATAGAGGTGGCTTCTTAATTCCTCTGCTCATGTTTGGCGGAGACGATTTGATGTTGTTTGGTCTGCAAGTGTTAATCCCAAGTTGGCCCATTTTGCTTGGTGTATTATTTTCCAAGGCTTGCCTTTGGGATCTTGACTTATTCACTTAGGGGTCCAAGATCCTCATTGCCCTCTTTGTGGGCAACCAAAAAGCTTCAAGCATTTTTATTGGCTTTTTCCCAGAGCTCAGAAATGCTAGACTTGGATACATGATTTCTTTCAGCCTTTCCGTCCAGAACCCTTTTCTTGGCATATGGTTTTGCTTAGAGATCCACCAAGGATCCCTTTTAAATTCACTCAGCTTTGGCACACTTTCAGGGTGGAAATCCTCTTCAGCATCTGGAAAGACATAAGCTCTTGCATCTTTTCTCATTCTCAATTAGATGTTAATATTTCTCTTTATGCTAAAGCATTTATTTGTTCTAATGTTATTTTACAGATTCAAGTGCAAGCTAACAAAGTTGCATTGGAAGTGGCTCACCTTCAGGTCCTCCTGGACCATTGGGGCAATGCCCTGTGTGCTATGGCTTAGGTCCCTGATTTTCCCTCCTCGGTGCGCCCGCTCTCCTCCGCCGTGGGTTGCTCAAGGGTGGCCTTCTAGTGGTGTGACTAGGAGCGGCGATGGCGGTTTTGGGTGGCCCTCTGATACTCCGCCCACTTATGGCTCTAGATGGCCTGCCTATGGTAAAATCTTTCTGCGGCTAGCTCTTACAATCTCGCCCCAACATGAGGAAGAAGATAAAGAAAAATATGGTGATGGCTGGGGTGCTCCTCCTAACGTCACTCCAGACCCTGCTGATGTATGGGGGAAAACGATGGATGAAAGAGACCCCCCAGGCACTGGTGGCACTGCTTTAGCTACTTAATGGCCTGTTTGTTTAATTTTGTCTTTCATGCATTTAGACTTCTAGGCTTGGGCCATGTGATTTGATACTTTGGGTTTTCTAGGCTTAACCCATGTGACTATAGGGGTGTTCCTTCTTACCACCCACCCCTTCTTTTGTGGATATGTAATCTTATCTTTAATTTAATATAGATATCGAGCTATTCATTAAAATAAATAAAATAAATAGACCATTAATCCATTGAAATCTGGAAATTTCATGAATTGACCTCTTTTTCTACTTAAGATTGAAATGATTGGGGCACTTCCCTGTTATGAGGTAATTTCCAAGATCAGAAAACCATGGAGGATGTATTTATATTGAAAATAAATTTTCATCTAGGAATGTATCATCAACTGGCTCCTGATCACCCTACAAAACAATTCTTAAAAGGAAATCAACATCATTATCCTTTTTAGGTTCATTTATTATAGTTACATCAAATTCCTGCAATAAAAATAACCATCTTATGATATTTCCACCCACCACAACTTTGTTCATCAGATATCTAATAGCAACATGGTCTATGTGAATGAATATTTAATAACCTATAATATAATGTCTAAACTCATTAATTTCATATATCATAGCCAAAAATTATTTTTTCAGTGGTTGTATAGTTTCTTTCTGTAGGATTTAGATTTTTGCTAACATAATAGATTGCATGCATTGCATCATTATCATCTTTTTGTCCAAAAATTGCACCAATTACAAAATTAGAAGCATTAGTATGGATATGAAATGGAACTCCCCATACAGGTCCTTTAATGATTGGAGAAGTGGTTAAGACTTGTTTAAGTTTTTCAAAGGATTCTTGACAATCATCTATCACTAAGAATTCTACATATTTCTTGAGTTATGTAAACAAAGGCTCAACAATTTTACTAAACCCCTCTATAAATATTCTATAATACCCAGCATGCCGAAGAAAACTATGAACACCTGTTTGATTTCTAGGAATTTCAATCTTCTAAATGATTTCAACTTTCTTGGGGTCCAATTTAATTCCTTGTTTGGAAATATGGTGTCCAAGAACAATTCTTTTTGTCATCATAAGGGATACCTTTTCATGGTTTAAAGATAACCTATGGTCTTTACACCTTTGCAAAAAGTTGTTTAAACTTTCAAGCGCTTCCTCAAATGTTTGTGCATGGACTTTGAAATCATCCATATACACTTCCACACATGAAGTAGTTAAATCAACAAAGATAGCTAGAATAACTATTTGAAAAGTGGTTGGTGCATTACATAGCCCGAATAGTAAAACTGTGTAAGCATATGTCCCCCAAGGAAATGTGAAAGTAGTCTTATCTTGGTCTTCAAGAGCCACTTGGATTTGGTTGGATCCACTAAAACCATCCAAGAAAGAGAAATAACTATTGCCAACAAGGTTATCAGGTACTTGATCAATGAATGACAAAGGAAAATGATCCTTCTTGGTGTCTTTGTTTAATTCTCTGTGATCAACACATACATGTCACTTACCATTTTTCTTTGGAACAAAAAGCAATGGGGAAACCCATTGACTATCAGATATTGGATAAATGAATCCTACTTTTAGTAGTTTTTCTATTTCTTGCTTGACAAGGTCTCTCTAAATAGGATTGATCCTCCTTTGACCCTGCCTCATTGGCTTAACATCTTCTGTGTAAATATGATGTGTGCATATAGAAGGATGGATTCCTCTCATGTCCTTGTATTCCCATGCAAATGCTTCAGTTTGATTCTTTAAAGTTTTCTTTAATTTCTCTTCTTGAGAGGAGGACAAGGAAGAACTAATGAAGAGAGATTTATCTCCTACCATGATTTACTAGGTCTCATTCTTAGTATCAAGTGGTTCCCCTACAATTGTATTAAAAGGACATGGATGGGAAATTTTTTGATGCAAGATTCCATGACAGTCCCTCTTTTCTTTGACTTGTTCAATATTTTTAGGATTAAGACCCTATCCTTCACACTCCTCTAGATGTTCCATTAAAGTAACCATTGCTAATTCCACAATACCATCCCCTTTATACTCCATATCCTCATCAACCCAAGGTTGATTATTAGATTCAATTGATGGTTGATCAAGAGGATATAGTGACAAATCTTTCTATTTTTGTGCATTAGAAATGATCATGCTACCTAATATATAGTCTAACAATGTTGTTGTTGTAGCCAACCATGGTATACCTAAGATAATTGGATATCTAGAATCTTTCTTTCTAGATTTAAGGACTAAAAAATCAACTAGATAGTCCCATTTGTCAATGGTAACCATGACATCTTCAAGAACACCTTTAGGTTTAGTAGTAGATTGATCTACCAACTATAAAATAGTTGTTGTGGGATGAATCCTTGTCATACCCAATATTTCAATAGTGTATCATGTGATAACATTAATAGTTGCTCCTAGATCAATTAGCACATTGGTTATCTCAATTCCTCCTATAATTAAAGCTATCATAGGACTATTAGGATCATTATATTTTTGAGGACGTAGCCTTCCTGACAATACATCAATGAGTTTGGTCCCTATTTGAATGGTAGGAGGTAATTTCTTCTTCCTACCTAGAGTTTTCATACAGAGAGACTTAACCAGCTATTTTTTTTCTGGTATATCTTTAAGAGCCTGTAACAATGGTATCTCAATGTTAATCTTTTTTAATTCACAAAGAAGTTTATAGTCAACTACATTCATATAATTTGGTTGGGAGCTGTGAGGAGCAATTTGTTCTATTTTTAGATGCTTTGGGTAGGGAGCTTGATTAACTTCTTGCTTGTTACCATATTTCTATTTTTTCTTACCCTCCTGGTCTTTAACGATTGGTATGGATGACACATTTCGGCTTCTTAACTGAATATCATTAACATCAATGGCATTCAAGGTAGGTGGATTTGTATTAGAGTGATTATTTTTAAGATTTGGAATAGGTTGTGTTGGAATTTGAGGCTAGTTTACTTGCTCATTGGTAGGATTAGAACCCTACGTTAATTATAGTGATTGTCCCCAAGGATGCCTTGGTCCCTGATTTTTCCATGGCTGAAATTATGTTTGGTTTTTTTGCCACTGTGGCTAATTTTATTGCCATTGTGGCTGATTTGATTGCCACTATAGTTGGTTCCACTAGGGATTCATCCATTCAGGTTGATACCAGAATGTAGGTGGTGGTTGTGGTTGAAAGGGAGGATTCCATTGGTTTGCATTTGGCCAAGGGTTTTGATTTGAGTTAGTTCTAGGACCATACTACCCCTGATTAGCATTATATATCCATTATTCTAAGATATTTTCCCAACATAATTAAGTTCCTCCATCATAAGTGGTTTCTTTAGATGATTCTTAATCTCATATAAAAGGCTACAAGAACTTGTTGCATGATGTTTGTTATAAATCTCACAAATGTCAACTTGATTCAATGGACACTCTCTCAAAAGATGCTTCCCTCTACATTTGGAACAATAAATGGCTAAAGGCTCAATAGTCTTTTTATCTCCTTGCATACTGAGATGAAGCAGTAAATTATTTTTCAAATTAGCAATTTCCTCCATTAATTGAGACACATCTATTGTGAGAGATTTTTTTTCTGGAGCCTTTAGACCCTACTCTAGTCCTAGAGTATTTTCTACATATTCCAACAATAGATTCCAAATAAATCTTATTGATACCACCTTTTCCCATAAGATTCAAGGACTCTCTAGACTCATCATTGATTCCCTTCAGGAAAATTGTCTTACTAATCTCATTATTTGACGCATTACCACATTTTTTGTGCATAAACTGAAATCTATCAGCATAATCCTCCTAACTTTCATCTTCCAATTATCTCTTTCAGAACAATTCCTCTTTCCTATCTCTTACTCGGCAACAATCTTGATATTTATCCAAAAACACAATTTCCATTTCTTGCCAAGTTGATATTGTACCTGCACCTAAACCCATGAACCATCATAAGGCTAACTCTTTTAAGGTAGAAGGAAATAGTTTCAGCTTTTGGTTGCCAGTTATATAATCATAGTTCTAGCACAAAACCTTAAACTCAAAGAGAAATTGGTCAAGATCCTCAAAAGTCTTTCCTCTAAAATTAGGTAAAATTGAAGGTGAAATATTCTTCATAGGAGGCTCATCAGATTCTCTGTTCAAATTAATAGGTTAGGGAAAAGTCCTATTTGGTGGGGGATCATTTCCTATTTGGTCACGCATTTCTTCTTGATAATGGTCTGGATTTTCCTCTTGATTTTGTTCTATATTTTCATATTGATTTTCAATATGATGTTGTAAAATTTCTTGTTCTTGATCAAAATCAATATTTCATGGAAGAAAACTTCCTAGATGGTCTCTAGATCATCTCATCCACAAACTAAACCATATTCTTTATCAACACTAAGGCTTCAAAATTAACAACCAGACCTTTAATGTTCCCTAACAATGTCGCCAAAAATGGTGGGAGAGGTCATGAATGTCACAACTTGCATCATTTAATTTCTCATTTATTGAACTAGGTGTGTCTCAGAGCTATATATTATAAGGAGGAATCCAAAAATTGGGGGGGATTTTCACTATAAATAGTGAATTTGATTTCGGCCAGTCTCCTTCAAGAGATTCAGGAGCTCTTAGGAGCACTCGAGAGTGGAACGTAGCAACTAATTTCTAAAGGCTATTCTAACTTACTCGCTAACTAATGCTTATCTAGGCCTATTTTGATTGTAATGACTCAGCTCATAATATACATAACTTAAATGTAATTGGTTCATGGGAAGATCTATGAAATAAATACAATTAACTCTAAGTCTAAAATGCAAAATTAAAATTACTTGAAAAGGGAAGTCTATTTATGCTTGCAGATAATGGACTTTAATCTAGAAAATAGTGAATCTATTTAAGTTACAAGAAATTAAACATTAAATATAGAAAGTAGTAATACTAATTCTCATGAACATATTCCAATTGAGCTTCAGTTCAATTCTCACATTAGTCATTATTATCAATCTCATTACAGCTACATGCATTTGAAAATAAGTACTTAATCTAATCTCTACTAATCAATAAGGAAATCTACAATAATTGATAGGACTTTGATCTATAGTAAAATGTCTTAACTAATATGAATCATAGTAAATTAATCTAAGTAAATACAATTGTTGAACATCGATCAACAAGAATTAAAATGCTTAACTTCAAACCAATCATAACAAAACAAAATTTAACTGAATCAAAGAACATGAAATAGGGTCACCTTTGTCGGTTGAACGGGCCTTGCTCTTCCTCTAGTGGAACCTCTTAACACAAAGATTTATATTAACTTCTCATTTTCATTCCAATTGGCTAAAATAGGCGAGTAAAACAAAAGTACATAGTACCAGAAATTACTATATTTAGCAAAAGATTTACTAACTCAAATTAAACCTAAGGATGAATATTTATAAGAATATCCCTTATTTTCGAATTCAAATTCATGGCACTAGCCGCCAAATTATAGAGTGCTAAACTAAATGAAAGTATAACTAAAAATATCCAAGAGAATCTCTCTTTATCACAACTAGAGCAACAATTTCCAAATTGGCAAATGGAGCCAATCAAAAATCATAGCAAATCAACATTCATCTGGAGCTTTGAGGAGCATAATTAACGCTATGTTGTTAAACATAAATTTTAATAGATCCAACTCAATAGTAAGCATTTAAGTACCTACACGAAATCCTCAAGAATAGATTGCAAACATGACAACAAATATTTTGATTTGCATAATCATTTCATTATTAACATCACTAAAAGAAACACATTTAATGCAAAATACAAATTCTAATATATCTTCCAATTAGTCAAGTATAAGATGAAACAAGAAAATATTTAAACATATAATCTACTGCCATAATAGTTAATTAATAGTATAATTGAGTCTTTGAGTTTATAAAAAGATTAATTAAAACAACATTTTTTAGGCACTCATCTCCAATCAATGCACTAGATAGGATTTTGTTCATTGTTTAAAAAGTTTCCACATATAGCTCATGAAAAATATTACCAAAATGGAAATGAGATTTATTCGTGTACAAACCTTCATAGAAAAGTACTCATTCAAAAAAAACTTGAAGAGAAAGAACGACTATAACACCTATAAAAAATATTGAAAAGATGAAAGGAAAAAGAGAAAATTTATTAGAAATGTTTTTATTTTTTACTTGGTTACCAAAGTCAAGATGTTTTTATATTAGAAAAATTGGGTAAGAAGTTTGTGAGCAGAGATAACAAAATAGAGCCAAGTGGTAAGATCCTCATTTTGAAGTGTGCACAATTTGTAGGAAGCTTCATTACTAAAACAATTAGCTTGTAAAGTTTATTTCTTCACATGTTCCAACACTTAGCTATAAAAAATACTATATCCCTTTCTCAAACTTTTCATTATCCTTCACACCTCTCATGGACTTCTATCCTCTTCCTAATTTCTCTTCTCCACTATATTCTTTGTCTTTTCATGGGATTCAACCCACAACTATCTATCCACTTCCACCAAGGGTCATCCTTTTATGCACTCTATTCATCTTTTAATGGATTCAAACCACCATTTTCCATCCACCTCCACTAAATTTCATCTTCTCCTACACAAATTCATCACAACTCAATTCATAAAAAAAATCACCTCTTCACTTTGTGCATCTAACACCTTATCAAGGTACCTCCTATTCATGTTTCTCTATATTAACAAGGCTCCAATTTTCTCTAAAGTAAACATATTATCTTTAGATCTCATGATCAATGATAGATTTGAAAAAATATAATTTTATCCCTTTATTTTATATTCTCTAATAAAACATTTGATTATGTGAAGACTCACAAGAAAACTGAACAACTCCTTGATCTTCTTCATCTCCCATTCAAGCAAGATATTCTCTTCATCAACTCCAAGATCAAACAAAAGGCCTCAATAATCTACCATTTCAATTTCAAAATCAACTACTACCTCAAAAAGGGACTTCTAAAACAACACTTGTATCTTTTGCAACTTTTTCTTCTTGAACTTCAACCATTGCTACATTTTATATTATGTATTGTAATTTTATGTGAGGAAATCATTTTTTCTACCTTTAAACCTTCCTCCATATTTTTAAATAAAATAATGTCAAAAAAATCAAGGAACTTGGTATCTCTTGATTTATTTTCTTCTTCTCTCCTTTTCTCATCTCAACTTCTCTCCATCAAGACCACTAACATATCTTAATATATTTGCACAATTTATCTCTATCCTTTTCTAGATTCTTTCTTTGAAGCTCTCTCTTCTCTCCATAAATAAAAAAATTATAGACCTTCTCAAGGCTATCCCTATCCTCCTTCTAGAAGAAATCCTTTGACATTCATACTCTCATAACGAACAATTTGAAATATGCAAACTCTAAGATAAACTCTCTTTCACTCACTCGTGCAACCACAAGTATCCTCTACCCAACAATGTCACTAGAAAATGCACACCCAAAGCCCCAAATAATCATTTCAAACATAATGAAGAATGCCAGTATATCTTCTACCCAACACTCTCTTTTTTGGAGTTCAACCAACACACCCTTACACAACACTCATTCTTTTATCATCACCATTTCCTCTCTCACATTTAGTTCTCTATGGGTACAAAATTTGTGCAACAAAATATTAGAGCTTCCTCATACACAACTAAACAAACATACCATCTCATAAAACTATCCTTGATATTTTCAATGAGTATACCTACTCTAAATCAGATTAATGCAAAAAAGGATCGAATGCCCTATAAAAGACCACTAATCTTAATAACCGGGTGATCCCACAGTAATGGTTTACAATTTTTAGCCAAACTAGACACTGAAATTATTATTTTTAACTAAATCTTCACATTCAGGCACCTATAGTGGCTAAACCATGAGAAATTTGAAGATAATGCAAACTAGAGTCTCGTCACATTTTGTCTCTAGATTCTAAAAGTATTTTTTTCAAAATTTTTGGAATTAGATTACACTTCTTTTTTCATCTCCTATGAAAACAACATTTTTTCAGAAAACAACATTTTAAAAAAGTGACGCACACCATATAACACACAACTTTTTCTTCCATGAAGGATAAAATTCTAATTCTTTCGAATTTAGATTTGTAACTCCAATATCTAGTGCTTCCACTTGGTTAGATAGTTTATTATTGAATATTTTTTCTTTAATCAAGTTTCAAAGTTAAACCAATTACAATTCAAACATTCCGCAATCGTCGCGTAACTTTCTTTGTATATATCGAAATTCAATCTTTTTTTTTATTGGATGGACTTCAATATCTGGTGCACTCATATTTTTCAAAACTTTGTTTTGAAAATCTGCTATTTTTCCACATGTGCAGAATAGAGAGCTTGATTTTCAGTGAAAAACATATGTTTAATAAAACTTAAAAAAATAAATACATAATAAAACCAAAACATATTAAAATTATAGTCATTGGATAGCTCGTTCTGAGGACTATCTGATTCCAGTTGGGTTTGTGAAATCTCCTCCATTTTTATTTTCAACTCGAGCTTCGAAGCATAAAAATTTAGACTTTCAAAGTGCATGTGGGGGAGAATGAGGGCAAAGGGGAGTTCGCTCAAACCCAGGTTCAAGTGAACCCCCTTTTCTTTTGCATTTTGTTTGTTTTTTTTTGGTGGAAAATGTGGCCCCAATATTTAATGGGTTCGCTCGAACCCCTACAAGTAATTTTTTTTGCACGGGGTCATTTTTTTCTTTTTTTCCTTCATCAAATTGTAAACCACTATTGTGGCTTCACCCAACCACATACACAAACACTACACAAAATCTTTATGAAAACCATAATAATGACACTAATTTTATTATTAAATTTTTTAAATATATACTTACTTTATAAACATAGATAAATAATTCTCTTCTTGACCTTGCATAAATTTTTTCCTATGAACTGCAACCAAAACATAAAAACAAAATATAATTCACAAATATTTAACCTCCTAAAAAAGACCACGTAAACTACTATAGGAGTACCTAAACATCACCCTAATATTTACTCTCCATCCCTCACTTGAACTAAATCCTCCTATTCTTACTTCTACTCCAGCCCCAACAAATACCAGAAATGACATGACCCTTTAAAACCTTTGATTCTCTATATGTATCTTTATTGTTCTGAGGGGAAGGAGTGATTCGAGGAGACAGTTAAATTTGATTCTTAATTTAGGTGATAGCATCAGGAAATAGCTAGCTATTGTTAGCTAGCATTATAACTACCACACTAAAATTTTAATGCTTTCTTACTGAATAAGTTTGCGGGTCCTTTTGAAAACTGCAACCAACACCAGAATTTAGAAGGTAATTTATTCCTTAGTTTTGAATTTTCCTGTGTAAACATTTATTTTCGTTCGGAAAAAGTGCAGAAAATTACCACCCGATGTGTTTACTTATTTGAAGAAAGTCTTGAATCTTAAGGATGGCTCCATTGGATTTATCTATTCAATTCAATTGTATTGATCACTGTAATAATGTAATTACGTGGTTAAGTCAAGAACTAATAATAACATTTCGTCGAATAACACCTTCCACTGGCTTTCTCTTTCATTTCCTGTATTCTGATTAATATACAATGAATACATCCTTTACTAAATTGACACGCAAGATAGAAGTGATGGTCAGCAGTAATCCGGGGTAGAAACATAAATTGTTGTTCAGTATTTTACCTAGCATTCGAAAAGGTTATTTCATAAGAAATATTTGCAATTTCTAAAAAAATCTAGTTCATCTTTCTTATTCTTTTTTTTCTTATCAACCATCTTTTGAGGCTGCGGACAGTTCAAATAGGTCTACAACTAGATAAATTCAAGCGAAGAGAATTGATCTCTGAACTTACATGGAATGAACCCAAAACTCTTAACCAACTACACCATTCATTTGGACTAGTGGGATCATTTTTTTAAATATAATATAATATATTTTTCAATTTAAAAATAAGTAATGTCGAAACTAACACTAAATTAAAGATATATATATATACTACATATTATTTTATTAATGAATTTTTAATTTTTGTAAGATTTTTTTTAAATAATAATATACACCACATTTTATGATTTAGCATATTTTTTAAGTAGTCTTAAAGAAAAATAAAATACTTCAATATTGATATTTTTGGGTATGTTTTAGATAGATGTACTTAACATATCTATACTAGTTTATATTAATACTACACTAATTTGGATGAGGAAAAAAAAATAAAAAAATCTATCAAAATGTGTAGGTGTAGCATAGAGCAATACATCTATAACTAGGAACTACTAGGTATGAAATTAGGGACCACCCTTTTATCATATCATTCATTACTATTTGATGAGGAACTAGTCCCATTACAATTAGTTTTGAGTTCTTGGGTAATAGTGTCAAAATAATAGTTTTGATATCAATGTCTATAAATGATTAGGGACATATTTTATATTCATGTATTTTGATTCTAAGAAGATGGGTGTATACATACTCTTGGTACCCTGTTGAGGGATGTGAAGGTTTTCCATATGTGAGAAGAAATTTCATAAACGTTCAACACTAATGTTGTAGTTGCATCAGTTCTAGAGTTATCTGATCAAAATAATATTAAACTAATATGGTGATATTAGAATTGCATGGAGTTGATGTGATGCCAAATTTTTTTGATAGACTAAATATAGATTGTGATTAGTACTAATATTGTCTAGTGTAGCAAGAGTCTATTAGTAGTTATTACCAAGAATTATGGCATACAAGAATTAAGTTGAGAAACCTCATGTGTTCTATCTCTAAGATGAACTATGAAGCCTCCTATTTATACTCTTTAATAATAATAGTATATGCACAAATGTGTAACAAGATGTTTCATTATCTAGCACACCACTAGTGTAGAAATTTTTGTACCTATAACCTTGTTGTAGAGAGAAGGAGATATTTCTTGAACTATATAGGTTCATCCACCCATAATGTCTTTTGAATGAAAATGCATACTTCTACACAAGAATGTTAGATAGCCAAAAAATGGATTGAATATGGTTTCTCTTTCCATATAGATCACAAGGATGAATATCCCAACACTTTTTAATTGTATGAATTATATGTTTGCACTAACTACATTAACTAAAAATGTGATGTGCAAGAATTCCTTCACCTATCATCGTTGATGTAGTCATTGTAAATAAACATATAAACAAATATCTTAAAGATATTGAATATGAAAAGAAATTTTCATGTCATCAACATTACCCATCAGCCTTCCTTTAGCATAAGAAATATCTATTGACTTTAGGCATATTCAAATGATTTTTATAATGCTATTAAAAATAGTGTAAAAGGACAATAATATGGGTGAGGCAAAAAAATAAATGGCTATCGAGGTGTGTAGATATGGCACAAAACAATCAGACTAGAACTAAGATATGTGAATTTTGCAATTGGGTTGAGTTCCTTGAGGGCCCCTATTGTTTAGATCATTCATTATCATTTGATGAACAACTTGTCTCCATTGGAGTTAAGGCTAGAATTTTTGGGTGAGTGTATCAAATTGATGCGTTGATCTGAATGTCTTCCATGTACTCTAATTCTAAGATGTGGGGCATGTATCCTATTACTACCTTCTCAAGAGATGTGTGAAGCATTCCTCTACATGAGGATAGATTGCATGAACATTTGACAAGTTAGTTGTCCTGATTTTAGGGTAACTTGATCAAAATAATATTACGCTAATGTCATGATATGGTTTCTAAAGTGTGTTATGAAATGATTTGTACAATAAGAAATATTTTCTAAATACCGTATAATAATATTCCACTTTGAGGGGATACCTCTAATAGTTTTCAATAAGAACACAATACCCAATATGTCTATAATAGCGAGCCAATGGGTGATCCCACAATACTGGTTTACAATTTTTTGGCAAACTAGACACCAATCTGATTTTAAAAAAATAAATTTTCACTCTTGGGCTTCTATAGCGGCTAAACCGTGAGGAATTTGAAGATGATGAAAACTAGTGATTTGTGAAAAAAATTCTATAGATTCTAAATATATATTTTTTTAAAAAATTGGAATTAGATTGCATTTCTTTTTCCATCTCCTTTGAAAACTAGTTTTTTTTTTAAAACAACATTTTTAAGAAGTGACGCTCACCGTATACAATATAACATTTTTTGTAATAAGTATAAAATTTTATTTTTTTCAAATTTAGATTTGTAACTATGATATCTAGCACTTTCATTTGGTTTCATAGTATTTAATCAAATATTTTTTCCTTAATCAAGATTCAAAGTCAAACCAATTACAATTCAGACATAGGTGGATTGTATACAACATAACTTTTCATGTATGTATCGAAATTCAATTTTTATTTTTTTAATGGATCAAGGACATCAATACCTAGTCTAAACATATTTTAATTTTTTTTTTTATAATCTACTATTTTTCAACATGTGTAGAACATAGAGCTTGATTTTCGATGAAAAACCTATGTTTAATAAAACTAAAAAAGAAAATACATAATAAAACCAAAACATTTTAAAATTATATTCGTTGGATAGCTCATTCTAAGGACTACCATGATGATTTGAAATAAAATTTAAATGAATTCATTTGATCCCCCAAAAGGTAAATCAAAAGTGATTTTTTATCAGCATTTTGATAGGTGTAAAGGAGACTTCGTTGTAGGTATGGTTTAAGAATAGGGGGGTTCTATCTAAGGTGGTTTGATCAAACCCTCTTCAATTGGAATCCTTAAAATGGAACTTTTTAAGTCTTAAATCATTATATTTTCTAAAAATTTGTGATTTCAGCAAAAATCAGAATCTCTCAGAAATTGTAAACCAGCTTTGTGGGATCACCCCAATAATTGATATATATACATAATTATGTCTTGGTTGTCACCTTTTCACTTAACTATAACCCCTAGGATGACCTATATATCTATATATGATTATAATAATGTTTGTGTAACTTATTTTTAAAGGGTTAAGACACAAATCTACTTTGTGGTCTACAAATTTAGGTTTGTTAGTTGTGCACTTCTACTTTGTGGTTCACTAGAATTCCTATCTCTTATTGGTTGTCAAGGATTGGTGTATTAAAAAAATACCTTAAAGAGGTTGTTGCATTGCTAGGGTACATGTTCTTCTAGGTCTCTCTTGGGAGGGACCAACTATATAGTCATGGTAAAATATAGTAGGTAGAAAGAAAACATGTAAATATCTTAGATGATGATTTTGAAGTAACGGTGTTCCTTTTAGTGGAAAAATTAAAGTGTTCTTCTAATAAATTATTTTAAAATTTTCTAGGAATTCAAATGAATCTAAGAAGTCATTCGCTCTCAGCTTCCTTCTTGGCATAGCTCCTACCCTCCTTGGTGCTCTCGCACTCCTCCCCCTCGGGCTAGCCAGGGGCAACCCTCTGGAAGTGTTGTGGGGAGCAGCAATGGCGTCTTTGGGTGGCCCTCTGATACCACTCCTGGCGGTGGCTCTGGTTGACCTGGTGGCGGTTTTAGTTGGTCGAGCTCTGATAAAAAAATTCCACGCTTGGCACTTGCAATCTTGCCACAGTGCGAGGAAGATAAAGAGAAAGAAAAGGAAAATGATGATGGTTGGGGTCTTCCTCCTAACGTCACTCTCGACCCGTTGATGTATGGGGAAAGAAATCTGATGATAGAGATCCTCCTGGCTCTGCGGGCACTGCTCTGGCTACTTGATGGCCTTTTATTTTCTTTTTGTTATTATGGACTTTTGGGCTAGACTCATGTAACTTTGTTTTTTGGTTTTTTGGGCTTGGTCCATGTGATTCTTGGAGTGTGCCTTCTTACCACCCATCCCTTTTTTTGTGAATATGTATCTTATCTTTTTTAATTTAATATAGATATCTATCTATTCATCAAAAAAAAATTAAAAAAAATTGAAAGAAAAAAGTTTACTTTTAGAATTTAATTATTTCTATGCTCAATTTAACATTAAATTAAAAAAAAAATCAAACATTTAAATTGAATTAAAATAAACAATTAAACAAATCAAATTTACCATTTAAAATTTCAAATAATCAAATAATCTAAAACATAAAATCCTCCCAAATAACTCCAAATGTATGTAACCGTGATAAATAAAAAATAAAAAATATGTCTGATTTGGTGTAACAAATAATTAAATAAATAAACGTGGTGTTTGAATCTAAGACATTGAATAAGAAAACAAAAAATCCATTATGCTTCATAAGTTAAAATGTTACAGATGGAAAGCGTAAAATCTCCGCGTGGACGAAACTTGCGCATAATGTTGAAGAATGAACATGGATATTGGTTTGATTAATCCAGCTTCTTTTGTCTCTTCCTGGTTTTTGAATATTTCCATGCATGAAAAAACAGGCCCAAAATAATATAAAAAACACTGTAACAGCTGCTGGAAACAGAATAAAACAGGGCAAAACAGAGCATAAACAGAGATATGTATCCCAAAAAACAATAATACATTAATCTAACTTGCTCACAGTCATCCAGCACTCCAATACAATCCAGTTCAAAGCTGTCCAATGCTTTCCATTGCTTTCTAATGCACTGTTTGCTTGTACAAGGTACATATTTATAAATGCAATACAAAATCTGGAAACTCCTTATTTCTAGAATATTCTGTCTTTAGAATGTTCTACTCTCAAGCTAGAAAGTCTCATCTTCCTAGCATCTTCTGGATAGATATCTAGACAATCTTTAACTCCTAACAATGCGAACAATATTCTTCATTCGGCAAAAGTGCAGAAAATTCTTACTTTTATTATTGGATTTTATTTATTTCAATTATGTTGATCACTGTAATTACCCGGTCAAGTGAAGAACGAAAAACAACATTTCGTCAAATAACACCCACCACTGACTTCTTCATTCATTTCCGCATTCCGATTAATATACACCAAATGCACGACGACAGTGATATTGGTGAGGCAAAAACAAATTAACGAACCAATCATGGTGGGATTAGCAGTTTACTAGTCTTCTAAGTAGATCCTGTCTTGTGTAGAATATTCCATGCAATTGTGTGGAAGACAACTTGGGGCATGCTAAACCATTAAGCAGTCCCTGACAGGAGAAAGAGGAATCATTCTATAACAAACATTCCTAGGGCAGCTTTGTAATTTTTAAAGTATTCCGTGTTGAAAATGTCAACAATGCTTCCATCCACAATATAAATATATGCAGAGCCTCGGAGATCATAGCTTACTACATTCTTGGCATGCATGAATCACTGAATTAGATGTTCATGTCGACCTCTACAATTATATGTATAGTTCAATGAATTTTGCTCCAATCTTCTTCTCATCTTTTATCACTCAAAGCAGATAAATGCGCACAGCCTCAAACATGTGGAGGTCTGACATTTCCTTACCCCTTCTGATTGGACCAAAACACTTGTGGTTTGCCTGGTTTTGAAATTGCTTGCAAAAGATAATCGAGTTATGAACCTAGAATCCCCTATCTGCCAACCCTTTTGGGAGAAGTACAAGTCCTAAATGTCTCTTACGACCACATTCTGGTTGACGGCCCTGCCTTGTATGCTTCACCATGCGAGAGCTCGGCTAACATTACAAAAATCATCAAAACATTTAACATTTCTGAGAATGGGCCTTTCAGGATTTATGAGTTTAATAAGTTCTTTGATGTTGGCTGTCGCACCTATGGCCAATTTAAGATGGTTTTTGACTCTAAATCTAAAGAATGGCCTTACTCGGGGTCCTGCCTATCTTCGTGCAATAATCGCACACTTAATGACAAACGACTGTCCTGCAAAGGAAAAGGGTGTTGCCAAATGTCAGTTCCTGGAGGTTACACAAGCATTAGCCTCACTGCACAATTATATTCTTCCTATGGAAAAGATAATTGTACCAGCTCTGCTTCTGCTTTAGTTGATAAAGATAGTTGGGAGAAGATTTCCAGTTCAACGACGTTCAAAGCCTCACCTTCTTCTTTCAGGCTAGACTGGGCTATTCTAGATGGTCCATGCTCCTCGGCTCAAGGCAACAGTTCATACCAGTGTGCTCTAAACATAGTTTGTGAAGATAAGGACTCGGGGTATGTATGCAAGTGTAAGACTGGCTATGACGAAGATGGATATACCAACAGCACGGTCTGCATAGGTACAAATTGTTCTTTTATGTTTCCACAACATTCTTTAATTTGTCTTTTAGTTCAAGACTCTACTCTAATGATTTCATTCCTTGCTCCAGTGATTTCATCCTCTGCTCCTGAATATAAAAATTGCACGGGTTACAGTTGCTTTCAAACATTATCAATCATCACAGGTATCTATTTCTCGCCATTCAACAGGTTTATGCTATTACCCTATTTAGTTTACATTTCGTGCAATAATGGTTTCCTGTTTGAGGAATTCAGGGGTATATGGGACGCTAATAGATGTGCTACTCGGCGGTGGCAGTCTCTTCCGGATTTTGAAGCTAAGAAAATCCAAGCGCGACAAGGAAAAGAACTTCCAAAGGAACGAAGGGGATCATTTGGAAAAATTAATTCCATCACAAGGAGGAGTGGAAGGCATGAAGATCTTCTCTTTGAATGAGATAGAGAAAGCCACTAATAAGTTTTCTCAAAATTTGATCCTAGGATCTGGTGGGTACGACACTATTTACAAAGGCACTCTCAATGATGGAGGTCTTGTGGCTGTCAAGAAGTCCAAGGAAGTTGATTCCAAAGAAATCGACCAGTTTATCAATGAAGTTTCTATTTTGAGCCAAATTAATCATACAAACGTGGTGAAGTTAGTGGGCTGCTGCTTGGAAACTTCGGTTCCTCTGTTGGTTGATGAATACATTTCAAATAGAACATTGTTCGATCATCTGCACGGTAACGATCAAGAGCAGCAGCAACTGCCATGGGACCAGCGCCTGTGCATAGCCATTGAAACCGCAGAAGCTTTGTCATACTTGCACTCTGCAGCGTCAATACCGATTGTCCACAGAGATGTCAAATCTTCCAACATTCTGCTGGATAATGACTATAATCCAAAAGTTGCAGACTTCGGAGTGTCTCGTCTAGTGCCGATGGGGCAAACACACATTACTACAGTTATGCAGGGAACACTGGGTTACTTGGATCCTGAATACTTCCAAATAATTCAGCTTACAGAGAAAAGCGATGTCTACAGCTATGGAGTGGTTTTGGCGGAGCTTTTGACGGGGTTGAAACTCGTTTCGTATGAAAGGATGAAGAACCACAACAACCTAGCTATATTTTTCCTCTCCACTGTAGACACGACGGGTTTCAAGGAAATCATAGATCCCCATCTTAATGTGGATGAAGGTAAAAACGTGGAGTCGATGAGAAGAGTGGCGAGGTTAGCGAAGGAATGCCTTAGCGTTGAAGGGGAGAAGAGACCTTCGATGAAAGAGGTGATTCAGGAATTGCTTTTGGCTAAAGGTGGCGAAAGACTGCATGCGTGGGTGAACGGTGATGTAGCAAACAATCTGGAAGAAGTGGTGGAGTTGATAGTTGATGAGGAAAAAAGAAGCGAGGGAATTTGATCTGCTTATCCAATACCACATTAGTGTAGTTCCTCTTTTTAGCATTGAAGGGCTCAAAGATGACATTAGAAGTGGCAGATAACTTTTCTCTTGACGACATTTCTTGTTTCTGTCATGCTTGCCAAAGATCTTTGCATTTCGTATGGTTGGACAGATTTATTTTTTACCAGTAGCCGGCTAACTGCTAGACAAAATTCACCTATGTACATCGAAAAATGCATGAAAAACATACACATGAACATACATGGATACATACATAACATGACGAGACATCGTAGTGCAGGGCTCGCCAGACGCCTAAAACCGGTGGAGGGGACAAAATGTCCGATCTACAGTCAGGCAAGAGTTAACGGCGCCGTCAGGTGTGTTTTCCCACCTGTTGTCGGGCGCAAAAAGCAGGCGAGTTAGCTTTGTCGGCAAGTTTCTTGTGTGGCACAGGAAAAGTGGAAGGGAATGACGTGGGCCTTTTCTGTTTGGAGAAAGCAAGGCGAAAATACTATTTGTTTCCTATTTCCTCTCTGCACATAGAAAGGAAAGCTGAAGGTTTGAGAGCACGTGCACGAATTTGAGGAGAATACCGACCAAATTAGCTGAAGTGTGGAGTCCACGTGAAGGATTTGGAGGAGAATACACACGAAATCGAGGTGAGGGGTAATTTTGTTGCAAGCAGAGGGTTTTACAAGTTTTTTGTGTTTGAAATTTGGGAAACAGAATGTGGAGTATTTCAGTTGCTCAAATGTCTTCAAAATCATAGATTCCATTATTGTGTTTAAATTTCGCACCATTGAAAAATGAAACTACAAAAAATAATTCTGAATGGGAAACGCAGTGCTGGGTTTCAATAAAAAAATAGTACAAAATTATTTTGAATGAGAAACACACTGCTGGGTTTCATTTTTTTGAATCACCTTGTTTTTAATGTAGAGGGTTTTACAAGTTTTTTCTTTTTGAAATTTGGGAAACAGAATGTGGAGTATTTCAGTTGATCGAATGTTTTCAAAATCAAACATTCCATTGTTGTTTTTAAATTTCGCACCATTCAAAAAAGAAAAACTCCAAAAAAAATTCTGAATCGGAAACGTAGTGCTGGGTTTCAATTAAAAAAGTGTACAAAATTATTCTAAATGGGAAACACACTGCTGGGTTTCAGTTTTTTGAATCTCCTTGTTTTTAATGTAGAAGGTTTTACAAGTTTTTTCTTTTTAAAATTTGGGAAATAGAATGCAGAATATTTCAGTTGCTCGAATGTCTTCAAAATCACACATTCCATTGTTGTGTTTAAATTTCGCACCATTCAAAAAAAAAAAAAAAACTGCAAAAAAAAATTCTGAATGGGAAACGCAGTGCTGAGTTTCAATTAAAAAATTGTACAAAATTATTCTGAATGGGAAACACGTTGGTAGGTTTCATTTTTTTGAATCTCCTTGTTTTTAATGTAGAGGGTTTTACAAGTTATTTGTGTTTAAAATTTGGGAAACAAAATGTGGAGTATTTCAGTTGATCGAATGTATTCAAAATCACACATTCTATTGTTGTGTTTAAATTTTGCACCATTGAAAAATGAAACTGCAAAAAATAATTCTAGATGGGAAACACAGTGTTGGGTTTCAACAAAAAAATTGTACAGAATTATTCTGAATGGGAAACACACTGCTGGGTGTCATTTTTTTGAATCTCCTTGTTTTAATGTAGAGGGTTTAACAAATTCTCTGTGCTTGAAATTTGTGAAATAGAATGTGGAGTATTTTAGTTGCTCGAATGTCTTCAAAATCACACATTCCATTGTTGTGTTTAAATTTCACACCATTGAAAAATGAAAATGCAAAAAATAATTTTGAATGGGAAACACAATGCTGGGTTTCAATTAAAAAAGTGTACAAAATTATTCTGAATGGGGACACGCTGTTGGGTGTCATTTTTTTGAATCTCCTTGTTTTTAATGTAGAGGGTTTTACAAGTTATTTGTGTTTGAAATTTGAGAAACTGAATGTGGAGTATTTCAGTTGCTCAAATGTCTTCAAAATCACACATTCCATTGTTGTGTTTAAATTTCACACCATTCAAAAAAAAAAAAAAACCTGCAAAAAAAAATTATGAATGAGAAACGCACTGTTTGGTCTCAATTAAAAAAGTGTACAAAATTATTCTGAATGGGAAAACATGTTGCTGAGTTTCATTTTTTTGAATCTATTTGTTTTTAATGTAGAGGGTTTTACAAGTTATTTGTGTTTGAAATTTAAGAAATAGAATGTGGAGTATTTTAGTTGCTCGAATGTCTTCAAAATCACACATTCCATTGTTGTGTTTAAATTTTGCACCATTGAAAAATGAAACTGCAAAAAAAATTCTGAATGGGAAACATAGTGTTGGGTTTCAACAAAAAAATTGTACAGAATTATTCTGAATGGAAAACACACTACTGGGTGTCATTTTTTTGAATGTCCTTGTTTTAATGTAGAGGGTTTAACAAATTCTCTGTGCTTGAAATTTGGAAAATAGAATGTGGAGTATTTTAGTTGCTCGAATGTCTTCAATATCACACATTCCATTGTTGTGTTTAAATTTCACACCATTGAAAAATGAAATTGCAAAAAATAATTTTGAATGGGAAACACAGTGCTAGGTTTCAATTAAAAAAGTGTACAAAATTATTCTGAATGGGGAACACGCTGCTGCGTGTCATTTTTTTGAATCTATTTGTTTTAATGTAGAGAGTTTTACAAGTTTTGTGTTTGAAATTGGGGAAACCGAATGTAGAGTATTTCAGTTGCTCAAATGTCTTCAAAATCACACATTCCATTGTTGTGTTTAAATTTCGCACCATTGAAAAAAGAAAGTATAAATAATAATTCTAAATGGGAAACGCAGTGCTGGGTTTCAATTAAAAAATTGTACAAAATTATTCTCAATGGGAAACACACTACTAGGTTTCATTTTTTTGAATCTCCTTGTTTTAATGTAGAGGGTTGTCTCATGGAGGGTTGCTTGCTTCTTAACACCCATGATTTTTCAACATGGAATGCTACTTGAATGTCTTCCAAATCACACATTCTATTGTTGTGTTTAAATTTTGTAGCATTAAAAAAAAAAGGTGCGGAAAAAGAATTCTAAATGGGAAACACACTGTTGGGTTTCAATTATTTTAATCATCCATACTTGAAATGTAAAGGGTTTTTTTTATGCTCTGTTGCTTGCTTCTTAACACCCACATTTTTGTTAAGGTGGCAAAATTTTGATCCCAGGTTTTTCTTCGGCATAGTGCTTCCTGGTGAAGTTGCAGAACGGGAAAACGAGCCAATACCAATCATTCAGCCTAATTTAATGTGGCTAGAGGAGGAACAACTCAACATTGTTTCTGAGCTACGTTCACTTTCATGGATGGAAAAGTCCAGCTACGCCAAATATTGGAGGGTGATCTCTATCTTAGATAGAGAGGAAGAGCGAGTTGAATTTAATAATTTGCTTAATGAAATGCTTGCGGAGATTTTACGGGGTCCGGCTCCTCCGATTGTTTAGCGAACTTGGTTTCTATCGACAGAAACTGAATCTTTACTTTACATGCATGAAAATTTTGTAATTATGAATAGTGACCGAATTCATAGGGTGTAATAGAAATTGTGTCTATTTATTAATGAATTATTGCAACCTTGGTCGTTTTTAATGAGGATTACAAACAATTATTGGAGAAAAAAAAATTGAGAGGAAAGAAAGAGATGAAAAGGGGGGAGAAGGGCATTTTATTTTTTTAGACAATTTTGCTATGCAGCCATGGAGCCTTTGAACCCATATTTTGTATTGAGAAAAAAGAAAAAATAAGATTGAATCCTTTCGTTTGTTAATATTTTCTTGATCACAAATGTCTTTGTGCTTCTGCAATCATTCTTCAATATGATATTTGCTGAGTCAAATAGTGTTGATGTTATATTTGCTGAATTTATGAATTCAAAAAGAAATTGTCTTGTCAAATTAGTTTGTTGTTTTTATCTTTCCTTGTGTCAATATGGAATGTTACAATACATTATGACTATCTTCCAAATACCAACCACTTTAGCATCGATTGTTCCCATACCAACCACTTTAGCATTAATAACGAAATGTAAAGTGCAAGCTCTAGAGTAATTTATCTATGAAGCATGTTTGATAATTTTTAACATGTATGAACATAAAGACCATAACCAGATCGCGAAGACTGAACATTATACAAACCGAAAAACTGAAATATTTACAAGATAACATAATCTTACTACAACTTTATAACTGAATGACATATGATAAATAGATGAACATGAGGAGAAAAACTATCTTCATAACTGTTTCAACTCATATAATTCTATTTAGATATAGTCACCATTTTAGATCCTTATCACAATATGCAAGATGAGTGAACATGAAACAATATGTAGTGTACTAGAGTTGAAAAACACTTGTATGCCAAGTCAAGTGATTGTCAAAGAACTGAAATGAAGAGACCATCAACTGAATTACCAAACCAATACTGACTTGTTTACCAATCAAGAACATCTTATTGTCTTATTGCTTTGACATTAATGCCAACACATGCCAAAGAGGACAACACAAGAGTCATGTAAAATTTGTGTTCCAAACATATTAACAGGTAGTGAACAAGACTATTTTTCTTGAAGTCTGATATGAAATGGATAACAATTATTTGTTCCAATGACATGAAATAAGTATATATGCCTATATGTTCAACATAATTGTACAATAATAAAATAATTAAAGAAGCCCATGAAAAGTCTCGTATCAAATGTATAACACCAGAGTGTTGAAACATATGCAAATGGTGTATCTCTACACCACAATTGTTCAATATTGAAATATTGAAACCCACAGAGCAGAATCAGTATTTGGAGTCTATCTCATCAATTCCTACGCTACTTGTTCCTTGCAATCGAGTTTAGGCCTGTGTAAAATACGACATGTTTCTTAGGGTCCTTGTGTATTTCGGGGGAGGTGATTCTAGATCCACGAACCCTCATAGATGATGAACGTGAAACAACAGATTTCTTCATACTTTGTGCTTTGTCCGTGTCAGGTTTAACAGCTTCACCCTATAGCAAACAATTAATGAGAATTAACGTATGCATGAAAACAATATACGCAATATGATATATGTACAACAACGTATCATTTATGTGTACCTCTGGAACATAATGCTTCATCTCGGCAAGCTGCCATATGACAAAGCTACCCACACACTCTGTGATGGTCTATGCGCCAGACATGGGAAAAGGCACATAGCATCGACCATCAATTGCCTCAACAATGCTAACTCTTGCACAATTTTTTGGGTGGATCAAGCAATGGGTGTGAGTGTTTCTGGCGATAACATGTACAATGCCTTTCGCAACCGGTTTATGCCACCTCCAAAGGTCGACGTGATCACCGACCTTAAAAGTTATGCCGTTGAACTCTATCATCTGTTCATCCACCGAATTTTCCTACAATGGAAACTTCATTGACATGAAGCATAATTGAAGGCACATTAAAAGATTCCTAAAGAAATAAGAATAGAGCATGGAAGTGTGTTGGGTTTCATACCGATATAGATGGCATGCCGCACCTCTCCCCGTCCCCATTTCCATCTTTATTGCCATCTCCCCCTTGCAGGCCAATGCTCTCCTCCTCCCCAGGTCCATCCTTATTACCCTCTCCCACTTGCAAGCCAGTGCTCTCCTCCTCCCCGGGTCCATCCTTATTACCCTCTCCCATTTGCAAGCCAGTGCTATCCCCATCCCCATGTCCATCTCTATCACCCAATTCCACATTCAGCCCAGTGTTCTCCCCGTCCTCATGACCATCTATGTTACCCTGTCCCACTTCGTGGCCAGTGCTCTCCCCATTCGCATGTCCATCTCCCATTTCAATTGCAACAACATCGCCAATTAGGTCAAGGCCAACACTTCATTGTTTATCCTTGCCTTGTAATAGCAGGAATTAAAAGTTCATTTCAAAATCAGGCACATGCAACCAATTCATTGAAATAATCAAAACATACATTAAATAAAATAATTTCAATTCAGCGTTTCTTCTACTTCCTCCATGTCAAGGCACCTTGACACGTTTGATGACATATGCTCATTCTTCTTCTTCTTCTTCTTCTTCTTCTCAACATTGTTAGACGACGGGTTGGGAGGAACAACATCATCTTTTTCTTCCATGGGAAATTGTTCACCATCGAAAATCACAAAAACTTGCTTAAGGGCAGCAGTTCATTGTTCATCATTGTTGTGTAATAGGAGGAATTGAAATGTTGCACCAAACTCAGATGCATGCAACCAATTCATTCAAATAAGCAAAACAAACTTTACAGTAAACAAAAGATTTGGAGATCACTGTTTGTTTTCATTTCTTCTTCAGATGGTGCCTTGAAACTTTCAACTGTGTAGGATGCTTATTCTAAATCTTATACGCAGGGGTGAGAGGAACAACACCATCTTCGCCTTTCATAGCCACAACTTCCTCTAGTGAATGAGCCCTACTCTGTTGGTGGGAAGAAACTACTTCTTGACCATCACCCTAGCATGTCATGTAAGTTAACGTTAAGTGAACCTTCTATGCATCCGAACAGAAAAGATTAAGCAAGGAAAATTCACATTTAATAGTTCAGTTTGACATTACCATTCCTTCCTGTCTCTTTCTCTCCTACAATCGTAATATTCTTTGCTTTCTCTGCTCCTTCAACTCGTCAGTGTTGTATAACACCATTTTCTTCCTCACCTCATCCTTTCCTTCTTTGGGAAGTTGAAGGAAGTTTTGTTTCCCAAACTTTTGATAGACACATCTAATAACACGCTTCTGCTGCAGATGCTACCGTATATTCATTTGGTACTCTGTATTTTCTACCTTCTTTAGAAGGTACTCTTCCAATTTATCAGAGGGAGGAGCGGGTTGTTTTGGTTCCCACCCCAACATAGCTCGGCCACGCTTTGGTGCGTCAAGAATAGGAAGGTGGTGATGCTAAAACCTATGCATGTTGAACACTCTCCAATCATAATAATTTCTGGTACATTCTTCTATAATACAAAAATATATATATTTGCCATTCACCGTTTCTCTTCTGTATTCAGTAGCAACCTACACAACAAGTTTGGAAAAGAAAATCGCTTAATATATTTGATATTCAATCAAATTGAATGCACAACATCTATACACAGCCAAATGATGCAATAATTCAATTATTATATCTACCTTCCCGCTCACCATAGCACCCCGTGCTTCACTGGATCCCTCTCCATCCTTAGGGTCTCCTTTTGCACTCTTTTCCTTCTAGTCATGGACTATGGAAAGAGCGAGATCATCTCCCTGATTGTTTTCCTAAATCAAAGGAATGATATATGCCAAAATTAGAATATTTGTAAGAGACGTGATATTTTCGAACTGAATTTAAAAAGCATTCTGATTCATTCATAGGAAGGGAAGGGCAATTGCAAGTTCACAATCAATTATCGAACACGTCATTGCCTTAAAAGTTGAGCATTTTCGTAAACCGAGGGGACTTCCTCCATACCGTGGTTGCTGCCTCCTAAATAAAACATTCCCACTTTCCAATCAACCTCATAACCACTTATGAGAGATTGAAATTATACATTGGATTGCATCTTGTAATCACCAAATCTTACCTGCACGTTTCGTGAATGGGACCGCCCTGAAGAAGATGCCGAACTACACAACCTTTCAGGTGTGTTGTCCATGTCAATGACATTCTTCACTGCAGGAACCAATTTTCGTTTTACAACACACATCCTTGGTTTCCTGTAAACTATAAAATTGTTGTGAGTGTTATGGACAGTTAAAGTTCAAAAATTTATTGCACAATTTTGCAGTAATCAAGCATATATTTTTTTCAATGAAAAGAAGAAATTGAAATGCACAACCTACACTTTTGTAAAATGCTATACAAGTAACCCACTCTATTTTACAACATGCAATTATTTTATCCAATTATTATTGTCAATCATGAGAAAGATAATGAATTGCAATTTATACCATAAATAATAGTTGTAATTTTTTGAGGTGCCATTTTTACATTCATATAGTGTAAATAAGAAAAGCTTTTCAAGACACTCAAACTGTTATTTGAATTTTCAGGTTGGAAAACACAGGGTGTTATAAACCATGCAACCCACAAACTGTTAAAAGACAACACTTTCTGGTATGCAGACTGTTACAAAACACTTTATTGAAGTTCACATTCATATTTTATAGGAATCCATCACATGCACTAAACATTCTATTTCAATATCGGAATATGTTTCAAACAGAAGATGCACAAAAAATATTGCACGATGGAAAACACAGTGGGTTGTCCTTCACTTTTCAAATATTGTTCAATGATGACACTTAGTGTTATGCACACCGTAAGAAAACAATGTATTGAAGGTCAATTTAATATTTTATAACTGCCTTTGCTTGCAACAAAATTTGCACAAAAAAAGAAGTAAAGTTGTAGTATGGAAAACCTAGCAGGTTGTCCGTTGCTTCTCAAAAGCTTTTAATGGTTATTTTTTAGCTTTAGGATCATTTAGGTTATATATAATGGGAGCAAGCTAAGTCCTAGACAAAATTCACATATGTATATAACATAGGATATGTCGGTTTGAAGCGTTTTTTTTTTTGTCAAGGGTTTTGAAATATTTTGTTTGTTTTCTCCCCGTTTGCTGGTTATCAAATTTTTGCCTTTCCGAATGAAAAAAGCGACAACCCATTGTACAAACATGAGTGAAATTACTAAATAATATTTGTAGAAAGCAGAATCACCTCCAATAATCAAATGCTATATTTCAAAAATCATGTAAAACTCGCAATGTCGCCATTGTTCGCATAGTTTTTTGGAATGGATAGAAAAGGGCATAATATGGCATTTGAAATCATAATTGGGAAATATAGCAAAAATCCCATAGCCAATCCCATTTTTCTCGCCATTTTATACACTGTTGTTTTGGGAAACACACCGTCTCCTAAAACTCGGACTATTTTAAAACCCACTATTCCACTACGACGTCTCCTCACGTTATGTATGTGTCCACATATGTTCTTATGTATGTTTTTTATGTGGCTTTCAATGTGCATAGGTGAATTTTGTCTAGGAATTTGAAACCGGCATAACTCGTAGACAAAATTCACCTATGTACATTGAAAAATGCATTAAAAACTGTAGACGTCAAAATCTGCATCATGGTTAGCATGATTCTAACATCCTCATAGGATAATACAACATTCTTCAAATTAAATGACAAAACTAATCTAAGCATGCAAATAAGACATGAAGTATATCTATCCTATGGTGGATTGGTGCAACTTAGTTGTGTAGGAAGTTTCCCTTTCCCAATCCATGATAAGCAAAACTGCCAAACTGATAGTGATGAAGAGCAAGATATCCTCTCAAATGAAGAGAGTAACCTTGCAATCAGAAAATGTTGTTGCTAAGCAAATGGTGTTGTGATGAGCAAGATTAGTTCTCTCATGAAGAGAGTAACCTTGCAAGTGAGAATGTGTTGTTGATGTAGATGATTTGTGTTGAAATGCTTTGCATTTTATAGATTGAAAGATTGAAAGATTGAGAGATTTTGAGGAATGTGGAATTATTCACAAACCAATGACAAGGTGCCACTTGTCAAGTTGTGAGAGGGTGAGGAATGTGCAAGCCTTGGCCCATGTGCCAATTTCAAATTTGAATTTGAATGACTTGACATGAAAGGTGCATTAAATGCCAAGTTTGACTTGTGCAAATAGCATTTAATACCTTGTTGGAAGGGACAAGTCCTTTTGGGGGGGAAGATTCAAATTGGAAGAATATTCCATTTTGATGCCATTTTGAATGTATTTAGAAGAAATAATAAATCAAATAAATGATTTATTGGTGCAAGTGGGTGGGTTAGTTAGGAGTTTGGATTTGACTCTAGCTGAGTCAAAAGCTAGAGAATGATAATCCTGATTAGAAGCTAATAAATGTAGATTAATTAACTTGGATGATATTAAGAGGTGACATTTGATTAAATCAGTTAGATTTATTAAATCAAATGAGAAGAACATAAGGATTAAATAATTTGATTTATTTAATGAACCTTAGGAAATTAATCAATAAAATGTCTTAATTGATTAATAGGAGAATTCGATGCACAATGTTAGTTTTGCATGTCTACAAAAACATGCATGGATACTACACAACATGAGGAGATGTCATAGTTGGAAAACACACTATCTCCTCTCTCTTGCAAAGGAACCGGCATATCCTATGTTATATACATATGTGAATTTACACCTGAAATTGGCATATCCTATGTTATATACATATGTGAATTTTGTCCAAGAATTAGCTTGCTCCCTCCTTAACTTGTGGACAAAATTCACCTATGTGTATATCATGGCCTATGTGCCCATACTGCATGGAGAAAAGAGCCACGACAGAAGAGGCGGGACCCGTGGTGACAAAAAAAGTTGTTAGATAGAAGGAAAGACATGACAATCAGACATTTCATCCCTCATGCCGTTTGATGTCCTGTCATCGAGAAATCGTGTCAGCGCTGGCAGTTTTTTCAAAATAATCGTTCGGCGTGGATGGACAAAAAGCCTAAAACGTGGCCAAATGAAACCATTATTAGCAAATAATAAAAAGGACTGATAAGGTCCCATTTTCGCCATTTTTGGACGGTGACGTTTTGGTGGATAGCGAGGGCAAGAGTAGCATCCATGTGGAGCTCCTTCAGGTATGTATATCTGCTCTGTGTTATGCACATAGTAAGAAGATAATATATTGAACTTGAGCTTCATAATCTTTAACAACCCTTACTTTCAGCAAAACACTCTTCTTCGATATCTGCCCAACACATTGTTCACATAACAGTTGCATCATGGAAAACACAGTGGGTTGTGGCTCACTTATTATTTTATGCAGCCTATGAGAAATGAATGTTTTGAAGTTCCCGTTGTACCCTTTTAACAACACCTACTTCGAGCAAAACACTCTTTTTAATATCTCCCCATATGTTTTCAACACAAAATTCACATAAAAGTAGCATCATGGAAAACACAGTGGGTTGTGGCTCACTTCTTTTTTTTTTTCTAGAATGTAACAAAATAATGTTTTCAACTTCCCTTTCTTGTCTTATGAGATCCCTTTCTTTAAGAAAAATAGTCTTGCTCACTACCTGTTCATATGCTTCCAACAAAAAATTTATTTAACTATTGCAATATGGAAAACACAATGGGTTGTCCCTGACTTTGCAAAAATAGTAAGAAGATAGCAGCTAGTGTTATGCACATAGTAAGAAGAAAATGTATTGAATCTGAGCTTCATAATTTTTAACAACCCTTACTTTCAGCAAAACACTCTTGCTCGATTCTGCCCAACACATTATTCACATAACAGTAGCATCGTGGAAAACACAGTGGGTTGTGGCTCACTTCTTATTTTTTTCAATCTCCTTGTTTAAATGTAAATGGAAAGCTTAAGGTCTGAGTGCATGTGGAGGAGTTGGAGTAGAATACTAACAAAATGGAGGTGAGGGGTAATTTGAAATTTGGGAAACACAATGTGGAGTATTTCAGTTTCTTGAATGTCTTCCAAATCACACATTCCATTGTGTTTAAATTTAAGTCGGTTGATAATAAAACTGCACAAAATAACTTTGAATGGGAAACACAGTGGTGGGTTTCATTTTTTTGAATCTCCTTGTTTTAATGTAGAGGGTTTTACAAGTTCTTTGTGTTTGAAATTTTGAAAATAGAATGTGAAGTATTTCAGTTGCTCGAATGTCTTCAAAATCACGCATTCCATTGTTGTGTTTAAATTTCACACCATTGAAAAAAGAAACTGCAAAAAATAATTCTGAATGGGAAACATAGTGCTGGGTTTCAATAAAATAACTTTACAAAATTATTCTCAATGGAAAACATAGTGTTGGGTTTCAGATATTTGAATCTCCTTGTTTAAGTGTAAAGGGTCGTCTCATGGTGGGTTTCTTGCTTCTTAACATGCATGGTCTTGCAACATGGAATGTTACTTGAATGCCTTCAAAATCACACATTCCATTGTTGTGTTTAAATTTTGCACCATTGAAAAAAAAAAGTGCAGAAAATAATTTTGGATGGGAAACACAGTGCTGGGTTTCAATAAAATTTTAATCATCCACTTGAGATGTAAAGGGTCATCTCATGCTGGGTTGTTTGGTTCTTAACACTCATGGTTTTGTAAGATGGAATGTTACAAAACAATATGAAAGTCTTCCAGATCACACCTTCCATTGTTCTGTTTAAGTTTGAAGTATGTAACAAATTGCATGCTTCATAACACATTGCATTTTTGAACCTCCACATCACAACATACCCTAGCCCTTTCTGGTTTTTAGACCAGTATATCAAGGTGTGCACATTCTATAGTGCATGTCAGAAAATACAATGTGTTTTGAAGCCTGCCTTTACTTATACAGTATACCCAACCTTTGTATTGTAATGCAAATATACAAACGTATAGATGGTGTTTTATTTCATCAAATAGCACATCTCTCATTTAATGGGGATAATAATAACGCTCAATACATAGTGTAATTCATAGTATGCACTTCATTCTGTTTTGCAACAATTCATGTTGGAAAACCCTACATGTTAAGAAAGAAGCAACCCAAATAGTGTTGTCAAACCCTTTGCAACACTATTGGATAGTACACGTCACCTCAATTTGGTCGGTATTCTCCTCGAAGTTTTCCATGTGCACTGAGACCTTCTGCTTTCCCTTTCAACATACAGACAGGAAACAAAACAAATAGTATTTTCGCCTTGCTTTCTCCAAACAAAAAAGGCCCACGTCATTCCCTTCCACTTTTCCCACACCACACAAAAGAAACTTTCCGACAAAGCTAACCCGCCCATGTTTTCACCTGGCAACGGGCGGGAAAATGCACCTGACAGCGCCGTTAACTCTTGCCTGACCGTAGCTCAGACGTTTCGTCCCGTCTTCCCGTTTCGTCACTTTTTGTTTCCATGTATGTTTTTATTCTAATAGCTCTTTTACAATTTGTCTATAATATTTAGGGCCAAGTAATGGGAGTAGGCCAAATTATCAATTAAGTTATTCCTACCCATTGGCTTTATGAGTTATATTTAATATAGTGCATAGAACTATTTGGAGTAGTCGCTTGTTATATGTGCACATCTTTTTGCAGTGTGGTCGTCATATCAAAACATACTGAAAAAGAGGAGAAATAGAATATAGAAATAACATTCTACAAAATTGCCATCAGATGTTGTTAAAAAATGAACCATTTATAACTTACTAACTACTATATACAAATAGCGAAATTGTAAAAATAACTATTACGAAAAAACTTATACACCACATATATACTCTTTTGGTGAAATATTTCAAATTACCGCAAAACACTTTAGAATGACATGAAAATGACAGCTGAATGAAAACCCCAACATTTCACAATTTCAAACAAATCGGCACTTCTAAATGCATATTAAATTTTGGAAATTTAACCGTCCACTACACTTCCGATTCAAGCTATGGAAGCCATAATCACCTGTATTTACTGCAGAAGGTTCACATCTCCTGAAGCATTCTTATCAATTCACCTGCCCTTGTTTTGTTGAATCTTCTTGCATGGCCTATATTCGTCACCTAGAAGAAAGACAAGTGTTAGCGATAGATTAAATTGGAAAATTAAAGACAATTGGTAGTAGAAATAATTGTATTTCTTCCAAATTTCCCCAATATAAAATTTATATGTTCTCCTTAGTGCAAAATGACATCTTGCATAGACAATAAACAAACATATTAAACTGTACATTGGGGATTTAATTTCCAATTTAACCTATCGCTAACACTAGTATATATATCAGCAATCATATGTGCCATTTTGCCATTCTGCTAGAACTGTGAAGCAATGAACGCTCATTCTATTCTATAAATTCATTTCTTCCAATCAGGAATCAGGAGAAAGCTAAATTGAAAACAAAAAGCACCTATGTATGTAACATGAGATAAAAATGGAATTTCATTTTCATCATCTGATTCGATCGAATAAATGCTCGCACTATTTGCAGTGTTGGAAAAAACAATGTCCCCATATAAGGTGTTAAGAAACAAGCAACCCAAATAGTGTTGTAAAACCCTTTGCAACAAAGAGGAGACAGTCTATTTTCCAACTACAACGTCTCGTCATGTTATGTATGTATCCATGTATGTTTTTCATGCATTTTTTGATGTACATTGGTGAATTTTGTCTAGGATTTAGGCAGATCCTTAAGAAACAAGCAACCCAAATAGTGTTGTAAAACCCTCTGCAACAGAGAGGAGACAACGTGTTTTCCAACTATGAAGTCTCCTCATGTTGTGTATGTATCCATGTATGTTTTTCATGCATTTTTTGATGTATATAGGCATACTTGTATGTCTAGGAGTTAGTCGGCTCCTTAACAAACAAGCAACCCAAATAGTATTGTAAAACCCTTTGTGACAGAGAGGTGACAGTGTGTTTTCCAACTATGACGTCTCCTCATGTTATGTATGTATCCATGTATATTTTTCATGCATTTTTCGATGTACATAGGTGAATTTTTTCTAGGAGTTAGCTAGCTCCTTAGGAGAAATGGAAACAAGTAACCCAAATAGTGTTGTAAAACCCTTTGCAATAGAGAGGAGGTAGTGTGTTTTCCAATTATGCAAATAATGAGAGCAATACATTTGTTCCAATAAGGAGAAATCAAACTCATAAAAAAAAAGTGCCTATTCATGTAACATGAGATCAAAATGGAATTTCATTTTCCTCATCTGATTCAACCAAATAAATGCTCGCATTCTCTGCACATTTGGGAAATGCACTGTGTCGATACAAGGTGTTCAAAAACAAGCAACCCATATAGTGTTGTAAAAATTTGTTCCAATCAGATAAAGAAAGCGAAACGAAATTTCGGCTATAGCAAAGAGTTGTTCAAAAAATGCATGAAAAACATACATGAGAACATACATAGCATGATGAGACATCGTAGTGCAAGGCCCGCAAGAATGGCGATCAACACAAAATCGACAGACGGAACAAAATGTTCGGGCGATGGTCAGGTGGGAGTTAACGACGCTGTCATGTGGGTTTTCCCGCCTGTTACCAGCCAAAAAAGTGGGCGGGTTAGCTTTGTGGACAAGTTTATTTTGTCTGGTGAAGCAAAAGTGGAAGGGAATGACGTGGGCCTTTTCTGGTTCAAGAAAGAAAGATGAAAATACTATTTGTTTCTTGCTCTTGGGACTTTTTTGTTTCAAGAAAGAAAGGTGAAAATATTGTTTTCTAGTAACAAATAGTCGTTCTTGTCTTCGATGTTCATTGCACAATGGCAAGATGGCACATACATAGAGTGGATATACATACCTGAAGGAGCTTCGCATGGCTACTACTCTTTCCCTCGCTATCCACCAAAATGTCATCATCCAAAAATGACGAAAATGGGACCTCGTCGGCCCTTTTCATTATTTACTAATAATGGTTTTGAATGCCATGTTTTAGGATTTTTGTCCATGCTGATAAATTATTTTGAAATCTTGCCAGCAGTGAAACGTTTTCTCGGCAACAGTTGTAGGTATTGGCCCTTTTCTGTTTCAAGAAAGAAAGGTGAAAATACTATTTCTTTCCACTCTGCACATTGAAAGGCAAAGCTAAACATTTCAGTGCACGTGGACAAGTTGGAGGAGAAATCAGACCGAATTCAGGTGACACGTACTATCCAATAGTGTTGCAGAGGGTTTTACAACACTATTTGGGCTGCTTCTTTCTTAACACCAATGGTTTTCCAACATGAATTGTTGCAAAACAGAATGAAGTGAAGGCAGGCTTCAAAACACATTGTATTTTCCAACATGCACTACAAAATGTGCACACCTAGATATACTAGTCTAAAAACTAGAAAGGGCTAGGGTATGTTGTGATGTAGAGGTTGAAAAATTCAATGTGTTATGTAGCATGCAATTTGTTACATACTTCAAACTTAAACAGAACAATGGAAGGTGTGATCTGGAAGACTTTCATACTATTTTGTAACATTCCATCTTACAAAACCATGGGTGTTAAGAACCAAACAACTCAGCATGAGACGACCCTTTACATCTCAAGTGGATGATTAAAATTTTATTGAAACCTAGCACTATGTTTCTCATCCATAATTATTTTCTGCACTTTTTATTTTTCAATGGTGCAAAATTGAAACACAACAATGGAATGTGTGATTTTCAAGACATTCAAGTAACACTCCATGTTGAAAACCCGTGAGTGTTAAGAAGAAAGCAACCCACCATGAAACAACCCATTACATTAAAACAAGGAGATTCAAAAAAATGAAATTGAGCAGTGTGTTTTCCATTGAGAATAATTTTGTATAGTTTTTTTATTGAAACCCAGCACTGCATTTCCCATTCAGAATTATTTTTTGCAGTTTCTTTTTTCAATGGTGCGAAATTTAAACACAACAATGTAATGTGTGATTTTGAAGACATTCGAGCAACTGAAATACTCCACATTCTGTTTCCCAAATTTCAAACACAAAGAACTTGTAAAACCCTCTGCTTGCAACAAAATTACCCCTCACCTCAATTTCGTGTGTATTCTCCTCCAAATCCTCCACGTGCACTCCACACTTCAGCTAATTTGGTGGGTATTCTCCTTGAATTAGTCCACGTGCTCTCAGACCTTCAGCTTTCCCTTTCAATGTGGGAGTCAGCTAACTGGTAGACAAAATTCACCTATGTACATCAAAAAATGCATGAAAAACATACACATGAACATGTATGGATACATACATAACATGACAAGACGTCATAGTGCGAGGCCCACCAGATGCCTAAAACCGGCGGAGGGGATGAAACGTCCGATCTATGGTCAGGCAAGAGTTAACGGCATCGTCAGGTGCATTTTCCCTCCCATTGTCGAGCGAAAAAGCGGGCGGGTTAGCTTTGTTGGCAAGTTTCTTTTTATTTGTGTGGCACAGGACTAGTGGAAGGGAATGACATGGGCCTTTTCTATTTGGAGAAATCAAGGTGAAAATACTATTTGTTTTTTTTCCTTTCTACACATTGAAGGCGAAAGCTAATTGCTAGACAAAATTCACCTATGTGTATATGATAGCATATGTGGCCATACCAAATTCAGGTATGGCAATAGTTGCAGGTATTAGCCCTTTTTGTTTCGAGAAAGAAAGGTGAAAATACTATTTCTTTCCACTCTACACATTGAAAAGGAAAGTTGAACGTGTCAGTGTAAGTGGACAAGTTGGAGGAGAAATTAGACCAAATTCAAGTGACGCGTACTATCCAATAGTGTTGTAGAGGGTTTTAAAACACTATTTGGGCTGCTTCTTTCTTAACACCAATGGTTTTACAACATGAATTGTTGCAAAATAGAATGAAGTGAAGGCAGGCTTCAAAACACATTGTATATTCTGACATGCACTATAGAATGTGCACACCTAGATATAATGGTCTAAAAACCAGAAAGGGCTAGGGTATATTGTGATGTCGAGGTTGAAAAATGCAATGTGTTATGAAGCATGCAATTTGTTACATACTTCAAACTTAAATAGAACAATCGAAGGTGTGATCTGGAAGACTTTCTCACTATTTTGTAACATTCCATCTTACAAAACCATGGGTGTTAAGAACCAAACAACCCAGCATGAGATGACCCTTTACATCTCAAGTGGATGATTCAAATTTTATTGAAACCCAACACTGTGTTTCCCATTCAGAATTATTTTCTACACTATTTTTTTTCAATGGTGCAAAATTGAAACACAATAATGGAATGTGTGATTTTGAAGACATTCGAGCAACTGAAATACTCCACATTTTGTTTCCCAAATTTCAAACACAAAGAACTTGTAAAACCCTCTACATTAAAACAAGGAGATTCAAATAACTGAAACCTAGCACTGTGTTTCCCATTCAGAGTTATTTTGTGCAGTTTTATTATCAACCGACTTAAATTTAAACACAACAATGGAATGTGTAATTTGGAAGACATTAAAAAAACTGAAATACTCCACATTGTGTTTCCCAAATTTCAAATTACCCCTCACCTCCATTTTGTCGGTATTCTACTCCAACTCCTCCATGTGCACTCAGACCTTAAGCTTTCCATTTACATTTAAACAAGGAGATTGAAAAAAATAAGAAGTGAACCACAACCCATTGTGTTTTCCACGATGCTAATGTTATGTGAATAATGTGTTGGGCAGAGATCGAGCAAGAGTGTTTTGCTGAAAGTAAGGGTTGTTAAAAATTATGAAGCTCAGATTAAATACATTGTCCTCTTACTATGTGCATAACACTAGTTGTTTTCTTCTTACTGTTTTTGCAAAGTTAGGGACAACCCATTGTGTTTTCCATACTGCAACAGTTAAGTAAATTTTTTGTTGGAAACATATGATCAGGTAGTGAACAAGACTGTTTTTCTTAAAGAAAGGGGTCTCATAAGACAAGAAAGGGAAGTTGAAAACATTATTTTGTTACATTCCAGAAAAAAATTAAGAAGTGAGCCACAACCCACTGTGTTTTCCATGATGCTACTGTTATGTGAATTTTGTGTTGGAAACATATGGGCAGATATTGAAAAAGAGTGTTTTGCTCAACATAGGTATCCATGTATGTTCATGTGTATGTTTTTCATACGTTCTTCAATGTACATAGGTGAATTTTGACTAGCAGTTAGTCGGCTCCCATAAGACAAGAAAAGGAAGTTGAAAACATTATTTTGTTACAGTCAGGAAAAAAAAAAGTGAGCCACAACCCACTATGTTTTCCATGATGCTACTGTTATGTAAATTTTGTGTTGGAAACATATGGGCAGATATTGAAAAAGACTATTTTTCTCTAAGTAGGTGTTGTTAAAAGAGTACAATGGGAACTTCAAAACATTCATTTCTCATAGACTGTATAAAATAATAAGTTTATACAACTATGTTTTCCATGATGCAACTGTTATGTGAATAATGTGTTGGGCAGATATCGAAGAAGAGTGTTTTGTTGAAAGTAAGGGTTGTTAAAAATTATGAAGTTCAAATTCAATACATTATCTTCTTACTGTGTGCATAACACTAACTATTGTCATTGAACAAGATATTTGCTAATAATGGTTTCGAATGCCACGTTTTTGGATTTTTGTCCGTCCACACCAAATAATTAATTTGAAAACCCATCGGCGCTGACACGATTTCCCGATGACGGGACATCAAATGGCACACGAGATGAGATGTCCCACCCTCAAGTCTTTCCTTCCCGTCCAACAACCTTTTCTTTCGCCAGTCCCACCTCTTCCGTCGCAACTCTTTTCCCCATGCGTTATGGGGGCCATATCCTATGTTATATACATAACTGAATTTTCTCCAGGAGTTAAGGAGGGAGCAAGCTAACTCCTGCACAAAATTTGCATACGTATATAACATACGATATGCCAGTTTCAGGCATAAATTAAAATATGTATATAACATAGGATATGCCGATTTCAAAATCCTAGACAAAATTCACCTATGCACATTGAAAAAAAGGATGAAAAACATACACATGAACATACATGGATACGTACATAACATGAGGATACGTTGTAGTGAAACAGTGGGTTTTACAATAGTTCGAGTTTTAGGAGATAGTGTGTTTTCCAAAACAATAGTGTATAAAATGGCAGAAAAAATGGGATTGGATGTGGGCTTTTTGCCAGTTACCAATTATGAGTTTTAGGAGACAGTGTGTTTTTCAAAACCCTCGACAAAAAAAACATTATCAGACCTGCATTTCAACTAAATCCTAGACAAAATTCACCTCTGTACATCGAAAAACGCATGAAAAAATACATAAGAACATACATGGATACATACATAACATGACGAGATGTCGTAGTGAATCAGTGGGTTTTACAATAGTCTGAATTTGAGGAGACATTGTGTTTTCCAAAACAACAGTGTATAAAATGGCGGCAAAAATGGGATTGGATGTGGGCTTTTTTCTATTTCCCAATTAGCTTTCGCCAAATGGTCGGGAGTAGGCTAGCTGCTAGACAAAATTCACCTATGCACATTGAAAAAATGCATGAAAAACATACACATGAACATACATGGATACATACATAACATGAGGAGACGCCGTAGTGAAACAATGGGTTTTACAATAGTTTGAGTTTTAGGAGACAGTGTGTTTTCCAAAACAACAGTGTATAAAATAGCAGAAAAAATGGGATTGGATGTGGGCTTTTTGCTAGTTACCAATTATGAGTTTTAGGAGACAGTGTGTTTTTCAAATCCCTCGAAAGAAAAAATATTATCAGACCTGCAGTTCAACTAAATCCTAGACAAAGTTGACCTCTGTACATCGAAAAATGCATGAAAAATACATAAGAACATACATGGATACATACACAACATGAGGAGATGTCGTAGTGAATCAGTGGGTTTTACAGTAGTCTGAATTTGAAGAGACATTGTGTTTTCCAAAACAACAGTCTATAAAATGGTGGAAAAAATGGGATTCGATGTGGGCTCTCTGCTATTTCCCAATTAGCTTTCGCCAAATGCCCAGGAGTCGGCTAGCTGCTAAACAAAATTCACCTATGCACATTGAAAAAACGCATGAAAAACATACACATGAACATACATGGATACATACATAACATGAGGAGACGTCATAGTGAAACAGTGGGTTTTACAATAGCCTGAGTTTTAGGAGACAGTGTGTTTTCCAAAACAACACTGTATAAAATGGTGGCAAAAATGGGATTGGATGTGGGATTTTTGCCAGTTACCAATTATGAGTTTTAGGAGACAGTGTGTTTTTCAAAACCCTTGACAGAAAAAACATTATCAGATCTGCAGTTCAACTAAATCCCAGACAAAATTCACCTCTATACATCGAAAAATGCATGAAAAACACATAAGAACATACATGGATACATACAGAACATGAGGAGACATCATAGTGAATCAGTGCGTTTTACAACAGTCTGAATTTGAAATGACATTGTGTTTTCCAAAACAATAGTGTATAAAATGGTGGCAAAAATGGGATTGGATGTGGGATTTTTGCTATTTACCAATTTGCTTTCGCCAAATGCTCAAGAGCCGACTAGCTGCTAGAAAAAATTCACCTATGCACATTGAAAAAATGGTTGAAAAACATACACATGAACATACATGGATAGATACATAACATGAGGAGACGGCGTAGTGAAACAATGGGTTTTACAATAGTCCGAGTTTTAGGAGACAGTGTGTTTTCGAAAACAACATTGTATAAAATGGCGGAAAAAATGGGATTGGATGTGCACTTTTTGCCAGTTACCAATTATGAGTTTTAGGAGACATTGTGTTTTTCAAATCCCTCGACAGAAAAAACAATATCAAACCTGCAGTTGAACTAAATCCTAGATAAAATTCACCTCTATACATCGAAAAATGCATGAAAAATACATAAGAACATACGTGGATACATACACAACATGAGGAGACGTCGTAGTGAATCAGTGGGTTTTATAGTAGTCTGAATTTGAAGAGACATTATGTTTTCCAAAAGAATAGTGTATAAAATGGTGGCAAAAATGGGATTGGATGTGGGCTCTTTACTATTTCCTAATTAGCTTTCGCCAAATGCCCGAGAGCCAGCTAGTTGCTAAACAAAATTCACCTATGCACATTGAAAAAATGCATGAAAAACATACACATGAACATACATGGATACATACATAACATGAGGAGATGCCGTAGTGAAACACTGGGTTTTACAACAATTTGAGTTTTAGGAGACAGTGTGCTTCCCAAAACAACAGTGTATAAAATGGCAAAAAAAATGGGATTGGATATGGTCTTTTTGCTAGTTACCAATTATGAGTTTTCGGAGACAGTGTGTTTTTCAAAACCCTCGACAAAAAAAACATTATCAGACTTGCAATTCAACTAAATCCTAGACAAAAATCACCTTTGTACATCGAAAAACGCATGAAAAATACATAAGAACATACATGGATACATACACAACATGAGGAGACGTCGTAGTGAATCAGTGGGTTTTACAATAGTCCGAATTTGAAGAGACATTGTGTCTTCCAAAACAACAGTGTATAAAATGGCAGCAAAAATGGGATTGGATGTGGGCTTTTTGCTATTTCCCAATTAGCTTTCGCCAAATGCCTGAGAGCCGACTAGCTGCTAGACAAAATTCACCTATGCACATTGAAAAAATGCATGAAAAACATACACATGAACATACATGGATATATACATAACATGAGGAGATGTCATAGTGAAACAGTGGGTTTTACAACAGTCCGAGTTTTAGGAGATAGTGTGTTTTCCAAAACAACAGTGTATAAAATGGTGGGAAAAATGGGATTCGATGTGGACTTTTTGCCAGTTACCAATTATGAGTTTTAGGAGACAGTTTGTTTTTCAAAACCCTTGACAAAAAAAATATTATCAGACCTGCAGTTCAAATAAATCCTAGACAAAATTCACCTCTGTACATCGAAAAATGCATGAAAAATACATAAGAACATACATGGATACATACACAAATTGAGGAGATGTCGTAGTGAATCAGTGGGTTTTATAGTAGTCTGAATTTGAAGAGACATTTTGTTTTCCAAAACAATAGTGTATAAAATGGTGGCAAAAATGGGATTGGATGTGGGGTCATTGCTATTTCCCAATTAGCTTTCGCCAAATGCCTGGGAGCCGGCTAGTTGCTAGACAAAATTCACCTATGCACATTGAAAAAATGCATGAAAAACATACACATGAACATACATGGATACATACATAACATGAGGAGATGTCGTAGTGAAACAGTGGGTTTTACAATAGTCTGAGTTTTAGGAGATAGTGTGTTTTCCAAAACAACAATGTATAAAATGGCAGAAAAATGGGATTGGATGTGGTGTTTTTTCCAGTTACCAATTATGAGTTTTTTGAGACAGTGTGTTTTTCAAAACCCTCGACAAAAAAAAACATTATCAGACTTGCAGTTCAACTAAATCCTAAACAAAATTCACCTCTATACATCGAAAAACACATGAAAAATACAGAAGAACATACATGGATACATACACAACATGAGGAGACATCGTAGTGATTCAGTGGGTTTTACAATAGTTTGAATTTGAAGAGACATTGTGTTTTCCAAAACAACAGTGTATAAAATGGCAGCAAAAATGGGATTGGATGTGGGCTTTTTGCTATTTCCCAATTAGCTTTTGCCAAATGCCCGAGAGTCAACTAGCTGCTAGACAAAATTCACCTATGCATATTGAAAAAACACATGAAAAACATACACATGAACATACATGGATACATACATAACATGAGGAGACGCCGTAGTGAAACAATGGGTTTTACAACAGTCCGAGTTTTAGGAGATAGTGTGTTTTCCAAAACAACAATGTATAAAATGGAGGAAAAAATGGAATTGGATGTGGGATTTTTTCCAGTCACCAATTATGAGTTTTAGGAGACAGTGTGTTTTTCAAATCCCTCGACAGAAAAAATATTATCAGACCTGCAGTTCAACTAAATCCTAGACAAAATTCACCTCTGTACATCGAAAAACACATGAAAAATACATAAGAACATACATAGATACATACACAACATGAGGAGACATCATAGTGAATCAGTGGGTTTTACAATAGTCTGAATTTAAACAGACATTGTGTTTTCCAAAACAACAATGTATAAAATGGCGAAAAAAATGGGATTAGATGTGGGATTTTTGCTATTTCCCAATTAGCTTTCGCCAAATGCCCAAGAGTCAACTAGCTGCTAGACAAAATTCACCTATGCACATTGGAAAAATGCATGAAAAACATACACATGAACATACATGGATACATACATAACATGAGGAGATGTCGTAGTGAAACAGTGGGTTTTACAGCAGTCCGAGTTTTAGGAGATAGTGTGTTTTCCAAAACAACAATGTATAAAATGGCGGAAAAAATGGGATTGGATGTGGACTTTTTGCCAGTTACCAATTATGAGTTTTAGGAGACAATGTGTTTTTCAAAACCCTCGACAGAAAAAATATTTTCAGACTTGCAGTTCAACTAAATCCTAGGCAAAATTCACCTCTGTACATCGAAAAATGCATGAAAAATACATAAGAACATACATGGATACATACACAGCATGAGGAGACGTCGTAGTGAATCAGTGGGTTTTACAATAGTCCAAATTTGAAGAGACATTATGTTTTCCAAAGCAACACTATATAAATTGGTAGCAAAAATGGGATTGGATGTGGGCTTTTTACTATTTCCCAATTAGCTTTCGCCAAATGCCCGGGAGCCGACTAGCTGCTAGACAAAATTCACCTATGCACATTGAAAAAACGTATGAAAAACATACACATGAACATACATGGATACATACATAACATGAGTAGACGTCGTAGTGAAATAGTGGGTTTTACAATAGTTCGAGTTTTAGGAGACAGTGTGTTTTGCAAAACAACAGTGTATAAAATGGCGGAAAAAGTGGGATTGGATGTGGGCTTTTTCTTATTTCTTTTCTATGGCGCGGGAAAAGTTGAAGAGAATGACATGCGCCTTTTCTTTTTGGAGAAAGCAAGGGAAAATACTATTTGTTTTGTTTCTTGTATGCACGTTGAAAGGGAAAATTGAAGGCCTGAGAGCACGTGGATGACTTCGAGGAGAATACCGATGAAATAAGCTAAAGCGTGGAGTGCACGTGTAGGATTTGGAGTAGAATACAGATGACATCGAGGTGAGGGGTAATTTTGTTGCAAGAGGAGGGTTTTCCAAGATTTTTTAATTTCAAATTTTGGAAACACATTGTGGAGTATTTCAGTGGGCTTTTTGACTATTTCCCAATTAGCTTTCACCAAATGGGCGAGAGCTGGCAAAATGCTAGACAAAATTCACCTATGCACATTGAAAATTCAAAAAATGCATGAAAAACATACACATGAACTTACATGGATACATACATAACATGAAGAGACGTCGTAGTGAAATAGTGGGTTTCACAATAGTCCGAGTTTTAGGAGATGGTGTGTTTCCCAAAACAATAGTGTATAAAATGGCAGAAAAAATGGGATTCGATGTGGTATTTTTGCTATTTTTCCCAATTATGAATTCGCATGTCACGTTATGCCCTTTTCTATCCATTCTAAAAAACTATGCGAACAATGGCGACATTGCGGGTTTTACATGATTTTCGAAATATAGCATTTGATTATTGGAGGTGATTCTGCTTTCTACAAACATTATTCAGTAATTTTAGTAATATTTGTACAAGGGGTTGTCACTTTTTTCATTCGGGAAAAATTTGATAACCAGCAAACGGGGAGGAAACGAACAAAATATTTCAAAACCCTCGAAAGAAAAAAAATGGTTTCAACTAAATAGATTCTTCGGCAACCCCATAATTTTAAAAACACAGATGGGAGGAGACACAAAACTAAAACCCTCAACTGAAAATAACAAACCCTTAATGGAGCAACGAATGCTCGTTCATTTCTTCATTGTTCATAGCATAATGGCAAGATGGCACATACATAGAGTTGATATACATACCTGAAGGAGCTCTGCATGGCTGCTACTTCAGTGCTACTCTGACTGCTACTCTAGCTACTACTCTTGCCCTCGCTATCCACCAAAATGTCTCCATCCAAAAATGGCGAAAATGGGACCTTGTCGGCCCTTTTTATTGTTTGCTAATAATGATTTCATTTGGCCACGTTTTAGGCTTTTTGTCCATCCACACCAAATGATTATTTTGAAAAAACTGTCGACGCTGACACGATTTCTTGGCGACGGGACAGCAAACGGCACGGGGGATGTGACGTCTAGCCGTCATTTCTTTCCTTCCGTCCGGCAACCTTTTTCGTCGTTGCGAGTCCCACCTCTTCCATCGCAGCTCTTTTCTCCATACAGTATGGGCGCATAGGCCATGATATACACATAGGTGAATTTTGTCTAGCAGTTAGCTTTCGTCGTTTATTAGTTAGTAGGCATTTAGACATTTGTTAAGCTATCATTAGTTTGTAACAAATTAAGCATTATTTGAATATTTTGAATTTTTTTTTTTGATATATGTATTTTAAATTTATTTCAAAATATTTATTGAATGATCTTATCGTTTTACAAAATTTATTATACTATGAATGTAATTAGTAAAAATATTTTATATTGATGGTTCTACCAATAAAACAAACTGTTTTTTTCGACATCTTCTTCAATGCACTGATTCAATCTTTGATGGTAGGTTTCTTTCATGATCCTTTCATTTCATAGCATTATAGTGGGAGATTATTAACAATGGTGTGCACTATTTCCTCCTTAATATAATAAAGTTAATAAAATATAAAACCAAACCTAATGATGAGATCATGATAGTAGTATCCACCTCTTACAATTCAACCTAGCCTAGTATAAAACAATGAAAATGCCATTTCATCAATCACATGCATTAACTTTAAATTAAATTTCAAAAGTATCATCAAAACATTCGAGTCCAATAGTCTTAATATTGGTATACACACAAGAATTTACAAACCCATAATAATTTCCCCAAAAACCACAATCAATATTAAGCTTTCCCTCAAATTTTGTATCTATGAATAATTTCATCACTTTTCTATCGTAAAAGGGTTTTCTTATTTGAGTTAGAACTACATCCTATGTGTATTGCAAATGTATCCCTAATAGTTTGTTTAACTCTATATATTAAGTTGAGGAATGAATAGTTGATTCCTATTATTTAGCCTGAAAGTTCATTATTTGTTTAGAGGAGAAGAATCTTGTGTGATTTTTTTATTATTATTTTGTGCAACATGAGGAAATTTTGATCTAGTGTGAATCAAATCCAAGCTTGACTCAAGCCACTTTCTCATTCCCTCGTCCTTTTATGATCCACAAGGATAACTTATTTTGTATTTCAATTCCTCTTTCACTGTGTAGTAATGGAAAAAGTATCCCTTTTCCTTATTTGATTTGGGAATAAATGTCATTGAATTAACCTAATTTTCCATAGGATTAATGTTGTAATGTGTTGTAACACATTCACATTGATCTTAGGCATGTTTTTAATAAAATGTACTTAATTTGTACCCTCTTTTAAGTGTTGTAAAGTGTTGTAACACACTTTCACACTTATCTAGGGTTCTCTTAATTAATTGTGGTTAATTAGAGTTAATTAGCCCCTTTAATTCAAATTTAAGCCTTATTTGTGACACCTCCCAAGGATCCATATTGAAACCCATACTTCAAATTGCATAACATTCAATTGGTCAAATTTGAGGTCCTCGAAATTAGTGCTAGGACCCATTCACCCTAGGTGGTGAATGGGTTCTCCCTCTATAAGACACCCCTTTCTTTGCATATTTCACATAGGTTTTTGATGTACTTTCATTCCTCGAAGGAAAGGTCCTAGAAAATTGGGCCAAGACCCATTCACCCTAGGTGGCGAATGAGTCCTCCCTTAATGAGGACCCCCTTTTTGGATTTAATTCTAGTGGGATTTTAATAACATTCATTTCTAGATCTGGGGTTGGCTTGAATTGTTTGAATTTTAGGGTTAATCTCTTGATTTAGTATAAATATGGGGTTAATTTGCATAGTTTCATCCTAGACTTCTAAGAATTCATGAATTATAGCAAATTTGAGTTCACAAGAGTTCACAAGAGCATTTCAAAGGGATTTCAAAGTAGATTATCAAGGTTTTATTGTAGCAATTCAAGATCATTTCATCATGTCAAGGGTTTAGTACATTCATACATGTTGCTGAGAAAAGATAGTGAATGTAGCATTGAAGATCTACTTGCAAGCATTGTTCACATCTTATTCAAGAATCAAGATCCACATTCTTCATGGTCACTTCATGTTAGATTGCAGATTTATCTTCCAAGACAACTTCCAAGGTATCAGCATTGCATCATTTCATGTTCATGCTTCAATTTCATTATCTCATCATTTGGTTTAATTACCTACAAGGGGTTTGACTTAGGCAAACCCCTATTCACTAAAAATAAACAATTTTTTCTCCTCTTGAGTGTGTATTTATAGATTTACAGGTTGAAGATCAAGTGGAGAAGAAGTTTAGAGAAAAAATGTCAAAGTTTTCAAGTTGAAAGATTGATCTTTATAGTGTAAGAACAAAGAATTAAAGCTACAAAATTTATTATAGGTTTTTGGGAGTTGACAACCGAGGATTTTAGAGTGCATAAATCAAGGAAAATAACCTAGATCTCAGTTTCAAAAACCCTAATAGGGACCCATTCACCACTAAAGGCGAATGAGTCCTTTGTGCCCTAAAAATAGGATTCTTACAGCAAGGTACACACCATTTTAAGCTCTTAAAACTCCCCTCATAGTTTCCATAATAGTTAGGGTTTGTTTCTGATTATTATTGGCATATTATCACACACATAATCCCATGTTTAATGGTGGAAGATAAGTGGTTCATCATCTTGTTGATTCATTTTGATGGAAACCCCACATTCACCAATTAAACATTTTGGTGAACCCAACTTATTGAACATTACAAATTTTTTGATTTTGAAGTATTTCATTACATCTTAAGTTATATCTTAGACTCATTTGCATCTCATTTCCATTGAATTAAATCTCATTTAGGGTTTAAATTTGGATTGTTTTGCATCTTTCTAAATCTGAAAAATACAAAAATAAATCAATCATTGTGCATATCATTTAGATTTCACATATTTTCATTTGAAAATCAAAACGAAATTGCATTTCAACCTAGGTCTTTGAATTCATCTTTTCGTTGCATTTTCACATTACATTTCTAGAAAATCTAAAACTGAAACTCACTACCTTAGACTTGGAACTGAAAGACATTATTGAAAGCTTGAAAATAATTCAAAAACAATTTAAAAATACCTAACTAGGACCCATTCACCCTTACTAGTGAATGAGTCCCTAATTAGGTCAAACCTGAACCTTTTGGCATCTAAAAAGACATTAAAAATAACTCTGAAATTAACAAAAACATCTCAGAAAAACCTAACCAAGACCCATTCGCCCCTACTAGTGAATGAGTCCCTATTAGATATGGATCTGCATTTTCTAGAAATTAAAATCTCAGTTTTAGGATTCTATTTGCTACTATTACTTTCTTGTTTCAGTTTCCTAATTTGTTGTTTCACCAAATTCATTGGACTTAGCTTAAATTGCTTCATTTTTGTGCATTGTCAAGAATCAAAATTTGCATTCAAACATTATATTTCTAGTTTATTGCATTGTGTAATCAATAAATTACATTTCTTAGAATCTAACTTTTTTATTTCATTCTAGGTTGTTGCATTGCCCCTTTGATATTTTAAGGTTTGCACACTAGGGTTATAAAACTTGTATGAGCTTTACAACTTGGTTTCCTATTAGAAATACTATTGTAAGACGTAGTTTGAGGCTCATGTCATCCCATGATATCTCACTTGTCATGGATCTTGGTTTTTCTAGCTCTCTTTCTAATAGTGTTATTAATCAACTCTCCATGGCTCATAGTTTGCATACTTCATTTCCCATGACTTCACCTACTACAATCAATGTGCATGATGTTATAGAAAAACTATATCAACAACTAGAAAACTTACAAGATTGCATCCTTAGTGAATGCATAGACATTAGCATGGTTCCCATTGTACAAAATCTAAGGAAAGTGCCTAAAACTTGAAATGAAACACAAATTGTCTATAGCCTTAGTTGCTTCTTTCATGAGTATTTGAATAAAAATAATAGCCATAACACACATGCCACAGTAAACCTTATTAAAGCTAGTGAAACTAAGAATGGTGTGATGAATGTTGACATAGATGACATGACAATATGGATATTATTGAACAACATCCTGTAAATACTGTGGTAGCATTTATTGAAGCTAGACCTCATAAGGGATCAACTAAAAAGATTCTTGAAATTTTTTTTCTCACAAAATGACATACCTAAATTTGCACCTAATCATCATCTTTACATAATTGGCTAAATCAATGATAAGCCCACTAATGGGATATTGATTGATCTCATCTATGGAGAGAATGTGATCACTGAAGAATTCTTATATGTGCATGAACTATATCAAGAAACATATGGAAAACCGAAAGCATGGATCAAGATGCATAATGGGTTTTCTTTCCAGGCTACGATAGGCCCGATAGGTCTCCCATTAAAATTTGGACTAAAAATGCTAACTATCTCATTTTTCATCATTTTGTAATCAAACCAATTTCATGTGAAGCTAGGCTATCCATGGATTTTCTCCATGAATTATGTCCCTTTGGTTGTGCATAAATGTCTAAATTTTTCATTTGAAAATGATATCTTTACTATGCATCATAGTGGATTTAACCTTACCTTGGTCTAAGGGAAATTTTCATTAGATTTCTTTTGGCCTGAGCCTATGGAACCTATCAAGCCTCGTGAGGATTTTTTTTTTCAGATCATATCAAAATTTCAAGAAAAATAAAATAACATAATTGTGTATACCTACAATATAAGGAACAATAAGCAACAACAAACAACCCCTGTTTCACTACCCTTGCCTAACCCTATCTTGCCTAGTGCTCCTCATTTGACTGCAAACAATGGAAAGGAATATAATCTTGTTGAACAAAGTAAGAACACTCCTGCTAAGATTTCCCTATGGGAACTACTTCAAACAACACCTAGTTATCATACCATGCTTCAAATGGATTTGAAACAATTTATGATTCCTTCTTTAACACTAGTTCAAATGATGTAGCAACACTAATTCAAGGAATGAATGAAATGAATTGGACATAGTTTTTCATTAGAGTGAGTTATCTCCCTTAGAAATTCAAAAGAAACATGAAGCTTTCAACATAATAGTCTATATAAATTGAATCGTGATAAAACAAACCCTTGTTGACAATGGTTCAACCTTGAATGTGTGTAGTGTGAGCCTTTTGGAAAAGACCAAAATGAGAAAAAGCAATATTAAACCCAATTCTTTGTCAAATGCATATTTGATAATATAGGAAAAAAACTACTCAAAGTCATGACATTACCTATTAGAGTTGGGAAAGTAACATTACTGAAAGGTGGAAAATTGTTTTCTTTCCCACCTTTAGGGTTTAGGACCTAAAAGGGGCAATTTTCACTTTCTCTCATGAACAAATGCTTAAGATCTTAATGCAAAAGAGAAATATATCTTGCAAGAGGGTTGTTCTAGGGGTGTAGGTGCAAGAAGTTGGGTTGACAAAATGTTCAAAAAGTGGATTTTTTTTTCTTGATTTTTAGAATTTGTCACTATTGGACTTAAAATTTTAAGCACTTAAACATTGAATCTTAGAAAAGTTTAGTAATATACATTTAGCATTTTTATTCTAGTTTTCAAATATGTAGTTTATTCTAATACCCAAATGATATAAAATATTTTTAATATAGATGTATAAAAACATTTTCTTAAAGTCACTTTTTTAGGACAATACCATGCACATGTATGAACACCATTATTTGACCTAAATAAAAGTTATTTTTTATTTACTTTTGAGGGAAGATGTGTATTATAATGAAGATTAATGAGGATATTTTTTTTATAATTTTTTTCTTAATATATTTTTTTATTTATTAATTTTTAATTGGTCTTAATTGCTAGTTTTAAAAACCCCTGTGTACGGACACCCCAACTTAACCTAAAATTATCATTTTTTTATTTTTTTTTAAATTTCAAAATGTAACGAATTGTTTATAGATTGATGCCATATAATTTTTTTTGATGATTAAATTAACAAATTAAAAGTTATTAAAAATTATGAAAACTTGACATTTCAAGTTTATAGACCAGTTTCCTCATAAATTAGTTAAAAAATAGAAAAGTAATCTAATCATAAAAATTATATATATATTTGAAAACTATACATTTTCATCTATAATGGGTTTTAAATTTCATAAAATAATTTAAAAAAAAATCTCATCAACTCTATTGCCAAAGTTAGGTATTTTATATTGAAATTTCCATGACCTTGTGCTTGCAAGTCCAAGGCTAAGTGCTAGGTACCATGCCCTTTTTGAGCCTAAATCCAAATAAAAAAAACATTTATTGTGAGTTTCAAACCTTTTGGAATGAGTACCCATTTTATAATGGGTACATATTTTAAAAACTAAATGGGTGCCTAATTTAGAGCTGAAAAATGACACGTCCCTTGAATATGGACCCAACTTCTTGCACATACCTAGGGGTTGAATATGATCTACTAAGGGGTTCACCACAAATTTTTGACTTGGAAAAGACAATGAAATGCAATATGAAATAAAAACCCTAATTTAATGCAAACTAACACTAAGTGACCTAGAAAAGAGAATGACCTAGTACAAAAAGATACAAAACAAAATGTGTGCACCTGAAATTACGGAAGTGGTTGTATGGAGATTTGGAACACTGGAAAATCTAACTTCAATGTTGACTAGACTCATTCTCCAAGCTAGGTGAATCAGTCCAGATTCTAGAAAACTATGCAAGAATAGGAATCTACAAAAATGGCATCCAAATCTATAAAAACCTAAAATATGACTAGAATTAGGACTCATCGCTAGTAGTGGCGAATCAGTCCAATTGGGATATTTTGCAACTTCAAAGAGTGATCCTGCTCTTCTCTATTTGATCTTTCCTTCCTGAGTGGTTTTCATAGCTGAATCTTTAATTTGTAGCCTATAGGTCTTCTCCAATATTCTCCAAGGCTTGATGACAACTTTGAAAACTTTCAATGATCTGCACTTTTCTCCAATCTTGCTTCTTAGGAAATCCACAACCTAGATTTGAAAATCACACACAAAGGAGAGGGGAAAATGTTGTTGGGCTAGTGGATAGGGGTTTTCCTTGGTCAAACCCCATTTTGGAAATCAATCCTTGAAATCAAATCAAATAGAAATGGATAATGATGAATGAACAAATGACAATGTTACAACTCACAAAACCCTAGCAATAATATGTTGCAAATATTCTTGAGATGACAACGATGTTTGTGGTTCTTGACTCTTTCTTGAATGATGTTGATCTTGAATGAAACACTTTCTTGAATCATAAACCCTACATCACAATTGTTATCACAATAACAAACATGATGCATGAAATCCTTGACATGATAATTGATGCTTGAATGTTCTTCTAAAATGCTTGATAATCTTCCCTTGAATGCTTTTGAATGCTCTTGTAAACACTTGAATGCTTATTAGATTTCTAGGTTACTTGATTGCCTGATAGGATGAAATGAGTGAAAGAACCTTGTATTCATACTCAATTATGCAAGAATCCCCAAAATTGCACCACTACAAGTCGACATCAGATCTAGGAGAATAAAATCCAGCTAAAAAATTGAATTAATTTTGATTTTGGGCCACATAGGACTCATTCACCCAAGGTGGTGAATGAGTCCCATCAGAAATAATGTATGGGACCAAAAACCAAAAGTGCTTAGAAATGTTTGAAAATAGGTTTGAGGCCAAAAGATCCAAGTGGGACCCATTCACCCAAGGTGATGAATGAGTCCTAGATCACTAAATATAGGCCATGCAAGCTAGAAACACTTGAATTATGATTGGTGTCAAGATTATCCTCGAAATGATGCATTAAATGAGGCTTGTAGATGCAAAATAGGGCTAATTAAAGCATAAGAAAGCCCAATTATTAATGTCAAGCCTAAAAAAGTGTGAAACTGTGTTACAACAGTTTAGAAAACTCCAAATAAGGCAAAATTAATGTTTATTTTAATTAAAAAGAGGTTTATTAGGTTCAGTTAATTAATAAAACCTTAGAAAAGTGTGAAAGTCTATTACAACACTTCACAACACTTTAACAAGGTACCATTTAAATTCATTAGTTCACAAGGACCCAAGACCTAATGTGAATGTTTCATCCACATTATAGCACTAAATCAAGGCAATATTAGGCTCAATTCCATAAGGAGGGCCCAAACAAGTGTTAAAACGTGTCCGACAACATTTTTGACACTACATTTAGTCCCCACTTTAGTGAGAGGAAGAACTTGCTTCAAACTCACACTAAAGTAGACAAACAGGCATCGAGTGGAGTCTAAGTGTACCAATGCCAGTAAGATGATACAATGATCAGGAGGGGTCATCAAGCCACCAAGATCAAGATCCCATGACAAACCAACATAGGCACAAAATAATGCATATGGCAATGATATAAAGAGCAACAACAAAAAACAAGAATACATTGTCAAAGACGAAAAAGAGAAGGTAAAATAAAAGAGTTAGATCAAGCTTTGAGAATTTTTCCATCTCGATATGGATTAGATCTAGGTTGTTTGTTTGAAAAATGCATACTCACTTTGAGGCAACAAAACTCTGGGTTGCCCACTGGGTGAGAAGTTCTAAGAGGTGAAACACATACACTCATACCTAGTATGCACTCACACACACACAAGTGGCTATGGGTAAAGTCATGCCCTTGTCGGGCTTCCTGCTCAAACCATACCAAATTTATACCTCTTGATAACTGTAATAAGGCACCACAAAAAATGATTTTCAAGCATCATGAGGAACGAGAAACTCTGTATTCTTGGAGCTCATTAACAAACAAGATGGCTCTACAAGCATTCAATATGTATTGTGCAAGGTGGCCATATAACTACAAATTAAAAATGTAGAATAAGGAATGCTCAAAGGAGTCTTGCTTAGTTCATGTGAGGTCTTAACTTAGGGAAGATTGTGCCTAATGTCTCCAAGAGAGGAATAATCAAATAATAGAATATTCACAACTTACAGGATGCAGTGTGTCACATCAAGCCACTAAGATAAATTTAATATGCTAAGAGAGATCATGCTCTTGAAATACATCACACCCAATGTCATCCACAAATTGAAAAATGCATCGTATAAAGTAATAGGACTAAACTATAAACCATGAAAAATAAAAATGCAAAAGAATAATGCCAATGTATGCCCCCACTTTAAAGAAATTTATAAACACCATTTTGTGAGCAATAACTTTAAAGTAGCAAATGAAAAATGTAATAATAAAGAAGACATGAGAGCCAACTTGGAAATCCCTATGCCAAGTCATATTTTTCCAAGTAAAGCTACATCATGTAAGAGAAATGGGAAAGATAGGGGTTGCCCCCAAAATGTAAACACCGAACACATATGATATCTATGGATTTGGGGTTAGTATGTTCTTGCTTCAATGTTTTTAGAGAAATTAGAATTGTCATCATTCCCCAAATACACATAGAATTGGAAGAATAAAACAAAAAGAGTGAAAACAAAGGAAAAATCCTTTTGGGTCAACATGGAAGAGACATGAATGTCTTAATTCCTCGCGTCATCGCCAAAAGGAAAACACAAGATAAATGAAAAAGGTAAAGATAAAGAAAAGGAAAATTCTTTTGGGTCAGCATGGAAGATGCATGAGTGTCTCAATGCCTTGTGTCATCCCCAAAAAAAAACAGAAGACAAATGAAAAGATAAATATAAAGGAAAATATTTTGGGTCAACATGGAAGAGACATGAATGTCTCGATGCCTTACATCATCCTCAAAATGAAAACACAAGACAAATGAAAAAGATAAAAAAAAGTGAAAAGATGTACAACATAGAGAAGAATGAAGGTATAAATAGAGGAATGCGACAAAGAGAGAGATAACATCAAATAGAACATCATGGGGGGATCACATCACAAACATACAATCACACACTATCCATGGGCCTCAATTCAACTTTCTCAGGTGTACAAGGCAATTGAATCACATCTTCTTGTTTACTTTGTTCTGGCTGCAATGTAACAGTTTCTAAGAGGGATTAGTTCTCTAAAAATAATACTTCTACTATATATTACCCTTTGTGTAACAAGATCCTAAGGCTTGTATCCTTTCACACCATAATTGTATTCGAATGAAGATACATTTAATAGCCTTGTTCTCCAACTTTGTTCGCTTCTCCTTTGACACATGTGCATATGCCTCACAACCAAAAACTCTAAGATGTCTTAATGAAGGATTGTGGCCTGATCATGCATGTATAGGTGTCTTATCAACAAGAGTTGATGTGGGAAACCTATTAATCAGGTAACAAGTAGTGGCAATAGCTTCATCCCAAAATCTCTATTCTAGACCAACACCAATAAACATACTGCTAGCCTTCTCCAGCAATGTCTTGTTCATTCTTCTACAACTCCATTCTATTGTTGAGAATACAAAGTTCTTTTGTCTATGAATACCACAATATTTACAAAATATATCAAAATTATTAGAGAAAAATTCACCACCACTATCAGTCCTTAAACATTTTATTTTCTTTTTAGTCTGCAACTCAACCATTGCTTTAAATTCTTTAAATTGATAGAAAAATTTAGATTTTCTTTAAAAAGTATACCCATTTCCTTCTACTGCAATCATCAATAAATGAAACATAATGTGTGGATTTACCAATTGAAGGAACATATACAAGACCAAACACATCAGAATGAATAAGATCCAATACACCATAAGATTTATGAGAACTCGAGTAAAACTAAACATGGTTTTGTTTTTCATAAATACAATGCTCACAAAAATCAAATTCAAGATTACAATCAGACAAACCTTCAGTTGAAAAGGTTTTTATTTTTCAAGGTTCTTACACCCTTTTCTCCAATGTGTCCAAGTCTCTGGTGCCATAACCTAGTATTCTCTATAGGTAACTTTTTCTTAGAAGAAAGAGCACCCTTGGGTACCCAAAATCCATGACCATCTACTGAACATGAAACCCTCACTTATTCTATAAACTTTCTTTTCATAGAAGTACTAATGCACTCAATAGTGCATGCATCAAGCTTATACAATGTCCCATATCTAGCACCTCTAACCATATTGCATCCTGCATCAAAAAATACTACCTGCACACCAACATCTATTAGTTTTCTCACATATAACAAATTTTATGCTAAGCCAGGGATATGCAACACACCATTAATATTTCTTATTCTACAATCAGGAAACCTGATTTTAACTTTACCATGACCAACAATGTCTAAATGAGAATCATGACCCAAGTACACCTTACCTCCATCAAATTCTTCATATTCAAAAAACCAATCTCTATTAAAGGTCATATGGAAAGATGCACCTAATTCAATTAACCATGCATCATTACCTAAATGAGCTACCAATGCTGCAATGAATGTGTCACCATCTTCCTTCTTGGACTCAAAATCCAAATCAAATTTCTTCTTTTTCTTCTTCTTTTCTTCTTTACAATCCTTACGAACATGTCTAGGCTTACCATAGTTCCAACAAATAACTTTGGACTTTCCAAGAGACTTAGATCTCCCCTTGGACTTGGATTTTTCATGCTTCTCATTCTTCTTGCATTTTTCCTTAGGTCTTCCATGAAAATTTAGGGCCTCCTTGGCACTGATGGATACCTTCCTCCTCATCTCTTTAGAAAGAAAAGAACCCACCACATCTTCAATCTTCAATATAACAAAATTACTCTCAATATCCATAACAAGAGAATCCCATGAATTAGGAAAAGAACAAAGCAAGATCTAACATTTTTCTTCCTCATCCATTTTGACACCAACTAATGCCAACTAAGTCACTAGCATATTGAATGCTTCCAAGTGCTTTGTAATTCATCTACCCTCTTCCATTCTCAAGGAATACAATTTCTTCCTTAATAAAATCATGTTCACTAAAGATTTGGCCTAATACATCTCACCAAACTTCTTCCATAGTTTTTGTGTAGAGGTCTCTTCATGGAAATTGATTAAAATAGAGTCTTCCAAGCATAATTTGATTAGAACTTTGGCTTTATGGTTCATAAAATCATATTGAGCAACTTGAGTAGGATATTCAGGCCTTGAAACATTCTCATCAATAGCATCCCACAACTCTCGATCTATCAATAGATCCTTCATCTTTAGCTTCCACATCTCAAAATTATTGCCAAAAATTTTCTCCACCTTTGTTATCCATGATGAACTTTCCATCTAAAAATTCTTGCAACAAGATCACAAAGTGTCTATTGCACAAGCTCCCACTCAAATTTGGATTAGTTCAAAAACCCCAACAACCCACAATTAAAACCGAAGGTGATCAAGCTTTGATACCACTTGTAAGGAAGTTAAGGTAGCGGAAAAACTTCCTACACTAATCTTGAGAGGAGAAAAATATTAAACTTTACAGATATTTAATAGTTACAAAAACATAAACAAAAATATCATGCATACCACAACACAATGATTTACATGGGGAAAACCATTTTGGAAGAAAAACCCCACACTCCAAAAGTCACCCAATATTATTCATAAATCAAAAGATTACAATATACTTGCAAAGAAAGCTTCTCACCAGAGTATCACCACCAGAGATCAAGAGACAACCCAACCACTATTAGACTCTTATAAATACACATCATCTACATACATCCCACTTGCTTATAACAATATTTTTGGAACCTTCTATAATTAGGGTTTACAAGGTCATTTTATTTTATTTTAGTTGGGAGATACCCTTGAGGGGGTCCCCTTTAGCTTAGAGCCAAGGACTGAGGGGTATCCATTCTGCCAAAATCTGCTCGGGGCACGATCCTGACCTCATCCCTTTTTTTCAGGTGCGGGGCTTTGCACTCAGCAAGACTTGATCCCTAGTGGGCTCATTCTGAACCTTTCAATTTCACTAGTAGACCAAAGGCCCGTTGACAAGGTCATTTTTCATTTGATGTGTTAATAGAAAAGCTTTGATGAGTTAGTAGGAAAAAAACCTTGACATTTCAAAAACAAAAATTTGAGGTGATGCCACAAACCCCACATCTTGCTATAAGTGTACAATATTTGTATTATCAGTCACCACCTATCAACAATAAATCGTATATAATTGCAAGGTTGAGACACATTTTCCCAACATCGGTAATGATGTTTTTCAAAATTTTCAAAAAACATTAATGGAATTTTATGATTTTTATGTTTTGTGACCTATATCTAAGATGAAAATGCAGATTTTGAATGAAATTAGATGCAAAAAAGCAAGCTAAATGAGATTTTACTAAGGAGATTTTTTGAAACCCTAGAATATAAATTAACCAATGCAAATCCTAATGCAATGTTAATGCAAGCCAAATCTAGGATGAAAATGCACTCCAAATCAAAATTATAATGTTCTAAATGCAAGTTCACCAAAATGAAAGGTGGAAATTTGTTTTCTTTCCCACCTTTAGGCTTTAGGACCTAAAAGGAGGAATTTTCACTAACTTTCACTCACAATAAAACCCTTGAGATCTTAATGAAAAAGGGAAAGAGATATTGCAAGAGGGTTATTCTAGGGGTTGAATATGATCAAATGATGGGCTCATCAACAATTTTTAACTTGGAAAATATAATGAATGCAAGATGAAATGTAAAACCCTAATTGAATGCAAACTAACACTAAGTGACCTAGAAAAGTGAATGAAATAGTACAAAAAGCTACAAAAAAGAATGTGTGCACCTGAGAATTTGGAAGTGGCTGGATGGAGACCTGGAAGACTAGAAAATTAAACTTCAATGTTGATTGGGTCTCAGTCACCAAGTTGGGAGAATCAATCTAGATTCTAAAAACCTATGGAAGAACAAGAATCTACTAAAAGGGTATCCAAATCTGTAAAAACCTGAATTATGACTGGAATTGGGACTTATTCACCAAAAGTGGTGAATCAGTCTAGTTGGGCTTTTCTACAACTTCAAAGGTTGAGCCTACTCTTCTTTTTCTACTATGTCCTTCCTAATTGGTTTCTAGATCCAAATATCTAATTTTCAACCTGTGAGTATTCTCGAATGTTCTCCAAGGTTTGATGACAACTTTGACAACTTTGAATGATTTTCACTTTTCTCCAATATCGCTCCTTAAGAAATCTACAACCTAGATCTACAAATCACACACAAAGGAGAGGGAAAAAATGTTGTTGGGTTAGTGGATAGGGTTTTTCCTTGGTCAAACCCCATTTTGGAAATCAAGCCTTGAAATGAAATTTAATAGAAATGGACAATGATGAATGAAAAAATGACAATGTTGCAACTCACCAAAACCTAGCAATGAGGTACTACAAATATGATTGAGATGGCTACAACGGATTTGGTTCTTGACTCTTTCTTGAATTATGTTGATATTGAATGAAACACTTGCTTGAATCATAAACCCTACATCACAATTGTTAGCACAATAACAAACATGATGCATGAAATCCTTGACATGATGATTGATGCTTGAATGCTACTCTAAAATTCTTGATAATCTATCCTTGAATGATCTTGAATAATCTTTTAAAAATTTGAATGCTTATTAGATTTCTAGGTTACTTAATTGCTTGATATGATGAAATGAGTGAAAAAACCTTGTATTTATACTCAATTATACAAGAATTCTTGAAATTATAACACTACCAATTGACATTAGATCTAGGAGAATAAAATCCTACCAGAAATTTGAATTAATTTTGATTTTGGGTCACATGGGACTCATTCACCCAAGGTGTTGAATGAGTCTCATTAGACAAATGTATGAGACCAAAAACTAAAAGTGCTTAGAAGTGTGTGAAAACAAGTTCAGGGCCAAAAGATCCAGGTGGGACCCATTCACCCAAGGTTGCGAATGAGTCCTAGATCACTAAAACTAGGCCACACGAGCTATAAAACCCTTAATTATGATTGGTTAATGATTGGTGTTAGGATTATCCTTAAAAGATGCATGAAATGAGGCTTGTGAATGCAAAATAGGGCCAATTAAAACATAAGAGAGCCCTATTATTATTGAATAGGCTAGAAAAGTGTGAAAGTGTGTTATAACACTTTACGACACTCTAGATAAGGCAAGATTAATGTCTATTTTAATTAAAAAGAGGTTTATTAGGTTCAATTAATTAATAAAACCTTAGAAAAGTGTGAAAGTGTGTTACAAAACATTAGCAAGGTACCATTTAAATTCATTAGCTCACAAGGACCCAATACCTAATGTGAATGTTTCATCCACATTACAACACTAAATTAAGGAAATATTAGGCTCAATTCCACAAGGAGGGCCCAAACAAGTGTGAGAATGTCCTCGACGACAATTTTTGACACTACAATTACAAACCCTAATCCACATTATGCCTGAAGATCTTTCTTATAATCTCCTTTTAGGAAGACCTTGGATTCATGAAATGAATGGTGTGCCTTCTAATTTGCATAACATCATGAAGTACGTCTATAACAAAAAATTCTACACACTAAAAGCCGATCTTGAACTTGAAAATTGCTTAATGACCAAGAGAGAAGGATGGGATCCTTTAGAAGTGCTAGAATCTACTAAAACACGTGAATTTACCAAAAACGAACATGAAGTGAATATTCATGAACTTACTAAGTTGTTGGAAGATGATTGGGGTTCCTTAGATTTCACACCAACATTCATGGGGGAATATAAGATCACAACCAAAGACACTAAAAAGAAAATGCAACCAATGGTAATGTCAATGTAGAATTCAAAGGACATTTCACAAACATCTACATCACCTACTTCAGAAGAAGACACAAGCTATACAATGAATTTTGATGAAATAGACTGCCAACAACCACCAAACAAGATAGAAATGGAAAGCCTTTATGGAAAATATTATGTGTTCATGAAACAACTTGGTTATAGTGGAAAAGGATGTGGGAAGAAAGAGCAAGGCATTTGTATCCAGGCTATATATCCTAACACACAAGAAACAAAAAGTGGTTTGGGATATTTCCCTTCTAAGATGATGCAAGAAAAAAAATTCCTTCACTTCACATCAACAGTATCATAGGAAACCCTAATAAACCAACTCTCAACTTGAAGCATCCCAAGTTGATTGACATAAATTCTAATGAATCTTTGGAATACTTTGAGGAAAAGGAATCTTTGAAAGAAATGTTCGGATTTTATGCTAAATCATTCACTTCTACAAAGAAATGGGTTGCATGTGCTATTTTTAGTACTAAACAAGATGATGAAGAAAAGTAAATCAATAAAAGTATCAAGGACAAAGGGGAATATAATCCTAAAACACTAAAGATAAATGCACTTCCTCTGGGAGATATAATCAACATACCAATGGATATCATTAACAAGGAAAAATTAATTCAAGTAGAGAAGTGCCTTGATGAAGATGAACAATAATATCATGTAACCTTAATTCATGAATTTCTCGAACTCTTCACCTCGACTTACTCATACACGCCGAGAATTTATGCTAAGATTGTAACACATAATATAGTCCTTGGGGAAGATATTAAACCAATACAATAGAGAATACGAAAGATGAATCCTAAGATAGCTTTATTGGTTAAGAATGAAATTGAGAAACTTCTTGATGCTGGATTTATTTGACCTATTGATTATTCTCAATGGATCTCAAATATTGTCATAGTTGTGACACCTAATAATTTTATTAGGATGTGTACATACTTTAGAGATTTGAATAAAGAATGTCTAAAAAATGACTTTTCACTTCCTAATAATGACATGATAGTGGACTTGACTACGAGACATGCCTTGTTGTCATTCATGGATGGATTTTTCAGATATAACCAAATATTTATCAATCCTCAAGATCAATACAAGACAACTTTTAGTATAGCTTGGGGAACATTTTGTTGGGTAATCATGCCTTTTGGATTAAAAAACATAGGTGCAACATATCAATGAGCAATGACATTGATATTTCATGATTACATACATAAGATTTTGGAGGACTATGTTGATGGCATTCTAAAGGTTCTTTGAAAAATCTTTGAGTGAATGCAAAAATACAACATTAGATTGAATCCGAAAAAGTGTCTTTGGTGTAGATAGTGGAAAATTTTTAGGTTTTATCGTATCTCCCAGAGGCATATAGGTGGACACAAATAAAATTGATTCTAGGATTAGTATGCCACCTCCTAGAAACATCTCTCAATTACATACTTTATAAGGAATAATTTATGCTATCCATCATTTCATAGCCTCTTTAGTAGATCAAATGTTACCATTCATGCAACTCCTTAAGAAAGACATTCAGTTTAATTGGAATGAGGATTGTAAATAAGCCTTTGAGAGTTTGAAATATTATCTTGCTACTCCACCTATTTTACAACTTGCTATGCAACACAAGTCATTAATCCTTTGCACTGCAACATCAGCCCATGCTCTTGCAACATTTTTGGCTCAACAAGATGACAATGGTAAGGAAGATCTTGTATATTACATTAGCCACACCTTGATTGATTATGAGAAATGATACATAGTGATAGAGAAACAATGCTTGGCTCTTGTGTTTGCTACTAGTAAACTGAGACAATATTTGTTGAACACTAAAATCCATGTCATGATAAAGTTTGATCCCTTAAAATATTTTTTCACTAAAATAGATTTATTAGGATGCTTGGCTAAGTGGGTTATGCTATTAACTTAGTTTGACCTTAAGTTTGTTTTAAAAAAGAAATTAAAGACCAAGCCTTGATCGACCAATTATCTGATGCTCCTTCTCCCCTAGCACTACCTAATATAGACTCAGTTCCCAATGATAATTTGTTGGCTATTCAAAAAGATAAAGAAACATAGGAATTGTACTTTGATGGTTCTAAGTGTTGAATGGGCTCTAGGGCGGGAGTTATATTAATTCCTACTTTAGGAAATCCTATTTCCTTATCTTTCCATCTAAACTTCCTATGTAAAAAAAATTCTATGGAGTATGAGGCTTCAATAGTTGGAATACATGCTACGTTAACATTAAAATTCAAACACATCTCTATATTTGGGGATTCACTATTAATTAATAAACAAATAATTGACACATATTAGGGAAAGCATGACACACTTGTTTGATATAGATATCTCATAATGACATTATTAGGGAATTTTGAATCATGTGCAATAGACAACATACCACAAAATGATAATCAAGACACAAATGAAATGGCAAGCACCACTTCCCTTGTATCTCTTGACAACCCTCTCGTTGACTTCACATTTAAAGTTCAAATGATCCCTAAACAATCAATAGATGATGAAAGAAAAGAAGTGTTATCGACCAATATTGACAACTCTAGTGAATGGCATGCAATGATATTCAACTATTTAAAATGTGTTACCTTCCCTGAGCCCACAACTAAGACCACTTGAGTTCATCTATGAAATATTGCATCTAAATACATAATCTTGGCATATGTCCTATATTGAAGATCATTTAATGGTCTCTTACTTAGATGTCAAACAATCTGAAATCCCTATAGCACTTGATGAAGCTCATGCAGGCACTTGTGAGGGACATTTTGGAGGACGATCCTTGGTTCAAAAATTAATCCGCATAGGTTATTATTGGAGAAACATGGAACAATATTTTTTTGCGTACGCAAAGAAATGTCATAAATTCCAAGAACACAATAATTTGATTCATGCCCCTACCTCCAAAGTTCATTATCAAGTTCCTATTTAGCCATTTTTCAGTTTGGGGCTTAGATCTTATTGGGAAGATAGCACCACCTGCTTCCATTGGGCATACATTTATCATTACCACAACTGATTACTTCACCAAATGGGTAAAATTTATCCCCCTTCGTTCCACAATGGTTGATGCAATATGTCATTTCATATTAGAATATATTATTGCTTGCTTTGGTCTTCCTTTTTCATTAGTTTCAGATAATGGAACTCCATTTAAGAACAATGAAGTGAAGAAATTATTGGAAACATTCAATATTCAACATCGTTTTTCAATACCATACCACCCACAACCAAATGGACAAGAAGAAGTCACTAACAAGACTATTGAACAAATTCTACAAAAAATAGTAAGTAAACACAATAAATATTGGCATAGGCAATTAACCTATGCATTATGGGCTTATTTTATGAGCATTAGATCATCCACTAGAAATACTCCATATAACCTAGTTTATGGAGTTGAAGTAATAATGTCCTTAGAGTTCGAAATTCCTTCCTTGAGAATCTCTCTTAAAGGTCACATTGATGACACTACTTACAAAGAGAAACGATTGCATCAACTCAAAATGCTCAATGAATAGTCTATCAATGCTCTTAAATATCTCCTAGATTACTCTAAAAAGATGCAACATGGTTACAACTATAATTTCATTCCTCATGGATTTAATCAAGATGACCTAGTGTTATACAAAAATCAGTGTAATGTAAATACTCTCCTAAATGAAAAAGGAAAATTCAGCCCTAATTGGTTAGGACCCTACATTCTCAAAGAGATCTATGGGTCTGGAGCCAACACATTGACAAAAATGGATGGTACACCTCTAAAATAACCTATAAATTTTGTTCATTTGCATCGGTATTACATTTAGTACTTCCTCTTTTTGAATAGTGTGTTAGAGAGTTGTTGTTAGATTAAGTAGATAATTTCTATTTATCTCGCATTTCCTTCCTCTTTGATACATGATAATAAGTGTGTATCTTAGGTCCTAGGGCAATTATTCAAATACTTTGTTTAATTACTCTAGATTTCCATATTATTCAAAATCTACTCTGTTATGTTTATTTAAATACTTATATCAATTTAATATCATTAGATCATAGGAGTATTTAAGTTAGCATGACATACTTAATCACAATGTAGCATATAACAAAAACTACAAATGGTTTAATTAGATCACAGAAAACATTAAACCATGGAGACATTTATTATATATTCTTACAAAGGATATTTGATAAATCACATTAACATTTAATTCAATACAAGATCATAAAAACACAAACATAAATGCTTATATATATATATATATCATAAAAAAATTAGGTACATATACATCATTGAATACAAAATATAATAGGGTATGTGATTGCTAAATCCCTCAGAGGTTGGTGATCTTTGTGGTCATCGTGATATAGTATTATGCAACCTACTCAAGTTTAGTCATAGACCCTCCAATAATCCAGATGCTTTAGCCTCCCATACAAGTTCCTTGATGCACTCTTGATCTATGTGATCCCTATCCACTTGTACCCTTGCAAGACCCTCCCAAATCCTCGAGACCTCTTCTCATAGGTCACTCTTTGTCCTGCTATCAATAGAAACTCGAGAGGCTAGGACTATTATAATCTTTGTCTGAAGTTGGTCGGCGTGGCTCGTGGCTCTCTTGTACACTACTCCCAATATAGATATAGACTCAAAGAGGTCTTCATGTGATCCCATAGAAGGTGGGGGAATTTACTCTTAGAGTATATCATCCTTGACACACAACGGGGGTACCAATGCCATGATCTCTCACTGATAGAGCTCACAAATAGAAATCATAAGAATATCAGTAAACATAATAATCATATATAAAAGAGATGCATAAAAGATACATGGAAATAACATAGAACATAAAATTATCACCTGGATCTCCAATCTACTAGTCAGGGTCTAATTGTATAGTGGTGGTCCCCCTCTGTGTTGGAGGTGTGGGTGGCCTACTGCTACTAGCTTCTTGATGCACATGTGTGTGGATATCTAGCCTAGCTACAACATGCAATCTAGTGAACTTGATAGGTGGTACGTCTCCCCTAATGAGGTCCACTAGATCCTTCTCGACCTCAATGATATCCTTTCTCATCGATTGGGTCTCCTCATCATCATCCTCCTTGCCATCCTCCTCATCTAAAGTGAGGAAGACATTGGCAGTGGTATCATTCTCATCTATATGATCATCATCTCTCTCCCCTTTATGACCTAGAAGAGGTCTAGCAAATCCCATAGGATGATGTAGAGGGAAGATTGGTGTTGGTCTAGCTACAAGCCACCACTCCTTGTAGGCCTGAGTGGTACCTACATTATCAGCCTCGGAGATTGGGGGTAGGTCATGGTCCTCATCCTCTGAATTTCTAGAATGTACATCATCACTAGTAAGACAACAATTGTCCCTAGGCTTAGTTGCACTATGTGTTGATTGCTAGAATCTTGGTCTAGATCACATTGGTACCTAGACATGCGTAATTTTCCTCATAACATAGTCATAATAGAAGGATTAGACTATGTATTTGTGTCTCCCCAGAAGAAACCACTCCATTTGTAACCTCCATAACTCATGTATGTCATCTGCCCATTGGGGAATCCACTGATATGGTCTCCAATAGATGTCATCCTCATCTAGCTAGTCAAATCTAGTCCACAAGTATAAAAGATCCCCCTCATTCCATGGTGATCTAACTAGGTAGCTAAAAACCCTCAACTCACCCAAGGCTATTTTGAGAGGAAATCCTCTTAGCCTTGTGCATGTGATATCCTTGAAGCACCAAATATATAGGAGTGTACAATGCATGATGTTGTGCAACTCTTGATATGCAAATAAACTAAGATCATAATAGAGATGCATGATCATGTTGCGACCCCAAGCATAAACGATCCACTGCCCCTCCATTCTCTTGATCGTGTGAACAAGGAAACCATCTAGATGTGCCCCTCAACCATCTGTTATTAATGTGAGCGCTATTTTCATATTCATGATCCTCCATAGAAGTGGTGATCACACATTTAGGAGCCATTTAAGCTCCATGCATAGTATGATGCTCAAACATTGAATAGGCCACTCTAGATAATAAAGTATATCATCTCTCATCTACCCAAATGATCTATCACTAGCTAGTCATACATGCTCACCTTGGATAGGAATCCCTAGGATGTGATAAATGTACTCTAAGGTGATCAATATCTCCCTGGTGGAAAGATGGAAAGTACACGAATCAAAGTCCCATCTCTCCGCTAGGGCCAACAACATACCATCATGGTACCTCATCAGTGGCATGAGGTACACCCAAAAAATCCAACCTCCTATAGTAACTCAACGTCCTCCTTTGATAGTTGGGTAACTAACTCATGTAGGAAGTGAAATTGTCTCCCTCCTAAGTGCTATTGAGCTTGGAGAGGAGTGTAAAAGAAAAAATGTAGGAAATAAGTCCTAAATCAAGCAATCAATATCACTAAAGTTATTCTAAGATTCCTTTCAGATAATATAGACACCTAGACTATTTCTAGATAGAGGGACTTGAACACTTTAGCTATTCTGGGAAACTTTGCACCAAAGTGGGACACTTTGCACCAAAGCGGGACACTTTGCGCCAATCTTTTCCATGGTCCTAAAATCACTATAATTACATAAAAAAAAGTATAGTAAATAAATGAAAATGATGAAAAATAGAACATAATTCACTCATCGTGCCTCGAAGAATGTCCTATGTTGCATCATTGTGAACCTCATCCAATCTCGGGGGCATGTAGACTCTTTGGCTCAACATGATCACTCACTTTACACTAAGGTAATTTGCAACAAGGTAAATGTCAAATGAATAGTGAAAAAGTTCATTTTCATTAGTATATAGTAAAACCCTAGTAAATAAAGCTCATTCATATAAAGAATAGTTAATTAAAATTAGCATATTGGGGGCTAGAGGACTCTGTTTTCAACATAGTTTGTTGTGTTGCATTCATAATTTTTCTTTGTCTCATCAAATGTCTATCATTATGTGGTATGGTTCTTGGAAATACCTAGTGATATGACCTATGAAATTTGATGTGATTTCATGTTCAACCTCATTCTACCTCCGTAAAGCAAGCGAAATTAGGGGGCATACATCTACCCTCAAATTTACTTTTTCATAGACATTTGATACGAGCTTTTTTTTTAGTAGCTGACGAATTTGTTTTATAGGATGTGGTTCCTAGCATTGTGGTTTTGTAGGTAGCTATAGTGGGGGCTTCATTCTCCCTAATGAATCCATATGAGTATCCTTTTTCATATTAATTATTACATTTATATTGCATATTCACGTAGTATTATATGGTAGCTAAAATGGGGGCTAAATGTAGTGTCAAAAAAAGTATCCCTTTTTCACACTTAATTTGGGATTAAATAACATATAACTTTATAGTGCCTAGGTTTAATGTTGTAATGTAATATACACATTCACATTATTCTTGAGCCCCTTTTTAATAAAATGTACCTAATTTGTACCCTATTTTAGGTATTGTAAAGTGTTGTAACACACTTTCACACTTACCTAGGGTCTCATTAATTAATTGTGGTTAATTGAGCTTAATTAACCCCTTTAATTAAAATTTAAGCCTTGTTTTTTAAACCTTCTGAGGATCTATCCCGACACCCAATATTCAAATTGCAAAACATTAACTCTTGGAAAATTAAGGTCCTATATAAAATTGTGCCAAGAACCATTTTCCTTTAGTGGTGAATAGGTCCTCTCCACTTAGGACCCCTCTTTCTTTGGATATTTAACATGGGTTTTTTATGTTATTTCACCCTCCTGAAGCAAGGTCCTAGAAACTTGAGCTAGGACCCATTCACCCTAGGTGGTTAATGGGTCCTCCTTAAATAAGACCCCCCTTTTTTAATTTAATTTTGGCGAGATTTTAATGATTTTCATTTCCAAATCTGGTGTGGGCTTTAATTATTTTCATTTCGAGGTCAATTCTTAAGTTATGTATAAATACAAGGGTATTGAACAAAATTTCACCTAGAAGAAGATTTCAAGCAAGCTAAAAGACTAAGTACTTCAAGAGATCAAAAATTCATAATCAATAAGCAACAAACAGTTAAGCTTTGGAGTAACATTACAAGTATTCAAGCTCATCTAGTGTCAAAGATCAAGCATTAGTGAAGGTTGATGATAGATTCATATAGAGAATCATGAGGGATTCTAGGTGTTGGGAGATGCACAAGACATACAACCAAGCCTTAGGACATGTTTCTTAATAAATTCCATCTTCTATAATCATTCTACTTGCAACCTAAAGAAAGGTATATTCTTATTTGTGGCTTATGAAAGGGATTTAAGATCCTATTTGGTGAGCCACTTGCATTGATCATAATACATTTTAGGGTTATATACTAACACAATTGGATAGAATTGCCTTTACATTCTCATAGATCTTAATCTTCGACACAATTAAGGTTAGGATTTCATACACAATTACATGTTCTAAATTTTTACTAATCATCAAAGGTTTAATTACCAACAAGGGGTTTGACTTAGGCAAATCCCTATCCACCAAGAAACTACAAAAATTATCTTGCAGGTTATTGGCATATCTGAATCTGAAAATAGGAATTTCAAGGTACAAGGGAGGAGTGTAGACTTGAAACTTGAATATTAAATTAAAATATCATGAGAAGGACCTAGCAAGACCTATTCACCTTTAGTGGTGAATGATTCCTTGTTAGGGATTGAAGGGTAGAAGATTCTACACTGTACAAGCTTTTGTTTCATTTTCAGAGATCCTCAAACATGATTACCAAGATCCATTCACCTTTGGTGGAAAATGAGTCCCTATTAGCTTTTTAGAAAAGTCAGAATTCATCAGGTGCACAACATTATCTCCTTCTTGTTTTTCTAGAGAATTTTCAGCTTCTTTTTATTTTGGTGTTTGATTTACACATTACATGTGTTAGACCTAGAGTTAGGGTTTGTTTACTAATCCAATTTATTTCATTTAAATTGTGATTTAACTCACCACCTCATCCTTGCATAAAGTAAATATTGCAAGATCCCTAAATCTTGATTCAATTCACCTCTTTCATTGATAGTTATTTCAAGGTTATTCGATCTTATATTTTGAATGAAACCCTAATGTAGAAAAAGGGGGTTAGAGATCTTCCCTTCTCCCCTTTTTCTATGTTTCATGACCTAATATGTTTGAGGTTGTATGAAGTTTAAATCGGTATTGATCCATTATGTGGGAGTTATTATAGGTCCATGTAGACATATTTGATGTGTTACAAATTTTTAATTAAGGCGTAAAGTGTGTATGTTTGATCTTGAGCAGACAAGTTAGTGTTTTGAATGGTATATCTAATTAGGCTGACCTAATTCATGTTGTAGGTTCTTGTGAATGTAATGGGTATAAATATAATATCATTTTTGGTTTTGAAGTGTGATGATTAAGTTGTGTGTGTGAATTCCTAAGAAATGAATGTGAATGTGAAGTGAATGTAGAGAAGAGCAAAGTGTTAGAGTAAAATAATATGAAGTTTGTTGATTCTCTATATTGAGCTTTAGTGGAACTATATTTCATACATATTGTAGATGCATTTGTAGCAATTCAAATCTTGGTAGTGAGCCACCCCTCTCTTCTATTTATCTCTTTCTTTTGAAAATAAGTCCACCGAATAGCAAGTCCACCTAGGAATGGGCATTTCTATAATATTATAAGCTAATCCTCACTGTGGTTTTTTCCTTTCTTGGTTTTCCATGTAAAAATATCGTGTTCATGTGTTATATGCTTTGATGGTTTCTTTATGGTTCCATGGTTCCTTTCCTTATTTCAATTTTAATATGAAGTATGAAATGAATTTTTAAATGGTTAAGTGGTCTCAGAGAATACTAATTCACCTCCCTTAATATTATGAGTTTTCAACACAAAGCCAATTAGAAGGATGTGGTTATAAAGGGAATGGATAATAGAGGTCTACAAGTAGTATCAACTAGGAGAATGGAAATTATTTTCTCAAATAGCATAGTTTCTTGGAATTCTAGTTGTGTAGTAATTTCAAAAGATTATTCTAAGGGTAATAATGGTCAAATTAATATTTATATACATAATATTTTGGATGAGCGTAGTTTTGTTTTCAGTGATATACCTCCTAGATTTCCACCAAATAGATGCTTCCATCATATCATAGAACTAGAATTGAGATCAAATAAAATTATGACCACTCCTTACTACAATCCCCAGATGTGTAAGGAGGAGATATAGAAATCAATAAAGGATCCATTAGATATAGGCTACATCAGACCAAGGTATTTTCCTTTCACATCTTATGTGGTTCTGGTAAACAAAATCGATGGTATCTTGCGAATGTGCATAGACTATCAAAAATTGAACAGGACCATTAAGAACCAACACCCCATAATGCGGATAGATGAGTTGATTTATGAGCTACATGGTGTGATGTACTCAAATATTGATTTGTGGTTTGGATGCCACCAAATCTACATGAGGGAAGAATATGTATAGAAGAATACTTTCAATGTCACTATGGGAATTTTGAGTTCCTATTTATATCTTTTCATCTCACTAATTCTTTGGTAGCTTTCCAATCATGCATGAATAATGCTTTTGGTAAGAACTTGAGGAAGTTTGTGTTAGTTTTCTTTGATGATATTTTGATCTATAGAAAAACATGGGAAGAAGATTTGAAGAATTTGGATATAGTCTTGGGGATTGTATAACAATAGTCTCTCTTTGCAAAGATGTCCAAATGTGAATTTGGGTCAAAGAAAGCATAAAGGACCTTTGAGAAGATAAAAAAGGTAATGATTTATTTTTTTATTCTTGTAATTCCTAATTTTTTCACTTCCATATTTATAGAATGTGATGCTTCTAGTGAAGGAATTAGATTTGTTCACTCCGATAAAGGACACCTCATAAGAGTTGAAAGTAGGAATTTGAGAGCCAATGAAAGAGGATATTCTATATATGACCCAAAGATCCTTTCCATAATTCATACCCTAGAGAATTTCTAGCAATACCTAGTGTATGAAAGATTTATGGTCAAATCAAATCATAATAGCTTGAAGTTCTTCCCGAGCCAACAAACTGTGAATGATAGGCTATATAAATGGGTAAGTAAACTTCAAGAATGTGATTTTGATATTGAATATGTCAAAGGAAAAAATAATATAGTGGTGGATGCACTCTCAAGGATACCTACTCTATTTCATGTGCCCATCACACCAATAGATTTGAAGGATTCAATCATGGAGGAATATGCCAAAGACTATTTTTGCTACCAAAATTTTTGAAGGTGCAGAAAATAATGATCGATATATGGTGTTAGAGGATTTGATTCTATTCAAGAATAAAGTATTCTTTGTTTTTGAATCCAAGGTGAAAGAGAAGATAGTAGAATCCTATCATAAATTACCTATGACAAGGCATCCCAGGTTCTACAAAACTTATCAGCAAATTAGAGAAAGGTTTTGTTGGAAGGGCCTCAAGGAGGATGTTTTCACACATATTAGGGAATGCATCACATGTCAATAAAAAAAGGAGAGTAAGAGTTTCCAAATAGGTTTCTATAACCCCTTCCCATTTTGGAACACAAATGAGAAAGTATTTCCATGGATTTTATTAATGGATTGATGAAAGTGCAAAGAAAATTTTGCGTTTATGTTGTAGCTAACAAATTGACCAAATATGCTCATTTTTTTGCCATCTCTAGTGAATGCAAAGCTCCATAATTTGTATATTTTTTCTTCAAAGAAATTTTCCAATTACATGGGCTACCCAAGAACATTGTCAATGATAGATAATTCTAGTTCCTTGGTAATTTTTGGAAGGAATTATTCCATACAACAGTTCCCAAGCTCACTCCTAACACAAGATATCGTTTGCAAATTGATGGACAAACTAAAATTGTAAACAAGTAGCGAGAAGGATATTTGAGGAATTTTTCCACTAGCCAACAAGTAGCTTGGATCAAATGGCTACATGTGGGAGATTATTTCTATGACGTAACTCATCACATGTCCATTGGAATCGCAGAATTTAGAGAACTCTATGGATATGATGCATTAACCTTTTCAAAGTTAGTCCTCATCGACATTAGATTTCTAGTACCAAGTAATTTGGTAAATAAAAGTAAGGATATTTTGAGAACTCTCAAGGATCATTTGTAAGTTGCCTAAAATTAGTAAAAGATGTATACAAATAGGAAACACACAAATAGATCATTTGAGGTGGGATATATGGTATTCGTAAGGTTACAACCATACATACAGTCTTTGGTCAAGAAAGTAGGGACATGAAATCTCGAACCTAAGTTTTATGGTCCATATAAGATAACTCAGAGGGTTTGAGAAGTAACTTTTGAATTATAACTTTCAGGAGATAGTAAAATCAAAAATATATTCCATGATTCATGTCTAAATAGGGCTTTGGGATTTCATATAATTCCTATTGTTGAGTTACCTCCATTATATGATGAGGGAAATTTCATCCTTATTCTAGAATTTTTGATTGATACTAGGATAAAAAATATAACAAACCTGAATATAACTGATAACAATTGAAGATGCTATTTGGGGAGGATTTAAGACTTTAGAACATCACAATTTTCATTTCTTGAGGAGAAGCCATCTTCTGAGGGGAGGCCTTGCCATGTCCCCTTTTTGGAGAAACCAACGAAAGGACACAACCCAAGAATCCTACCATAGTTCATCATAGAAAACCCTTCTGGATTGCAGTTTAGGACATAGAATTTGCAATGATGCCTACACATCATATCCAAAAACCATGTAAAAAGGATCTTATACCAAAAATATATCACCATTAGAAGGTCACCATTCAAAGCTTGCTATACCAAAGTAGAATCACTTTCGAAAAGTCCTTTGTATTCTCTCACAAGATCATATTTTGATTTGCAATTTGGAACATACCATCTATGATGAAACCTACACATAATATCCAAATCTCAAGGGGAGTGGATTGTTGGAAATATGAAGTAATAACCCACTTGAAGTTGTAGTCTTCAATGGATCACCAAGAAGAATACCATCCACATGAACAAGAAAGTAGTGCACTATGAGCAAGAAGAGAACTTTATCAAATGATTATCTATGATGAATTGATCTTAGAATGATTTAAAAATGTACAAGATCCTTCCTTATATAGTCAAGGAGAGAAGTATTTGGATAACCACCTTAGTTACAATCATTAAATTCCTAATGCATAATTATAAATGCATGAGAGAAATATTAAATTCCTAGATAACTACATGCCTATTAATGAGATATGGTCCCATTAAATATGAGTTTCTAGAATTCCACCTAGGAAACTAACTCCTAATTAAACTTATTAATGATGTGAATAGGTCCTCACTAATATCCGATTAGGAAATATCCCCATTCACACTAATACCCCCTCCATAACTGCAACTTGGGAGTGTAGTTATGATGCAAATGATGCAATATGATGGGTCCTGGTTACTAGGTCATGTTAGGTACCCATGTACAAATGAAAATGCAGTCTCTTACAAACAAAGAAAAGGAGAAAACCTCATGGGGAAAAAATCCTCCCCAAGAAAGAGATATAATGCAAAATCTAATGCTAATCATGTAAAATTAATGTAAGTGATGATGGAGGTTTGGACATTAATAACCCCCTAGAACTATATTCCTCACAAGAATACAATACAATAATCCCTCCATCAAAGGAATATATGGAGACTAGATTTCCCCCCCGAATGAAGTGTCCTCAAATCCACTGAATGAAGTCTAAAGCCAAGAGAGTGTCTAATGATGACAAACCACATTTATCCCTCTAGGAATAAAAAATTCTAATGGTAGATGCTGAAAAAACTCCAACTCCTTGATGAAGTGAGAGGGAAGAAGCCTCATATAGGAAATCTCTAAAAAGGAATCAATTCCCTCCAAGGATTTCTCACCAAGATTAGGATCCCTAATCAAGGTCAAAAGAATGGAATGTGGAGACTCTAGAAAGCCCTCCAAAGTATAATTTGAATAGAGGAGAGATATCCCCTTAAGAATGTCATCCAAATCTATAGAAGTAGCCAAGTTTGAAATACCTAAAACAAAGCCATCCTATAATCCCAAGTCTAAAAAAATGAATGTCTTGTTGTATTGAATAAGATGATGATGGATCCACACAAAGAATATCCAAATCCAACTAGCCACCACAACCATTATGTGAATTACTTCCCACTCTAGAATCTAGGGACTTCAGAACATAAGGATCATCATCATGATAGAAGTAGGAAAAGGTATATACCTTGGACTGATGATCAACCTAACCTACAACAACAAGATGTCATGTTGTCTTTCGAATAAGTACTAAATCAGATGTGAACTCAATTGTATTGACATCCTAAGCAATCTCATAAATTGAGAGTATATTATCAACCATCTTAGGTATATATGCTACATCATAAATATGCCTTGAACCCAAATTAACATCACACATACCAGCTACATGAACCACAATAGCATTGGTAGTCAACATTGTATCGAAATTAGGTGCTCTAAGTGATCCTCAAATGATGTAATCGAAAGAGCTAGCAATGCTCCTTGATGCTCCTAAATCAATAATCCATGTTAGTAACCAATGATTGACCCTTACCTCTATAAGAGATAATTCCTTTATCCTTTGTAGGTGGTGTCTCCTCATGTGTGGTAGAAGAAGGTGCACAAGAAGAAGGAACTTAAATATTGTGATCCTTGAGAAGTTGTTTCAACTCATGAATCTCTTTCTTAAAGCATGCATGTTCATTGTGCCCTCTCTCCTAGAAAAAGGTTCATGTGGACTTCTCCTTATTAGGTTTTCCCTCTTTGGAAGAGGTGTTGGAAGTCTCATTGGATCCTACCTTAGACTTAACTTTCTTCCCTTTCCCCTTAGGTGGTGTGGCAAGCAATGCATAAGAATTGGAAGTGACATCATTTTGACTGAGCTTACATTTCTCCCTAGTCAATCTCTCACAAAATACCTCAAATGATAGCACCACAAAATTATTACCTAGTCCATCCATAGTGGAATAGAAAGAAGTATAAAAATAGGAAAATGCAACTTTTAACTTTGACAAGATAAAAATATGCACTCCTTACTAGTTTTATCTGTAGACATCTAAATTTTACCACTTCCACATGGTCAAAATTGTCTACTCTATTTGTCTATTTCGTTAATAATGATCAAATAATTTATTTAATCATTATTTCATTTTTTCCCTAAGTTTCCTAAAGTATGTAATTGAATAATTAAATAATTTACCTTACACCTTTTCTTCTCTAAATTAAATAAATATGGCAGTTTATTTAATCTAGTCACTTGACCTTTTTTTGATTAAAATCAATTTTTAATTCCGCATTTTCTCTTTACTTGTCACATTCTCCATAATCCTCTTTTAATCTGGATTAAATTAATTAATCCATGATTAGGATGTGCACCACTTAATCAATATTAGTGTCGCATCCTCCATAATCTCCCACTTGCTTCTAATCTTTCATTAATTATTCTAATCAAGAGTTTGCACAACCTTAATCAAGGTCATTAGCCACATTTAGCATGCCTTTTTTGATCAACCTTTTCATTTGCCTTTCTTAGCCTTGACCCTCTTTCCCATGTGAATTTTTAATTCACATTTATTCATCCTAGGTCTCTCTCTTCCCCATGTGAATTTTTAATTCACATTTTATCCTTCCAAGGCTTACCTTATCCCCATGCAAGTTCTAGAAATTTTGACTTGTCATTTCACATGTGCGAAAGACTTCTAGAACTTTAGACTTGTCACATCACTCACATGTGAAAAATCCACACCTTTTTGGAAACACTCTCTTATCCATTATATTCTCTCAAGCATGTGAATTTTTAATTTACATCTAATTCTCCAACCACCTTCCCATTCCCCGTGGAGATTTTTGAGGAATTCTAAAATTCCTCAAATGTCTTTTTCACTCTCATTTGGGGAAAAAAAGTTCCTTTTTGAGGAAATCTTCTCATCTCCCAAGGTACCTACAAGGTACTTTTCCTTCCTCCACATCATGAACCTTTTTTCCACCTCACTTCCACATCATCTCATCCTAATGCATCTCACATTCCACATGTCAAGATGTGAGGGCTTGTGAGTCCTCAACTCACCATAGCCCCCCATCTTGGCCTTGTTGGTTTAATTTCAACCGTTGAATTCTCTAGAGAATTCAAATTTCTCTATAAATACCCCCATCTCTTCTCTCATTTTACAAAACTTAGCCATTTGCACCCTTATGCTACCGAATTTCTCACTCAATTTGCAAGCATCATATTAGCCATTTAGCCAAGCCATTTAGCCATTAGCACTTGCATTTATCACATTGCTCATCTTGCATACAAAATTTCCATATCTATACAAGGAGCATACAATATTTCAAACATCAAGGGCCAACAAAGGGATTTCTGCAGCAAAAAAGGTATAATCACTTGTCTTTTTTGTTATCTTATTTCTTTGCATTATCATTCCTTAGGCTAATCTTGAGGTTTACCTTTTATGTTCTTCCATTAGTGCATAATAGTTTTTTAACATCTTAGAATAGGATAAAATTTAGGGATCACATTTTTGGCATGCTTGATGGGACCCACAAATGGGTCCCTTTATTTCATGTTTGCTATTGTTGAGTTTGTATGTAGGTCTAGGTCGTAGAGGGGCTGATTTTCCCTATAGAGGGGTGGACTTGCCCTTCAGTGAGCTACAGAGGGGTGGATTTGCCCTGTTCTTCTCACTATTTACTGATTTTCACTACAGAGGGGCAAATTTTCCCTCCTGTTTCTTTGTTTTTCTAATATTTTCACTATTGAGGGGCAAATTTTCCCTACTGTTTACACTTTGTTTTTGATATTTGACTGTAGAGGGCTGGATTTTCCATCCTGGTTCACTACCTTATGATATTTTCACCACAGAGGGGTGGATTTTACCTCCTAGTTCACTGTTTTTTGACATTTTCACTGTAGAGGGGTAGATTTGCCTTGTTGTTTACACTATTTTTTGATATCTAACTATAAAGGGGCAAATTTGCCTGCCTGGTTCACAGTTTTATGACATTTTCACTACAAATGGGTGGATTTTCCATGTTGTTTACACTTTTTTCTGATATCTAACTGTAGAGGGGCAGATTTTCCCTATTGTTCCCACTGTTTTGACTGCAGAGGGACAGAGTTTCACTAACCAACACATTTTGGAAGGTAAAAAGGAGCATTTTAGCTGCATTTTTGTCTCGATTTTTTTGTTGTTTTGAGGTTCTAACCCCCTAACCTTGTTTTTTTGTGGGTATAGTTGGTTTTCTTGCTAATATTTTGCAACATAGTTTTTTAATCAACAAGGAATGGAGGATAAAACAACTAACATTTACTTGTAGATCCATCCATTTGTTCAAATTTTAAGAAATTTCCTTGTTGTCTTCATCTAGGCACATAGTTTAATTAAGGGGGAAGTAAAATTTGTTGCTTGGTGTGTCTATATTTTTTTTTTTGGTCACCCAAAGGGGGTGTTAGTTTGTTTTCGCTTTTCCCTTGCACTTCGTGTGAACTTGGGGAGTAGCTGGAAATGATTAGTGCCTTCTTTTTAGAGGGACTTGTTTGGGGATTTAATCACCCCAAGGGACGATCCCAACCACGTGTACGAGCAGGGTATACAAAGTGGGGAGAGCCAAAGCTATACCCCAATCTAGTCACATCATGTCTAGTGGAGCGTCAAAGCTAGGGTGATACCTAGATAGATGTGAAGAGTTGGTCTCAGCCCTTCAATATCTTGTTGGGGTTCCCGACTCACGCTTGTGATGCATTGGTGTTCATAGTCTAGGCCTCACATACCAAAAGTATATCGAAGACTCCCTAGAAGCCTTGTATATCCTAGATTAAGACCTTTTGGCCATACCCTTAACACTAATCATAAGATTGTGCTTGTCTAAAATGTCTTTTTGTGAGAAACTAATAAATTTTTGATAAGTCAACCTGATTATTGTCATTTCAAAGTCCTTTCCATAGTCATTCTCATCCAAACCAAGTCCCTATTTTTCATAGAGGGGCATATACACCCTCTGGTTTACTATAGAGGGGTGGATTCACCCTACAAATTACTGCAAAGGGGTGGATACACCCTCCTGAATAGACAATTTCACCCCGTTTGACCATTTCAAGCCTCCGTTTGACTATTTCAAGCCTTCATTTGACCATTTAACCATTCCAAACATCCATTTAACCGTTCTAAACATTTTTTTGACCATTTCATGCCTTCATTTAACCTTTCTAAACTTTCATTTCTCACTCACATTATTCATTTCACAACTAGGGGAACCCATTTCACCATGTGTGACCTAAACATTTTCAATTTCTGAAAATATCACTTCGACATTGCCCCCCATCATATAAAAAACCATCAAGACATCTTTAGTTTCTATTGTTCATCATCTTTCAACAAAAAATCCCTTCAACATTGTTTTAGGAGCTATCTCCCGAATTGACCAAGGTGTTAAAATTGATCATTATCCTACATATCAATCCATGTCTTCAACCAAATCAATTCACTTCTATCTTGAGGCAGATTTGTGTTGAAATTCAGCATCATTGGCCCAAATCAATCCCCTTCCATCTCAAGGCAGATTCGGTTCCATGATCATTGGTTCAACCTGTTTAATCCGATCAACCAACATATTAAGTCACCTAGGGTGATTTCTGAATTGGGTTTTAGGATCCCTTCTATCAATAAATCCTAATCCATCATCCAATCTAAAAAAAACTTATCTAATTGATCCAAAAATCCCAATATCATTTAATCCAAATCCCATCATCCAATCAAAATTTAATCATCTAATCAAATCCAATCCTTATCCAATCATCAAATTAATTGATACATCATCAATTGATCCATCTTCATATCAATCGATCCAAAATCCAATCCAATCCTAAAATCTTAATCCAATCTTAATTAATCAATCCAAATCATCACCTAGATCATCCTTTAGAAGTTGCATCTCAAAATCATAGTTATTTTGCACGTTCATGCTCTTTTAGACCCATTCACAAACAAAAAAGAAAATGGAAAACCAACAAACCCAAGGTTCCCAACCAACTATCCCCCAAGATCCCAATAAAATTCCAGGAAATCCACATGATCCCCATAATGGTGCCTAATCCCAATCAAACACCGACATCCAAAATATCACACCACTTGGTGACGAGAACATGGTCAATCAACCTGAAGTTACCGTTGATGAATATCTTAGTAATCCTGCCAATGTCCAAATGACGGATCATCTCCTCAATGAATGTGGGGATAAGATCCTCGTTACCCTACTCATAAAGGGAGTCAAACCACCATCTAACTTTGATGCCTCACCATATATCCTTCCAACATCTATTGATTTGAAAACTTCACAAAATGCTCCAAGAAATTCCTATGTCCTCAAGAGTGCACTCATGGAAAACTGGCACCACCCCAAATTTGGAAATGTCATCATCCATCAAGTCCAAGATTATCCTTGTCTTTTGACCACAACATCTACTATCCCACCACCAGATCCTAATGATCTCTATGCCTATGGCATGCCATCATACATCCCATCTACTCCACCGCTTCCTCCCCCATATCCTAATACTGGGGGAACACCTATACTTACCAATTTGCCACCTCCTACATTTCAACATCCTCCAATTAATCCACACCAATCCACCACCACAACATACTGCTATGATTGTAGCCTCATCTCAATCCTCACATCTACAACATCCACAACACACTATCGCTATCCCACAACAAAACATTATGATCCCTCAACAACACACTACCATTCCTACACAACCATCACATCAAGTAGTACAGACTACCTCGTGGCCACAAAAACCACGTCATGGCCCTTTCATGGTCATCCCCCAACAACAACATATCTCATCTCACCCACCTCACCAACAACAACCACAACAACAACCCCCACAGCAGCATGTGCATATCCTTACACAAACACACAATAATTTGCTTACCAAGTACCTTTATCATCCCTCTAGAAATACACTATTCCATCCCACCTCAATACAAATTCTCAAAAAGAAACATGGACCCAACCACCACCTTACACCAATCCTCCTCAGTCAGAGAATCATCCTCACTAGCAACCATCAAATCCACTCCCATACATCATGCAACAACCCACCATTGCACAATAATACCAGCCTTATCCATCCTACTTTCAACAAAAAAAAACCCACCAACAAGGTGCACTTTCCATCCCTTATTACCAACAACCATCATCACACCAACAAAGAGGTCCTACCTCCATGTATTACCAAAATTCTACACAACAACAGGACCTGCCCCCACTTCTTACTATCAAGAATAGTCACCTTACCAACAAGTGGCTCCCACTCATCACAATCTATCATCCAACTATCCATCCACTTATAATCAAAAAACACACTCGTATCTATCTCAACTTGCCTATGATCTGAGAGTGGCAGGGACATCCTCATCATACCCACAATAATATCCATACAATCAACCCACTCTGACTCCCAAAAAACCCATCAATAAGGACATGGAAGAAGTAAAAGTAGCATTAAAGGATCTACAAGCTGGAACGAGCAAACATACATTCAAGTTTGAGGACATATGTCCTTATCCTTTTGATCCCTCCATCTCCTTGGTTCCTTTTCCCAAGCATGTTGAGATACAAAAATTTGATAAATATAAAGGAACTAGGGACCCCAGAGCCCACCTTCAAGAATTTGATGCCCATTGCCAAGAGGTCATGCATAATGATAATTACCTTATCTGACTTTTCCCTAAGAGTCTACAAGGAGTTTCCCTTAACTGGTTTATGGGCCTTGAAAAATGATATATCAAAACCTTTGCACAATTATCTAAAAAATTTGTCTCCTCCTTCTCTTTTAATCTAGAGAAGGATTATGACACACTTGATATCTTGAAAGAAAAACAACATGATGGGGAGACCTTTGCAAGCTACTTGCAAAGATGGTGTGCCTTAGCTAGCAGGATGAAATTCTCACCATTAGAAAAAGACATGGTCATGTTTTTTATCAAAAATTGCCATCTAGACATGGCTCATAACTTCCAACTCCATTGCATCACCACCTTTGCAACAGTTTTGGAGAAGGGTCCCATCTTGGAATGAGCCCTTGTTGCAAAAGGGCAAGTCAATTTTTTTAATTCTGATAAAGAGAAGTCCTTCAGGGATAAACCTCATTATTGGAATAGAAATAAGAATGTTGTCAATGATGGTGTCACTAACACCAAACATGTTCAGGTTGTCACCACCACACAAAATACCATCCTCATCAACAACTGTCAGTCCAAAATGTCATATATGTACCCAAAGGGGCACCACGACAATAATCTAACCAAAATAACCAAGGGGGGAATAAACGATAGTTCAATCAGTTGGGATAACCCCTTAGTGTGGTTGTTAACAAGTTTCTTCAAGATAATTATCCCATCACATATCCTGTCACCAAATGTCTTGATGCGTCTAAACCTAAACCTGATTGGTTTAAAGACAACGAATATGAATTTCACAAGATTAAGGGACATACCTTAGATAAATGTCAAGGCCTAAAAACTTGCATTCAAGGCCTCGTTGATCGAGGTGAAATTCATGTAGATTCTAACACAACATCTTCATCCAATGCTCAAATCTAGATATATCAAAATTCTTTTCCCAACCACAATCAAGGTCCTAGTACATCTAACTCTCATCTTAACAACATTAACAACAAAATAACAACACTAATAACATCAGCTATAAAAATATTCCATACAATTACCAAGGTGTGGTCACATGTGTAGAACAAGTGGAGCCACATGTATCCATGATACACATCAAAGGAAAAGATCCACAATGTGTTGTTACCACCTTTCAAACTAGCATCACGGTCCTAACAGCTCTGACATCTACCCAACTGCCATCAATCAATTCACAGTATAACATCCTTGACCACCTAGGTAAGACTGCAGCTCATATATCCATCCTGAACCTTCTCAGGTCATCTCCTGTATATCAATATATCTTGATTAAGGCCTTACAAAGCACACAAGTACCCAATGATATTGACCCCACCCAATTCCAAGCATTGGTGGGAAATCTCTCATCAACTGATCAGTTAGCCTTTAGCCAAAAAGACATGCCACAACTGCCCCCTCCATCTTGAGGTTGGTGTAAATTGTCAAAAAAGTAAAAAGGGTACTAGTGGATAATGGTTTGGCCCTAAATCTTTGTACATTAAAATTTATACAATATATTGGATATACCCAGGCTGACCTAAGCAATCAAGTTGTCACCATCAAGGCATATGATAATGCAGAGCAGGATTCTGAGGGAATTATTTGCATTCCTATTCAAGTGGGCCCATTGTATAGTACTCTATCTGTCATGTTCTAGACCTTGAACTTCCATGCAAGATCCTCCTTGGCCATCCATGGATTCATTCTATGCAAGCCATCCCATCCACCTACTTCAATTTTTGAAGTTCCATTTAAAGTAATGGAAGTTACCATACAGGCTGATCCCCAACCTTTTGAATATTGTCATGCCTTAGAAGCTTCCTTTCCACATTCACATTACTGCCCAGGAGTCGAAATGGGGGCATCCCAAACATCTAATTCTTAGCTATCCACCAATACATTAAATACCTCATCATCCCCCCCCTCATCCACACCATCATCCACACCTGGTTCCACCATCAGCAAGGTCCAGATCATTGACAAGGGATGTGGCGAATACAAAATGTGTACCACACTAAAATTCAAAACCATTCCACCCTCACCACATACATATGGGAAACCATCTATGTCCATTCCAAAATCAGAAGAAAAGACACTTACACTCACCTCCAAGAACATGGGCTCGGCAACATTCAATGATCTGGGTTCCCTTCACGATCAAATGGAAGTTGATATTAGCCAATGGGTTTACAGAGAGGAACCTGAGCGACCACCTTCCCTTATAGAATAATTCCAAGAGGTCTATCCACATTCCTCCAAGTTCATTGAAAAGTGCAATTACCAAGTCAGAGGCCTTGGTGTGGAAGAACAAGGAAAACACGAGCCCATTGAAGCAACTACCATATAGCCATGAAATTTTGGCTTGGGTTATGATATTAAACAAAAGGGTCATGCGACATCCTCTAGCACTTCTAAAAATGTTAGTGTTGATGATGGTTCCCTCAAAGACATACCAAAAGAAGAGTCCATCATACACACGTACAATGATTTCGATCATGTTGATCTCCCTGCCATGTTCAAATGCTTATCTGTTTGCACCATAACCTTATCCCTCAAACATCTTGAACTTATAGATTAGGACCTACAAGGTAGCACACCCATCGACACATTTCCCTCAGTGGATACCTATGTACATCTCATGGTATTGGGGGAAGATGAATTCCCTAACCGCAAAAGCAAAAAGAAACAAAAACAAAATAGGTCATCAAGTGAAAACCTCACTAAGGCACTTTTTGATTGGAAAAAGTAAAAACAAAGGGTGTATCTGATAGTGAAAACCTCAATAAGGCACTGGAGGATGGGGATGTTCATCTTCCCCTTGTGGGAACACAAATATCTAAGCGGTCTTCTATTCTCATTGAAGAGATATAGGAGGTAAATTTGGGGACAAAAGAAAATCCAAGAATCACTTATGTAGCCAAATCTTTATCATAAGATTATTCCACCATTGTCCAAATTCTTAGAGAAGGTGTTATCAATTTTGGGTGGGCTTATTTAGATATTTCTGGCCTTGATCTTGATCTTGTTGTACATCATTTGGATATTCATCCAGATGCAAAACCTATCAAACAAAAACTACACAAAATGCATCCTCAGGTACCCCTATTAGTCAAAAAGGAATTAGAGAAATTGCTAGAAGTTGGATTCATTCAACCCATTGACTATTCTGACTGGATTTCCCACATAGTGCCTACCACTAAACCTAACACTGATATTAGGATTTGCACAAATTTTTGGGCTCTCAACAAAGCCTATCCAAAATATGACTTCCTATTGCCCAATATCGACATGTTGGTTGAAATAACTGTAGGACACGAGATGTTGTCCCTTATGGATGATTTCTCTGGCTACAATCAGATTTGAATCGCACCTGAAGACTGACACAAGACCACTTTTACAATGCCTTGGGGTACCTTTTGTTACAATTTTATGCCCTTTAGTCTCAAGAATGTGGGGGCAACATATCAACGAGCCATGATTGTCATATTCCATGACCTCATCCACATTATCATTAAAGATTATGTTGATGAATTGCTGGGAAAATCCAGAACCAGAGAAGAGAACCCTACCATTCTGAAAAAGATCTTTGAGTGATTGGAGCAGTACAAGCTAAGACTAAATTCAAAAAAGTGTGTTTTTGGTGTCACATTCGGGAAATTGTTGGGCTTCATAGTCTCCTAGAGGGACATCGAGGTTGACACTGCTAAAGTAAAATCTATCATGGATATGCCTCCACCTCAAAATCTAAAACAGTTAAGGAGCCTTCAAAGAAAGCTACAATCTATCCATTAGTTTATAGCCCAACTTGCAAATAAATGTTAGTCGTTCGCCCACCTTCTGAAGAAAGACACCACCTTCAAATGGAATCAAAAATGTCAGTTGGGTTTTGATAAGATCAAAGAATACTTGGCCCACCCATGAATCTTGATGCCACCTATCCTAAGAAAATCCTTCCTGCTATACATCTTTGTCACTTTAGTTGCATTGGGGGCATTGTTGGCACAACATGACGAGTCCTCAAAAGAGAGAGCAATCTATTACATTAGCCGAACACTAGTTGGTTATGAACTGAATTATTCACCAATGGAGAAAGCATGCATCACCGTGGTTTTCAGTACAAAAACATTACGTCATTATATGCGTAGCCATCTAGTAAAGTTGATATCAAAGGTTGATCCCCTCAAATACCTATTATCTAAGATAGCCCAAATTGGACGCATGGCTGAATGGATCGTGCTTCTGAGTGAGTTTGATATTGAACATGTGGATATAAAATCTATTAAAGGACAAGTAATCAAAGATCATTTGGCATACGCTCCTTTAGAGGATTCTTATCCTTTGACTACAGAGTTACCTGATGAAGAGGTTGTTACAATCATAGAAACCACTACCTGGACACTCTACTTTGATAACTCATACACCCACAATGGATCTGGGGTGGGAATTTTTCTAGTCATGCCATAAGGTGATTACATTCAAAAGTTATTCAGGTTGGCATTCCCATGTACTAACAACATAGCAGAGTATGAGGCTCTCATCCCAGGTCTCCGAGTCGCTACCCAATGAAATATCACTCATTTACAAGTTTTTGGTGACTCACAATTGGTCATTAAACAAGTCAATGATGAATTTCAAATCAAGAATGACAATTTATTTCCTTACAAATGCATGGTGGATGACTTCAAGAAATATTTCACCTTCATCCAATTTGAGCAAATCCCAAGACTTCAGAATAAGGCAGCAAATGCTATGGCTACTATTAGGTCCCTAATTAACATACCAAAAGACCACACATATTTTCACTTCCTAGTTGACCAACTCTTAATCCCAACATATGATATCCCTGAGAGTGACATGGTGTGTGATATTGTAGGCCCTGAATCCCCTTGGTACCAAGAAATTTATACCTATATTCATGACAACACCTTATCATCTGATCTCACAAGAAACCAAGGTAAATCATTTATCCAATGCACTTCTTGCTACACCATCATTAGTGATACACTTTATTGACGTGGGTATGATGGAACTCTCCTCTATTGTTTAGACAAAACCGAAGCCTGCACAACATTAGCAAAAGTGCATAGTGGTATTTCTGGGGGCCATTCTAATGGTATGGCCTTAGCCAAAAGGATTCTAAGAGCAGGGTATTACTGGCATACTATGGAACATGATGCTTGTGAATTTTTTAAAAGGTGTCTTCCATGTCAACAACATGTAGATTTGATTCATACCCTGACATAAGAGTTACAGCCTATCATGACACCTTAGCCATTTTCACAATGGGGTTTTGACTTGATTGGCAAGATCTACCCTCCATCCTCAGCTAGTCACACCTTTATCATCACAACCATTGAATACTTCACCAAGTGGGTGAAAGCCATACCACTCTTTCAAATCACTGGTGTTCAGATCTCTAAGGTCATCCTCTACCATATCCTCTACAGGTATAGTATCCCCTCCACCATCATCAATGATAAAAAAAATCCATTCAAGAATAAGTGCATGAAGTTCCTTTGTGAAACATATCATATCGAACATCATTGGTCCATCCCCTATTACCCCCCAAGGTAATGGACAAGTAGAGGAAAAAAAAAAAACACTAATCAAAATCATTAAGAAGATGGTCAATAGCACTGACTGAGATTGGCACCTCCATCTCCATCCTTCTCTTTGGGCCTATCGTACATCCATCTGTACCCCCACTGGTGCTACTCTATAATCCCTTGTCTATGGCACCAAAGCCATCTTACCAATCAAAGTTGAAATCCCCTCACTCTGAATATCACTCAAGAACCTCATCACTAACAAAGACACCCAAGTGGAAAGGCTCACATAATTGGAATTACTAGATGAAAAATGGGTTAAGGCTTATAACCATCTACAAGCCTATCAACATTGACTCAAAAGAAGATACAATAATAAATTCTGCCCTCATCACTTCAATGTTGGTGACTTAGTTCTCAAGGAAAATCAATGGAATCAACAAGATCGAGAAAAGAAGGGTAAGTTTGAAGCTAATTAGTTGGGCCCTTATGTCATCACCACAAAGTATGGTTCTAGCACATATAGGTTGTCTACCCATAAAGGAGAGCCCTTGGAAGAACCCATCAACATCACGCATCTGAATAAATTCTATACTTAGGTCAGTTGGGGTATCCTTCCTGGTAAAGTCTAAAAGAAAAAAAAAGTAAAAAATAATAAAAATAAAAATAAATAAATAAATCCAAAAATAATAAAGAAAAATAATTTGTCCTATGGTGAAAACCATCCCTGTGTGGCACCTTGGATATGTACGACTGGTGAAAACCTAGCAACAAGCACCTCTTGTATAGGGCTTAATCATTATCTACCTCACATCCTAGTTATTTTATGATTTATCCATAAACTCCTCAATCCCCATATCCTCCCTTCCGCTTGCATCACCTCGCCACTTGGTATATTTTTAGTTGAGCATTCAATGACCATCATCTTCTATCTGACATCTTGATCTTCTTATCCTAATATAAGCTTGTTTCATCTCATTTTTGTGGTCATCTCCATCTAGAGTCATTCATTGTGTCGATCTCCATCTAGGTTTCATCCTATCTTTCTTGAACAACATTTCCCCTGCACTTTCACATAAGCAAGGTTGATCTTTTGATCCACCCCCAGGGAAGTTTTTCCTCCATCATCCATCACCATTTATTTTCTTTCTGATCTTAACCATCATCGGTCTTTCATCTTTATCAAACTATGTTGCCCCTACGCTTTCACATATGCAAGTTTGATCATTTGATCCACCCCTAGGGCATTTTGACCATCTTGTGATGGTCATTCATCATATTTCCTCATTTTCCCCTTTCCGCTCTTATCCAAGGTCTTTTCTTGAACTACAAGGGCTATGTGCTTTCACGTAGGCAAGGCTAATCTTTGATCAGCCCACAAGCCCCTAGGTCTTCAGGGTGTGTTGGCCCTCTTGTTTTGTCTTGTTGTCTTGTCATCTTGCCATGTCATCAAATATGTCCCTATCATCGTTGATTCTTCACAAACAAGATCCTATAATGTTAAAGGATCTTGTTGGTGGCAAAAATCCTACGTCATCTAGGTAATTTTAATTTAGTATCCATCATCGGTCTTAACAAGATGCATCCTTCCTAACATACCACATCAACCCCATCCATCTTTTTGATCTTATGGCAAAGGGGGTTTGAATTAATCATGATATTTTAATGCTTTTGGCTTATGTTTTTTGTTTGAGCTCCCTCTTATCAACTAGTCAAGATTTCCATGATCCATCATATTATGGTGTGTTTTTCCTAGTCAACATAAGGGCATCTCTTGATCATTTATTGTTGTTGTCTATTGGGTTGTCCCACATGGTACCCATCAGGATTTTCCCCTGGATCCTGTGTTATGTGGGGACATACCTTTGTGTTTTTGGTTATCCCAATGCCTAGCCTGACCAAATTATTTGTTACTTCGGGGTATTGGGATAACCTTGTTTGTTGTGTGTGTTTCTTGCATTAGACACTAATTCACCTTGGTTTTATCTACCATGGTATCTGGTGTCTTATGCTATAGAAAAAATCAATGCTCCAAAAGATGGAAAATTGCATTCATATTGCATTTCACCTCATTGCATATCCCCTTCATCTAGCCTCGTTCCTAACCTATGACTCATGATTTCGGTTGTGAAAACTTCAATTCCTTCCTATTTTCTTTTCTTCTTAGGATACTAATGGTTCTTGATAGGTGCAGTATCACACCCACAATATGCCTATCCTCTACCTACACTCCCAAGCTAGTCCTCATTGATACTTGTGTGTGCATTTCATTTCATGTGTAAATTCATTTTTTCATCCATATTACATCAGTTCAAAAGGTTAAGTATCTTAGGTTCATTTATCCATACATTTCCATAATCACATTTATACATCACCATCTACAAATACATTGTTAAGTCCATACTAATTGAATCATATACACAATGACATTACCATACATCATCAACATCATCCATGAACGCATAAATAATCATTAACATCATGTATAGTCAAAGCATCCACATAGGCATAAATCATCATATACATGTGCACATATTACACCATTTATCATAAGAGGATAAATATATAACCATATGCATAACATAAATCATCCATCACATAAACATAAGGCATAGTGTCAATTAGGACTATCATAATCAAAATAATACAATGTATATGTCATCATAATATCCAAAACATAGTCACATCATAATCACATAAATATCATCCTCAAATAAGGAGCACAATCCAAGGATGTATATCACATCTACTCCCTACTAATATGTGCTAAATATCCATCCTATACCTATCAAAAAATTGGTATCCTGTCACCTGCTCCCTGAGCTTCCCACGTCTGATCTTTGAGGAGAATCAGGAACTGGTCCTCTATGTGTCAGAGTCCCTTGAGAATCACGACCAGGAGTCCCCTGATAACCACCAAAGCATGGAGGCATCAACTAAAAGTTGCTATACCCTCTGGTACACATTCCTAAAGACTGGGATGGTGTTGGCCTCTAAGGTACTTGCCTGACATAGTGTGCTATGTGTTGCACTGGATCTAGAATTTCCTACTCATAAGCACACCTCTAGTAGGTAGCCTCCTACATGTAATCATCTCTTTGTCTAGCCTGATATCTAGTGAAATTCCGCTCATGCCTATATCTATCTCGATCTCTTCTAATATCTCATCGCTCCTGCTTCCATGCCTCCTGCACCACCATCAATAGTTATACCTACTTTGTGGCCTTGTCCCTCTTTGCCTATGCATTCTATAACTATGCCTACAATCCCTATATGACTAACAATGTACCATCTCCATCACCCTACACTACCAGTTACTGACTCTATGCTACATCTCTCTCACCACTCTCTACTCGAGCCAGTGCCGCATCTCTTTGAAACTGTAGAATCTGGACCTTTCTCTATGCATCATCTCTCTCCCCTTGTATCACCTACACCTACCTCTATGCACTATCTCTCTCCTCTTGGAGGGCCTGTACACTTGCATACACTATATCCCTCTCCCTCTACACTATCACTAGTTGGGCATCTTCTTCCTCAACACTCGCCCTTGTCTCCTCTAGGGATATCTCTGTAGAAGATACCCTCTTCTAAAGCTATTTCCTCTCCCCCAGTACTCCTACCATTTGTACCCTCAATATCTCCATCTCTCTCTTAGCATGCTATAGAAACTCCACTGAGATATGCTCTGCCACCTGCCGCACTCTGGTTGTCCCCTCATCTATGGTATGGTCATCGCTGCCTCTAACCTATCACAATCCCAGGTCATCCTGGCTAGCTCACCCCATACTCCCTCCATCTTTGCTTGCATTGCATCCCTCTCTCTCTCTCTGCATCACATACCTCTCCTATCAGCTAACACACAACAACCTCAAACTCTCTCTATCTTATCTCCCTTATTCTCTGCACCTCTTCCTCTATACTCCTCAACTCATCATCCATCACCTATAGCCTCATCTAGGCTCCCATCAGGAAAACCATAGGATCATCAACTAGTACGGTTGGTAATACTACTAATGGCTCCACCACATGAACATCCACATCCATAGCATCCATCTCTACCTCCTCTTCTGTCTGCTCAACCCTGCTCATCACCTGAATCCTCCTTACCTATGTTATCCTCCCTACCCTCATCAGTCTCCTCATCTATCCCATAGTCCACCCCTTCCCCTCTCCCTCCTACCCACCCTCGCTCATCTCTCTCTCTGACATATGGGCCTCCTGCTCTACCCAGATCTCTAGCTAGACCCTCCTCTGTCATCTACTCCCTATCACCCTCTCGGGATGTCCCCTAGCCTCAGTATCCCCCTATGCTCTATCTTATTTCCCTATGGCCCTCACCTCCTCCTTCTCGGCCCTCCCTTGAACTATCCACCATAATCTTGTACCTATACTAGTATGCCTAATAGCTCTCCCCTCCACCTCTCACAACATCTCCACCTCTAGCTCACTCCTTGGTCTCACCACATCTCGCTCTAGACCTCACACATCCTCCTTTTATACCACCTTTGTCCTTGGACCTCTCCCCCCACCTAGCCCTCTTGCCTCCATCTCATCCCCCAAATCCATCATCTCTCTAGCCCTCCTTCGTTGTCGCCTCCTCCTCCTACTCTTCTCTGGTTGTCCTCCAACCCCACCCTCATCCTCTCCGCTACTCTTTTGTCCTACTCCTTGTTGAATCCCACCTCCCTCCTATCCCCTTTTCTCCCATATCCCCTCCTCTCCACCCTCTTCTACCAATTGGGGCTCATCCTCTGACCCCCACCCTATGGCTCCCGAAATCAGCACCTCAGGTGTAATACTCTCCCACCGATGGATGTGAAACCACCAAGCATACTACTTTGTCACTCTTGCATCCTTAGGACCAACCGCCCTCCCTAGATAGGGAACCTCACCTGCCATTACCCATGCCTTTCTAGATTCCCTCACTGTAAGCATGCCTCCCCATGGCCACTCTCTACTGAGTCGATGAAACATGGTAGGCACTGTTGGAATATCCTGTATCTTCCCAAACTACCTCACCACCCTATCTAGTCAATGAGCCTCCACTATGTGCGGTTGGCTCCCAATCAAGACACATCTACATCTAAAATAACCCTGATGAATCTCCTCCTCTGCCCTCCATCCCCTAAATTTTTGATACATATGTGGGTGCCATACTATTTCAGCCTCCCGCAACTCATCCAACAGTCTCCTCCAATCATCCATCTCTCCCTACATCTCATACCACAAAACCCCACCCCTGGATCTCCCGTACTCCCAAGCAATAGGCTCTCTCTCATCCACATGTCCTCTCCTCACTACTATGGGCCTCACAACCATAATATGCTCCCAATCCCACACATGTAAAAGCATCATGTGTGTCACACTCAACGACCATTGGTAACATATCACATGCATATCCATGTATAACTACACTAATACACATGTGCCTCATGAGAACTATCGCTCTTGCCACTCACCAATATGTCGAACCACCTCCATAAAACGTAGACTATAGAACCACCTGCTATGGTCCAGTAGCAATATCCCACTAATCAAACTCCACAAATATAATGGTAAGGGTGGAAACCCCAATGGCAAACATCTGTCTAAATCCAACTGCCCCCTCTGTATGGCCAAATCATCTTGACCAAATAACACTAGGATGGTCTAGTCTAACTTTTCCCCTCTAGATACCACCTCTCTCACTAACTTCCCCGCTATGGGTAGCCTCAAGATGTGCCATACATCCTCCACTGTCTCCACCATCTCCCCTATCACAAGATGGAAATTTGATGTGGAAAAAATCCATCTCTTTATCAATTTCTTCAACATCACCCAATGGACTCTCATCACTAGAAACTGTAGAAAATGTAGTAATCTTGCATGCTCTAGTGTTGCATGGTCCACTCTGGTCATGGTCATAGTGGTCACTATCGGTGCCTCTGGATGTTGCTCATGTGTCCACAACTGCTCAAAGCTCTAGATCCATAATAATCACCTTATTAATCTCTTTCCCAACCCCAAAACATTATCCTTTTCTTTTCTTTCTATCTCCCTATTTATCTCCTCACTTCATCTCGAACCCTAGTGGCTCTGCCCCCGACTCGGGATGGACCTGCCCCTGGTAGCAAGGCGGACCTACCTCTGCTCAAGGTGGGCCTGCCCCTAGCAGTGGGGAGGACCCACCTCAGCCCAAGGTGGATTTGCCCTGTGTCGGGGCAGACTCAGCCTCGCCCATGGCTCGGGGGTGGATCTGCCCTCCACAACAAGGTAGACTCGCTTTGTGTCGGGGCAGAATTTCCTCCGGTGGGGTGGACCCACCCGCAGCGATGGGGTGAACCTGCCCTTGGTAGGGGTAGACACACCTTGCGTCGGGGAAAACCAACCTTGTGGCAAGGTAGACCTGCCCCTAGTAGGGGCAGACATGCCCACGCCCAAGACAGACCTGCCCCACGTCGAGGCGGACATGCCCTATGTTGGGGCGGACCTGCCTCACATCGGGGTGAACTTTCTCCTGGTAGGGGTGGATACACCTGCACCTAGGGCGGACACACCCTCGTAGTGGGGTGGATTCTCCCCTCCAAAACCTCCAAACTTTTCCCTCCCCCCATGCCTTTAGCTACCTAACATTTTCATGCTTACCCATTTTTCTCCCATGGCCTGTCAACAAAACCCAGTTTTCAAATTTTGCACAAAACATACAAAATGCATATAAATTAATTAAAATATGCATGGTAGGTTTTGTTGCTAACCTAGTGAGGCACAACCCAATGGTTGTAGAATTTTCGCACCTCGTTCACTCGGTGGATGATGTCAGAGTTGTAATCCTATGACATCTTTGCTCTTTGTCTGCTTCCTCTCCTCTCCTCTTCTCTTAACTGCTATAGTGTAAATGAGGTGAGATAATTTTTTAAAATTACCTTATATTACTTTTCCTTCCTTTTTTATAAGGGGTATTTTTACCTCTTATTTACCATTTTTCTCCTCTAACTAATCCCCTACCTTCCCAGAGCCACCATTTGTAAACCGTTCATCCATTTGACTTCGTTCAAAAGTAAAACCTGCCTGATTTTCGGTGGTCTTTCCAACCATACCCTTTGTTTCATCTTATTGAGAGGTCGTCCGAGACTCCTCTCTTTTCCCCAGTCACCCTCTCGAGGGGGCATGCCCTTCCAATTTCTCTATTTTCCCTATCATAGTCATTCCCTCACAAGATTGGGGCATCTTCATCCATTCCCCATTATTTGGGTAGCTCAGGTCCCTCTCCCCATTCAGGGGCATCAATTTTGGTTCCTTCCTCTATAGAAATCTAAATTTGGCCACTTCCACATGGTCATAATCATCTACTCTATTCATCTATTTTATTAATAATGATTAAATAATTTATTTAATCATTATTTCATTTTTTGCCTAAGGTATGTAATTAACTAATTACATACTCTAGCTTACACCTTTTCTTCTCTAAATTAAATAAATATGGCAATTTATTTAATTTAGTCACTTGAACTTTTTTTGATTAAAATCAATTTTTAATTCCTCATTTTCTCTTTCCTTGTCACGTTCTCCATAATCCTCTTTTAATCTAGATTAAATTAATTAATCCATGACTAGGATGTGAACCACTTAATCAAGATTAGTGTCACATCCTCCATAATATCCCACTTGCTTCTAATCTTTCATTAATTATTCTAATCAAGAGTTTGCACAACCTTAATCAAGGTCATTAGCCACATTTAGCATGCCTTTTTTGGTCAACCTTTTCATTTGCATTTCTTAGCCTTCACCCTCTTTCCCATGTGAATTTTTAATTCACATTTATTCATCCTAGGTCTCTCTCTTCCCCATATTAATTTTTAATTCACATTTTATCCTTCCAAGGCTTACCTTATCCCCATGCAAGTTCTAGAAAATTTTATTTGTCATTTCACATGTGTCAAAGACTTATAGAACTTTAGACTTGTCATATCACTCACATGTGGAAAATCCCCACCTTTTTGGACACCCTTCACATGTAATTCTCCAACCACCTTTCCATTCCCCATGGAGATTTTTGAGGAATCCTAAAATTCCTCAAATGTATTTTTCACTCTCATTTGGGGACAAGAAGTTCCTTTTGGAGGAAATATTCTCATCCCCTAGGGTACCTACAAGGTACTTGTCCTTCCTCCACATCATGTACCTTTCTTCCACCTCACTTCCACATCATCTCATCCTAATTCATCTCACATTCCATATGTCAAGATGTGAGGGCTTGTGAGTCCTCAACTCACCATAGCCCTCCATCTTAGCCTTGTTGGTTTAATCTCACCCATTGTATTCTCTAGAGAATTCAAATTGCTCTATAAATAGCCCCCTTTCTTCTCTCATTTTAAATCACTTGGCCATTTGCACCCTTATGCTACCAAATTTCTCACTGAATTTGAAAGCATCATATTAGCCATTTAGCCATTAGCACTTGCATTTATCAGATTGCTCATCTTGCATACACCATTTCCATAGCCATCCAAGGAGCATACAAGATTTGAAACATCAAAGGCCAACCAAGGGATTTCTATAGCAAAGAATGTATAATCACTTGTCTTTTTTGTTATCTTATTTCTTTGCATTATCATTTCTTAGACTAATCTTGAGGTGTACCTTTTATATTCTTCCATTAGTGCATAATAGTTTTTTAGCATCTTAGAATAGGATAAACATTTAGGGATCACATTATCCTTACCACATCCTACTAACTAAATATGTAAGGACTTGAACTTCACCAAAGTCCTCAATTATAGGATATGCATCAATGGAAAGGATTTCCAAATTAGCTTCTAATTGCAATGCTCTAAAATAACTAACTGAACCAAAGAGATTCTTATATTTGTCACATACCTGTCTAGGTGTAGTAGAATCCTCAATGTGGAAGAACAAAGAATTGGAAACATGCAATGCAATCAATCCCATCACCTCATCACATTTATTGTAATGAGAAAACTTCTCATATTATTTAGTGCACTCTGGTTGTTCCTTGGCCAAGGTAGACCATTATCTCGTAGAACAAAGAAGCCTCTACACCTTCACCTTCCATGTGTGATAATTGTGAGGAGTAAGAAGCACAAATCTTGATTCTACCATGTGTACCAAAACAAAAATCTACCAAGAAGAAAATATATCTGATATAAATGTTTTGAAATCTCGAATATATGATATTCTAGTGAAAATAAAGCCTCCAATGCAAACAAACCTTCTCCAAATTGCAATATGTCCAAGATATCAAGAAAATGCTACAAATTGCAAAAAATCAATAGGATATACCTAGGGTTGAATCTTAAAAATTGGATGGCCTAAATGATATAAATCTAAATCACCTTCGCAATTCTACTAGAATCTCCAAAATTTGACAAAATGGTTAAAAGATGAGATCAGGAGTCCAAAAGGAAGAATTAAATTGAAATGAATATAATTCATACTCACCAAAAAATATAGAAAATAACTCTACATGGTTGTGAATTACACAAAACCAACTTTCCAACAATATCTTATTTGCAAAAAAAATGATATCTTGGTGTAAAGTTACGCTCTGTTGAAAAAACTACCTTATTGAGGGGTGCAAGCTAAATAGGGGCAAAAATAAGTCACCTAGGGTAAAAAAAATTTGGCCCCTAGGTGCCAATAGGACCGTGGGGCTAATTATTTTCCAAAAAAACTTTGTGCCTCTTGAACTAGCAGTTGTAGGGTTTTGAGTCAGTTGACTTGGGGTGGCGCCACTCCAAGGATTAACAAAGCACTTGTTTATTGAAAGAACTGATGGCCTAAATGGAGGGGTTGGTGGAGTAACTCGACAATGGGAGTCAAAAACTCAGTGGATGATGGTTGTAAAGTTGATTCTGGTGGATGGTAGGTGAGAAGCCGACAATAGGAAGTAGTCAAATGGGCAATAAAGTGACAAGTCTGTATAATAAATGGCATCAAAACTTGCAAACCCTGCCAATGAAATCTCTGACAAATGAATCCTATAGAATGCAAATTGAACTGAAGCATATATGATTTTTTTTTGGATGTTTCCAATTGGAAACAAAAAACTAATATATATATCGATAATAATCTTCAAACCCACATTTAAAATGTAAAATTTGACCACCAAATTTAAATTAAGCCCGCTTTGAAATATGGAAGTTGACCACAATTAATAAATATTTCCTACAAAAATTAAATATGACACCAAACTATAATTAGCTGACCTTGAATAATATTAACCCCAAATAATTATTTTTCTACGAACTATAGGAGAAAAAAGATCGAATGATTTTTTTTTGAATCTGCAAATAGATATGCTGACCAAAGGATGAACTTTCTTTTGCAACAAGGGGGGGATATTTTTTTTCTCCAAAACTTGTATGATCCATACTTTTCCCACTGATATATTTGCAAAAAACCTTTGATGGCATCCATATGACAAAGTCAAATCTCGACGAATGGGTAGGTTATCCTTAGGTTTTCAAGCCTTTTGAACACAATGGTAGAGTCAAATCTAACCGAAAGCGCCTCAGAAATTAGTTGTCTCCCAGATGAGAACAAGTAGCCCTTTAAGAAAAAACTTCAAGATGTGACAGTCTCCTCAACTCAACTTCCTAATATAAGATGGATCTCCTATGGCCTAAGATCTGATACCATGTTGGAAATATGAAGCAATAACCCACTTGAAGTTGTAGTCTTCAATGGATCACCAAGAAGAATACCATCCACATGAACAAGAAAGTAGTGCACTATGAGCAAGAAGAGAACTTGATCAAATGATGATCTATGATGAATTGATCTAAAATTATTTACAAATGTACAAGAGCCTTCCTTATATAGGCAAGGAGAGTGGTAGCTAGATAACCATCTTAGTTACAACCATTGAATGCCTAATGCATAATTATAAATGCATGAGAGGAATATTAAATGTGTATATAACAGCATACCTATTAATGAGATATGGTCCATGCAATCTAGGGAAAAATTCTAGATTAATGTAAAATAGCATAAAAACTAACCTTAAACCAACAATAGAGCACAAATAAGCATAAAAACATGAAATATAAAGAAATGTCACCATAAAGTATTCATGCCATCTTTTCTTCACCTCCATTGCTCTTCTCCATTTTTCTTGAAATGTACTTGATGCCCTCAGATTTGAGTATGCATGACTAATAATCCTATGACAATGACTAGCAAAATATTGAACATCTTGATTTTTTCCTAAAATCACATATTTTTGGAAAATATTATGATTTAAGCTATTAAAGGTTCCATTTAAATGATTTTAATTAAAGAGGGTTGATTCAAACCCCCTTGGATATAACCCTATTAGATTTAAACCATACCTATAATGGAGTCTCCTCTACACCAATCAAAATGTTGATAAAAAACCACTTTTGATTTACCTTTTGGGTGATCAAATGAATTCATTTAAAATTTATATTTTGTAAACATGTAGCCCTTATTATAAGCTTCCTAAAAAGTATAATTTTAAATATATTTAATTTGATTATTATATTTAATTTTTATTTCTTGTGAATGTAGGTTTTTCAATGAACATCAAGTTCTTTGTTTCACACATATAAAAAAAAAAGAAAATAGAGAAAATTTTAATTAAAAAATCCATGTGCATTAGGTATTGATGTCCTTATTCTAACAAAAAATAATAAGTTAGTACAAATGCATACAAAAAATTTGTGTGGCCTGAAGTGCACCTATGTCCAAATTATAATTACTTTGACTTAGAAAATTAATTAAAAAAATATGTAAAAAAAAATTATGAAAAAATATCCATGCTCTAGATATTTTAAAAATGTTATTTAGTAGAAAAAATAAGTTATTAAAAATTACATAAAAGGATTCATAATTTATTTTTTAATTTTAATTTTTTAAATATAATTAGAATCTACACAAAAAATCTCACCAATCACTAGTTTGATTCATCTTCAAATTCTTAATGGTTTAGCTACTATAGGTATAAGAAAGTGAAGATCTAGTGAAAAATGTTGATTTAAATGTCAAGTTTGCCAAAGAGTGTAACCCATTATTGTGGGATACATACTTTCTCTAGAATGTTGAAGATGTCAAAATGACAAGGGCAAGGGTCTCTTATAGAAAAACAATTTTGAATGAAAGTTGTAGTATGAAATATGGTTTGGGCTAAGTTAGGGAAATGTCAAGAAAGAATGTCTATGATTAAATTATAAGATAATTCAATCAAGAGCTGAAATTAAATGAGATGTCAAGAGATAAGATTGACACGAACATGGATAATTAAATAATAAAAGAATTATTGAATTATAAAGGACGTGTGATAGGCTGAATTTTGAATTAAATAATAATTTAATTCAAAAAGGGAATTTAAATGAAAAATTAGTAAGCAATGAAATAAATAAAATTTATTTAATTTAATGACAAAAAAGACTAGTAAATAATTAAATAATTAAAATAACTATTTCATTATAGTTGAAAGTGGTAACTAATTAATTAAATGAAATTTATTAAATTAATCAAAAGAACAACATATAAAGCCATAAATGAATTAATTAAATAATTAAAATTATTTAATTAATAGAGGACTTATGACATTAGGAAATAATTAAATAATCAAAATTATTTGATTATCAAGGATGAAAGAGGAAATGATGAAGAATTAGAGTTTGCAGTCCTAACACAATTTTTAGTGTCTACACTTTACCCCTCTTTGATACAATGCAATCTATCACATTGTGTCAAAGAAATTCAGTCAAAACATGTCTCAATGAAAGTAGGGTGGATGTAAGGCCCCTTAGAAAAAATTTGCACATTTTTTAAAAAATTCAAAAAAATTCAAAATTGTTTTGATAAGTCAATTCAACAGCTAGGAATTCGATAGTAGTGTTAGATATAATTTTGAGGTCATTTAGGGGGTCAAATAGTGTATCCAATACACATCCCTAGTGCAAAACCTGGAAAACCCTAATTGGATTTCCTATAAATATGCATTTCATTAAGAAATTTGGGAGGTCTAGGAAAAAGAAGCTGAGAAGATGTCACTAGTTCCACACTTCACACACCAAGTATATCACATCCACACATTCCACTAACTTGAGGGAGTAGGGGACTTGGTAAGTATGCCAAACCCATCTTGTCATTTTTTCATTTTTCACATTTTTAGGGCTAGGAATTTTTTAGCAGGCAATTATGGTGAATGCCATTCACCACAATTACATTTGTGAGTGACATAGGTGACTTTTTTTCACCACAATCACCTTGTCGTGATGCAATTTATAGGGAATAAGGGAGTCAGTTGCAGTGTGATGCATCTAAAAAAATGTGCTACATTTTCTTCCTGCATCGCACTGGTGAGTAGGAATGATGCAAGTGAAAGGAAAATGATGCAACTAATGAGGGAAATAATGCAATTGACAAGCAGAATGATGCAATTGATTGGTTAAAAAAATTCCACAATTTAGGATAAAATGACTTGTCCAATTTAGGTCTATTAGGTTTGATTAATATTTTAAGTTGACAAAATGACTTTTCTTATGACCCCAGATTGTTCTTGCCCCTATCTATAATCAGGAGTCACAACCGGAAATGTTTTGAATTTAGGATCAATTATTTGATGCCAAAAATCATAGACTAATGGAGTGAGTTTTATACTGTCACATGTATGCCCATTGTTAGGGTGAACCAAGGATTGTTGACAACACTTGCAAAGTGATGACACTTTGAGACCTCTTCATTTCACTTGTCGACAATGGAGGCTATAGTGACCCTAAAGGATGTAAATAGGATACTTCATATACTGATCTGAGGGGCATGAGTGAGATACAATCTTGTTCGAGGGTTGCAGTAGATATATAACAGAACAAGTTTCACTCAGGAAAACCCTAGAGATCTCAATCCAAGGATCGAGTAAGGGAAAGAGATCTACTAAAGGCTATCCTAGGGTATGATTAAATATCAAAGAGGGGTTCACTACTAAGCTAGCGCTTGGAAATATTAGCAACATACAAGCTTTAATGAAAAAAACCTAATGATATGAAAAACTTAAGTAAATGACCTAAATTATGAAACTAAAATGCAAAATAAAAGAATGAGAAAGTACAAAGGTGCACTTAGAAACTGAAGAGGCTTGGATGAAGACCTAAAACCTTGAAAATGCTAAATTTAATGCTCACTAGGACTCATATGCTAGGTTGGGCGATTTAATTTGAAATTAGGGATTTTGATAGAAACTGGAATCTAGAATTGTTGAATTAGGATCTATAGAAAATGTTTGAAAAATGTGTATACTGGGACTCATACACCACAAGTGGAAACTTAGTCCAAGTATTAGGGTTTCTTTGAAACTTTTATATCCTCTTATGAATTCCTGTAGCTTCCCTCTTGCCAAATCTTTGGCTCTGAAACATTGAATTTTTCTTTGTAAGTGACTTTCCATGATCTTGCAAGTAAGGTGGCAACTTTGACAACTTGAAAAATTTTCTCCAATATTTCTCTTCAATGAATCTTCAATCTATATCTAAAAATCACACATCAAATATAGGGAAAAAAATTGTTTTGTTAGTGTATAGGGGTTTTCCTTGGTCAAACCCCGTTCTAGTAATCAAACCTTGAAATAAAATAAAATGAAATGGATGAATGATGGATGAACAAATATGCAAGGTTGCAACTCACCAAACCCTTGAAAAAAAGGTTGCAATCTTGTAAGTAATGGCTGGCATGAATCTGGATCTTGACTTGAATGCTTTCTTGAATTGTAAAACCCTACATCACAAATGTTAGCTCAAAAACAAGCATGATATATGATGACTTTGACATGATGCTTGATGCTTGAATAATACTCCAAAATTCTCGATAATCAGCTCTTGAAGGCTCTTGTAATGACAAAATTGCTAGAGTGCTTGAATACTTAATTTTCTAGGAGAAAGTATGTGAAAATACCTTGTATTTATACTTGTTTATGATAAATTTCTCAAAATTACAGCACTGCAAGTCGACATTAGATCTAGGAGGATAAAATCCCACCAAGAATTTGAATTCAAATTAACTCTAAGCTAAGTGGAACTCATACACTAGTTGGGGCATATGAGTCCCATTAGGTTAATCTTGGGACACATTTTTCAGGATAGGCTTAGTTTTATGCAAAATTTAGATCTAGGCCTCAAACCCTAGGTGGGACCTATACACCCAAGGTGGCGTATGAGTCCTAGATCACTAAATCTAGGCCATACAATTGAAAGTCATTAAATTCTGATTTTTCAATTGATATGTTGGGATTATCCTTAGAAAGATACATTAATTAAGGCTTGCGGATGCAAACTAAGGCCAAATAAGGCATAAAGAAGCCCAATTTTTAGTAGGGAGGGCCCAAACAAGTGTGAAAATTTAAAGGATGACATTTTTCTACACTAAATTTAGCCCCCACTTTATTGAGATGAGTAACTTGTGTCCAACTCACACTAAAATAGAGAAAACTCACATCAAGAGGGGTCAAAATGTACGAATGCTAGTAAGATAGGATGACAATGATCAAGATCCTATGCAAAACGAACATGGGTAGAAAATAACACACATGAAAATAATGTATGAAACAACAATAAGGTACAAGCATGCACTTCCAAAGAAATAAAGAAGAAAGCAAAAAAACAAAAATAAAAGAGGGGTGGATCAAGCTTTGATCATTTTTCCTGCATGTTGTGGATCAAATCTAAGCTATTTGTCCAAGAAAGTTTACAAGTGGAGCATGATGTACACTATGTAAACCAAACACATGCTCACAAGGGCTAGTGGAACCCTAGGCCATCCACTACATGAGCTCCCAACGAGACACATGCACTCATGGTTGGTATGCACTCACATAGATAAGCAAGTGGCTATGGGAAAGAGATGCCTAAGTTTGGATCCCATATGTACAACCATACCAAATCTATACATACTAATAACTTTGATAAGGTTCCAGAAAATAATGAACTACAAGCTTCATGAGGCAAGTAAAGCTTTGTATGCTTGAAACTCGTGAACAAACAAGATGACACCATAGGAAAGAAAAGTATGTTATGAAAGGTGGCCATATAATAGATATTTTAAATGAAAAATAGTATAAGGAATTTTTGAAGGATTTTTTATTACTTCATGTACGGTCTTAACTTATGTCCAACACTATGTCTAATGTGTCCAAGAGAGGACCAATCAAAGAATAGAAGATTCAAAACTTGGGGGATGCATTGTGTCACATCAAGTCACTAAGAGGAATATAGTATGCTAAAAGAGATCATACTCTTCAAGGAAATCATAGCCAATTTCACCAGAAAACAAAAGACACATCGCATGAAGTATGAATACTACATAATGAAATGTGGGAAATGCAAAAGAATAATGCCAATGTATGCCCCACTTTAAAGAAATTTCTAAACACCATGTTGTGAGAAATTACTTTAAAGTAGAAAATAATAAGTTCTTAACAATAAAGAGAACATGAGAGCTTATTTAGGAAGCCCTTTTCCAAGTCATATGTTTCCAAATAAAGCTATGTCATGAAGAGGACAAGGGGCTGCCCCCAAAATAAAACTACAAAAACATGAGGGATCCATGGATTCGGGGTGAGTATGTCTTTGCTATAATTTTTTTAGAGAGATCATAATCGTCATCATTCTCCAAATACTCACAAGACAAGAAGAATGACACAAAGAGAGCGAAAACAAAGAAAAAGATTTTGGTTCAACAAGGAAGATAACTGAATGTCTCAGTGCCTTGTGTCATCCCCAAAAGGAAAACACAAGACAAAGAAAAGATAAATAAAAAGCTTTGGGTTCAACATGGAAGAGACATAGATGTCTCGACGCCTTGAATCATCCCCAAAAGGAAAACACAAGACCAAGAAATTTTTTTACGACATAGAGAAAAATGAAGGTACAAATAGAGGAATGTCAGAAAGAGAGAGAAACATCAAATAAACCATTATAGGGCATCACATTATGCACATGAAATCACACACAAAACATGAAAAATAAAATAATGCAAACAACTAGTAAGGAACATGTGAGTCAATCTAGTAGTAGGTCATCTAGATCCCAATCATGTTCATCATATACAAAAGGTGGGAAACTAGCTAAAGGTACAATAGGAAGTGTTGAACTTGGGGTATCACCAAGTTTAACACTCTTCTTAGGAGAATTATCATTTAAGCTCCTAAAAGAGGAAAATAATGTATTCAATTCATTATGCACTTCTTCATCAATTTTGGAAACCTCGACATCATAATCCAAATTAATCACAATGGGAGGTTGAATTATAATTTTTAAAGAAGGATTTAACTCTTGTTGTGTTTGTAGTATAAGATATATTTTTTGCAGAAAAGAGGGAGACTTATTACGTATTTCTTCAGTTATGTTTGGGTGTTGATTTTCTTTGTTTTTTCTTTGTTTAACCTTTAAGCAAGAGAATGATGTATACATCTATTCTCTCTAGGATTTCTATTTATTCTAGTATGATTTAAAATTTGTGTTTATGTAGGAGCATGTTTATCAACCATAGGTTTATTTTCTTCCCTAAGGGGAATAACAGAAGGAACCATGGGAGGTTGTTCAACCACTTTATCTTTAGCGTTCCAAACTTTCTTTATCTTAAGAGTTGTGATGAGATTGCTTTTATTATCTCTTGGTATTTTATAGGAGATGGGAAAAGGATGTGTCTTAGGTTGGTCTTGGTTATGTGGAATTTCTTTAGGTTTATGGTTTTGTCAGGGATGGTGGGCTCAACCATAGGTTGAGGAATGTTTGTAAGGGATAGTTTTGCTATGCATTTTTCCTTGAACTTGTGATATGATTTGAAAAAGAAGTCCTCATGAGGTTTAATAAGCTCCATAGGCTCAGGCCAAAATAAATCTAATTAAAAGTTCCCATGGGAAGATAGAGGATTTAGGCCACTATGGTGCACAGTGAAAATTTCATTGTCAACAAGAAACTTTAAGCATTTATGCACAACTGATGTTACAACTTCCATGGACCATAGACATGGATAACCAAGCTTCACACATAATTGATTTGACATTGAGATGATGGAGAATGAGACGTCTATTTTTTTTAGTCCTATTTGTAAAGGAAGGGTGATCGATCCCATCATAGGGCAAGAAAAATAATTATGTATTTTTATCCATGCTTTCACTTTGTCATATGTTTCTTGATAGAGTTCATGTACAAGTAAAAATTCCTCAGTGATCAAATTCTCTCCATAGATGGGATCAATTAATATCCCATTAGTGTTCTTGTCATTGATTTGGCTGGCTATGTAAAGAGTACCATCATGTGTATTTGTAATTGTATCTTGAGATGAGAAAGCAATGTCGAGAGGCTTTTTAGTTCAGCCCTTATGAGGTAATATGTTGATTAGTCCTACCATATCATCCAGAGGATTTTGTTCAATAGTATCTAGAGGAACTTATAAAATAGTATCCATAGGACCTTGTTCAATATCCATAGGACCTTTTTTAATAGTATCCATGTTGTCATCATCTCTGTCAACATTCATAACATCATTCTTTTTAGTTTCACTAGCTTTGACAAATGAAATATCATATTTTGGCATAGGGTTGGTAAATATTTGCAAGTTTTGGTTGGGAGGGGCAATAGACTTGTTTCCTTGATCATTAACACCTCCAATTGAAATTTGACTAAAATCAATGAGGTCTTGCACAAGATGTTTAAGATGCTTACAATGTTCTATGTCGTGTCCATTTTGTCAGTGATAATGTTGAAGGGAAAAGAATGCAGATCTAGTGATCCAACAGTGTGGAATACATTCCCTTAACGCCAATACAACAGAGGAGAGAAGCATACACTGATTTTAATAGCTTCTAAAACTACTTGAAATGAATACAACCAATAAGATAAATAACAGAAGAACAAAGTAATCACAGATTGACAAAGATATTTTATGTGGGAAAACCCTTTCAGGTAAAAAACCCACCACACAAAGCCAAGACTATTGTATTATAGTATTGAAACAAATACATACAATTTCCAGTCTTCTCTACCTAGCTTACAAATGCCCAGAGAGATTCAGATTCACTATTACAATGTTTTCGCAACATATAGGTCAAATCACCTCTCTACAAGAAATCACGTTCTTTTCTCCTTCTGCTCTTCAACCCGCAACTTCAAACTTGCTCTACAACTTATGAGAAATAGCATATCTCTCATCCATATGTAATTGACTTAGAGGAGTCCTACACAACATTGAAGTCCATCCTCAAATCATGCATCTGGTCGGGTCTGACAGATTTCCCTGCAACGAGCCAACTTTGCATTCAAAGCCATCACCAAAATGGTTGAGTCGCCACCCTCAGTTGACAATGCAACTGCCACAATAACTATTTTGGTTTCCATCCAATCACCATTCAAGATAGGTGCCATGTGCCCAAGACCCATTGGCAATCGTAGCTGACAGAACTACCAAAATGGTCAAACAGACATCGAGTGCGACCAAGACTTCCAAGTCATTCTAACACTGCCAGAGTTAGAGCCGAAACGGGAGTTAAAACAGGACTCCTCCGAAAATACAAATTCAGGAACCAATTCAGTTCTGCCTCTGCCCACAGCAAAGAGAAACAAGTTAAAAATAGTCTGAATGGAGGAAGTCAACCCGAAGTCAAACCAAGATGGGAACACAAAAGACCGGAGTCGGACCAGGAACAGAAAATAGGACTTTACCAAAAGTCCAAGATCAGGAAACAATCTAGTTCTGGTTTTGCCTCCACCAACTGCAAGAAACATCAAACCAGAACTAGAATGAAGTGGAGTAAAACATCCCGAGGAGAATCCAAACATCCAGAAGAACCAGATTGCAAAAGCAGGAGTCGGGCTCAGAGTCGGAACATAAATTGAAATAGGAACATGGCAAACGGACATTGCTAGATTCCAAAATCAGTTCCACCTCCGCCAGAACCTGTGACCCGAAGTGAAGAGAACAAACGATAGGAAACGGAGCCAGAGTCGGAATGGGAATAGAAACCTAGAACTAGGTAAATAGAACAATGCCAAGTTCTATCCCGGTTCCGCCTCCAGCAAAACTTCCAAACAACACAAAATATCACCAAGGCAAGAAAATGAGGACTTCAAGCTGGAAGTTGAGACATAATTTCTCAACAAATGTAAATAAGAATTTGATCTAAAGTTCAAAGGTAAAGGCTTATTAGGATCGATAGTCTTAATGAGAGTCAAGGTGATCATTTTCTATTCTAGAATTTTTTACATTGTGCTATAGAGGGTATCAGGTAAGGGAGTAAATTGTCTAGCTGGACCCCCAAATGTAAAAGGAGCTATTTTTTTTATAGCAGCCACTTGGGTATTGACATGTTGAGTTGTTTGAGGGGGATTTAGTTGAAGGAAGTCTTTATTCTATTTTCTAAAGGGTTGGTAATTTTTTTTATTTGTGGATTCAAACTTCTTAGGTCAGATAGAGGTGGGTTTTATTTTGCAACTACTAATCGAGTTTTTGATAATCATGAAGAGAAACATAAAGTGTACAAAGAAATTAAATTTCATCATGCCAAACTTATATTGTATCTTAGTTTTAAGTTTTTGATGAACATCCATTGAAGGTGAGGATTGGGAATCTTTACGTCGATTTGGGAATAAAGCAATTGGTAGCGTGAAATGAAGTCAGTAACTTTTTCATCATCATTTTACTTGCATATCATCAAATCATCTAAGGTCTTCTTATGAGTCATGTGCACTTGGAAATGGTTTATAAAGGCCTCAACAAGTTCATTGAATGAGATAATTGAGTTATTTAGTAATGAGGGAAACCATTATAAGGTGGTATCCTTTAACGACCTAGGGAAAAGCTTAGCTAAGTGCTTATATTCAAGGAAAAAGTCACTACATAAGATGATGTAAGTGAAACATGGTTAGAAGGATCTCCTTTCCATCCATATTTCTCAAATATAGGGATCTCTAGACCTTGTGGTATTTGGTGTTCTCAATATCTCTGAGGATAAAGGATTGCTTTTGAATTAGTATGTAGGTTGGCCATTTTGATTTTTGTTGATGTTGGAAATTTTATTTTGAAGGGATGAAATGGTTTGCAAAAGTTGATTTATGATGATATCATAGTTTTCATTTTGAGGTGGAGGTGAATATGGTGGAGGTGTATATGTGTTCGAGGGGCAAGTGAATGGAATACTTATGGGAGGTAAAGTGGTAGAAGATATGATGTGTGATGCCACAAAGGTACTAGGAATGCTAGTGGAAATACCCAAGGTAGGAATGACATTATTAGTAGGTTTCATTTTTGTTGTAACTTGAGGGTTGGTGTAGGTAGGAATAAAGGCAATGGTTGTGAGAGGAATTTGATTTTCTCCTCAATTTTTGGAAATTTTTCAAAGGTTAAGTACAAATAGTAGTTGAGATAAGATGTTTTCTAAATATTTGAGCTAGGTTATGCACAAGTTCAACTCCTTCTTCACTTTCAATCATGCAATGCATGTTATATATAGTAGGGATATAAGTGGTTGAAATGTTCTCAATACTTAGTTGATTTTGTAGGTTTGCTAAGTCTTCATGGATTTGGATTATGTTTTCTTGTGGAATACTAGCAACCATTGTTTCAACATTTGTCACACTACTTGAAGGAAAAGAGTTGGTAAGGGTATGGTCCATACCTAGTGAACTAGTGTCAACACTAGTAGTGAAAGATCTAGATAACCAAAGATCCATGATGATTTTTCTATCATGAGATGAAATGATTCTAAAAATACATCTCACTATAGTATTAGAAATAGGACATAAAGTTGTAAATCTCATACAAGGGGCAATCAATGAATGCAATGAACACAAGATAAATTGTATTCTCTAATTCTGATTCAAATGAAATTAAGCTAGATACAATGAAATGAATGAAACATAGATTTTGTAAACTAAAACATAAATGTAATAATCTAACCAATAGAAACACAAAAACAAAGTATTCAATGTTGAAAAATGTAGCTTCAGATCTGACATGAGACTCAATCACCTAGAAGGGTGTATGAGTCCCAATCAGGGTTTCTCATGGTTTTAAATAGTGAATACCATTCACCACAAAATACCTAGAAATCAAGCAAAACCACTTGTACTAGGACTAAATCGCCCAGAGGGGCCTATGAGTCCCAAACTAGGGTTTTTGCAAAAAATTTAGAAAATTTTGAGTGAATGTTATTTTTTCTATTTTGTATGATGTCTATACTAATTGAAATTACAATTTTCAAATGAAATGTAATGATGCAAGATGAAAAAATGCAACCTATATGCACTTTCACTAATGTAAGATTTAGAAACCCTAGATGCAAATTAACTAATGCAAAACCTAATGCAAAGTTAATGCAAGGTTGATCTAGGACTATGATGCACTCCAAATCAAAAAAATAAATGTTCTAAAAGGTAGGTTCACCTGTTGAGAAATTGTCACTCTATGTTTTAGGACATAAAACAACAAGTTTTCTCAAAGTTTCACTCAAGGAAACCCTAGAGATCTCAATCCAAGGATGGAGTAAGGGAAAGAGATCTACTAAAACCTATCCTAGGGTATGATTAAAGATCAAAGAGGGGTTCACCACCAAGCTATGGCTTGGAAAGACTAGTAACATGCAAGACCTAAAGACAAAAACCTAATGATATGCAAAACTAAGGTAAATGACCTAAATTATGAAATTGAAATGTAGAATAAAAGACTGAGAAAGTACAAAGGTGCACCTAGAAATTGAAGAGGCTTGGATGAAGACATTAAATCTTTAAAATTATGACTTTAATGATCACTATGACTCAAATGCGAGGCTAGGTGATTTAGTCCCAGATTAGGCTTTCTAACAAGAACTGGAATTTGGAATCGCTAAATTAAGATCTGTAGAAAATGTCTCAAAAATGTGTATACTAGGTCTCATACACAACAAGTGGTAATTTAGTACTAGTATCAAAATTTCTCTAAAACTACAATATCCTTTGATTAATTATTGTAGCTTCCCTCCTACCAAATCTCTAGTTTTGAAACATTGAATTCTACTTTGTAAGTGACTTTCCATGATCTTGCAAGTAAGGTGGTAACTTTGACAACTTGAAAAAATTTCTCCAACCTTCCTCTTCAATGAATATTCAACCTAGATCTACAAATCATACATCAAAGAGAGGAAAAAATATTGTTTTGTTAGTGGATAGGGGTTTGCCTTGGTCAAATCTCGTTTTGGTAATCAAACCTTGACATAAAATAAAATGAAATGGAGGAATGATGGATGAAAAAATATGCAATGTTACAACTCACCAAACCCTTGAAAAAAAGGCTACAATATTATAAGTAATGGTGAGCATGAATGTGGATCTTGACTTGAATTCTGGCTTGAGTCATAAAACCCTACATCACAAATGTTAGCTCAAGAAAAAGCATGATGCATGATGACTTTTAAATGATGCTTGATACTTGAATAACTCTTCAAAATTCTTGATAATCAGATCTTGAAGGCTCTTGAATTCTCCTATAATCACACACTTTCTAGAATTCTTGAATACTTAAGTTTCTAGGAGAAAATATGTGAAAAGGCCTTCTATTTATACTTATTTATACCAAATTTCCCAAAATTACATCACTACAAGCCAACATCAGATCTAGGAGGATAACATTCAGCCAAGAATTTGAATTCAAATTAAGTCTAAGCTAGGTGAGACTCATATGCCAGCTAGGGTGTATGAGTCCCATTAGGCTAAGCTTGAGACACATTTTTCAAAATAGGATTAGTTTTATGTTAAATTCAAATCTAGGCCCCTAAACCTAGGTGGGATATGTTGGTTGTTTTCTAAGAACCAAACTTAATCTTAATAATTTCCTATGAATTTTCCATAATTTAATGATCAACAATGGTGAGGATTGGCCAACGATTAGGTGAAAACTTGCTAGGCATTCTCTCTGCACTTCGAACTTTGCAAGACCTAGGAGGGTGATCGATACTCTTGTGCTAAATTACCACAAACATTGTGAATAATAGATACATTCCCATAAATTGAAAATTAGATGAAATTCTAAAGAATCTGGCTAATTCTTTAACAAATTACCACCTAAAGCAAGGAACGAATGGTTTCTCATGAAAATTTAGAACAACTAAAGGTATATAAATGGTTTTTTTAATGATTTTTTTCTTTGAAAGGTAGTGCCAACTCATTGACATAAAATATTTACCAAATTAATAGAACAATACTTTATTCATGGGTGATGGATTCAAATTTACAACAAACTATACTACATCAATAATTAGAATTAGCACTCATAGACTATTGTGATATTGGCTTGCAATGAAACAACTCAAAATATCCAATATTAGAAACTACTCATTAGTCCTTTTATTTCACTACACAAACCTATGACTTCATCAAAGCATTTTAATTAATTCTTGGAATTAAAGAAAAGATAAAACCGTACATTCAACCAGAATGATTGAATACCAATAAAAAATCCTTGATCGTTTTATTCATAATTTGAGTAACAAAATGCAACAAGAGAGAAATTGTTCAATAATTTTTACTTCTCATTCAAATTCCATTACTACTGTAAAACTATTATGCCTATTATAAAATAGAATTGATACCTAAGACTCAAAACTATTTTATTCCTTTGTGCTTCATTTACAAAATTCTCTTACATGAGTTCAAAACTGCACTAACCAAAGGCCTATGTAATTGGCCTTGAATTCCCTTTTATAAGAACAAGGGAGCAATAAGCTTTGGGCCAAATTACACATTAATTCACATTTTTCATTTCAAATACATTTGAATTTCAATTTCAAAACATCCATAAGAAATTATATTTTCATTTCCATGAGGGGGGAAAGCATATAAGACAAAAATAATTTTCTATTCATTGAAGAAGATTTCTCCACCTTCCAAAAGGAATCTTTCATCATTACAACAACACCAAAAATAAAAAAATAAAAAAATAAAAAGAGGAAAGCACAAACCCATCCACATCATCAAATTTGTCATCAATCTTCATGACTGGGATGAGATAACATTTTGCAATACTTCATCTAAGGCTTAATTTGTAAATTTTCCAAGCCATGTGCTATACTCCTACTTAGTTGGCCACTGTGTATCCAATAGTTTTTCCTCTTTGGTGTTATGTTTGTTATATCTTGCATCAATCAATATTCTTGCCTCCTTCGAAAATGTGTCCATTCTTACATCTATTCCTGTTATTTTTTCTACAACAGGCTTCAACATGGTATAGTCAGTGAGATTGATCATTTGCTTGAAATATGGGAATAGACCTCCCAACTCATCCTTCCATACAACAAACTCCTTCAATTCAACTTTATCCAAAATATTTAGCATGCCATGCCCTTTCGTATCTCTAAAAATCTTCAATTTATTCTTTAATTGCATGCCCAATTTACCATGGAGTTCTATAATCTCACTTAACAAATCAATTTCCTTTAACAAATCAAGAATTTTGGTGGGAGCCTTAGGGTCTTCCTACATACGAGGCATTGTTTCTTTTAATAATCCAACCCTAGTACTCCACTTGCTCCATTCAGTTTGGAATGCATTTTGAACTAGTAAATACTTCTTACTATCTTCATGAATATTTTTGTACACATCCCATACATTAATAACCTTGTTTACTATCATCATGAACCTATTGTTTAAAACATCATCAAAAATGTCATCTGCCACCTTGGCAGTTTTCTATTTATCTTTCTTGACATTACCCTTTTCCACTTGCACTTCTTGTTTTGAACTCTAAATCCTTAGAGACAAGGTCTCTCTATCTTGGGAAAATAAATTAGAAGAAGTTTTAGGAGATGACAAACCTTTTTTTTGTTGCAAGCACCCTATTGTGTTCATCCATCAACCTATTATACTTGTCCATTAGTTTTTCATACATGTCCTATGTAATTTGGGTTGTGTCAATGCTCAACATAGCATCATGCATGGTTAATTATGTAGTTGCAATAGAAGTCATTTCAATAGCCCTTTTGATGACCACAGGCCCAATTTCTTTCTTTATGGACTTTATTACCTCAAGTTTCCCAATATTTGGTGTCATGGACAAAATAGCAAGAGTGTGCAACTTTGGGCTAAAACTTGAGATAAATACCTTTTTATCAAAAAATTTCTCAAAAATAGAAGCATCAGGGTCTTTCCTTATTGCATCTAATGCAATGGCAGATGAGAGCTTGCACACAGGAAATAATAATATCCTACTTCCCTTAACCAAATATCTTTCCTCTTGTGATGATGTAGTTGTAATCTCTTTCATTATCTTTCCATCTTCTTCCTTCTCAACTTCTTCTTGTAAGGAGGTATCAACCTTTTCTTTTTCTTCCATTATTTTCTTTATACTCGAGCTTCTTCATTGGATGAAAAAATCCCTGAATTCCTTTGTTTGGATAAATACGTCATCACCCATGAATTCATCACAAGCTTTGATCTTGTAATCATCATCGTTTGCTTCATTATACTCCCATTTAAATATTTTTCTAGTAGGAACAACAATATTCAAAGAATCCTCCTTTTTAGGGGATGAAAGTATCTAATCCACTTCTTCCATTGGAATATGTTCTATAGAATCTTCAGGCACACAACCTTCACCTCCTTGCTCACTCATTGGATAAGTCACCAATGGGGTGACTGCAGGTTGCTTACCTATCTCTCTTGTTTTCTCTTGATCACCTTAAGTTGAAGATTGAGCCGGTTGGCTCCTTACTTGTGCATCATGATGTTGATTTGTAACTTTGGCCTTTATTTCACCTTGTTTCACCTTGTCAAAGAAAATCTTATCCTTGAAATATCCTAACATCATTTTATCTTGCACATATTTATCTAGTATCTTAAAATAAGGGCTAAAATAGAAAGGGTTTTCTTTTAGCATCTTTTCTTCAATAGCACAATTTTTTCTCCATGCATTCTTCCTTTCTACAACTTCAACATCAAAAGATAAATTTTTTATTACATCTTCTTGATACAATAATTGATGTTATCTCCCTAAAAATCCTCTTTCTCTTCTTTCTACATTAATAACCCCCTCAAGATCACCATATATCTTGTTTCACCCTGTAGTTGTTTAAGAGAGAACCAAACCTCTCAATTAATTCCTTTGATGTGCATATAAAATATGCAAATACACAATTGGGGTTTACCAAAGATGCTTTCCTTAACTTTGTGAAATGTTATTTTTCCATGGCATCAAGGTGCCACATTATTTTCATAAAATCTTTCTAGTTAGACATATATATAGGCAACTGGCGGGGTGGGACTAGGGATCCATAAATCCTGATTGTAGTATAGCCAATATGAAGATACCAGTCCCCTACTTGAACTTTTGTGTGGTGTCTTTCTCATATTACAAAGGCCTCAAGATTTCCTTAACACCTCTTGAAATTCTATAAATGGGCTCTAAGCCCAACTGCTCCAACACACTAAAGCTAAACCCATTGCAAAATGTAATATAGTTGGAATCGGGATAGTGTACATCCCAAATATGCATCCACATTTGTATAGGAAACTCATTGTCCATATTATCCCTTTCTCTCAACTTCATGAAATTCCTCATTACCTTTTTTCTTTTCATAATAGCATATGCATTAACAAAGAATAGTGTCTACAAGACAATGGAGGTGTTGTATCTTTCATCTTTACCAAATCTTCATGCAATTGATCAACAATATAAGAAGTGTAATCAAAGGTCATGTTCGAATACTTTTTTTTAATATCAATTTCCATGACCATCAAAGAAACATCCATTTTTATATCAAACTTTTTATGTAAAACTTGACACAATGCATAATTTTTATTCTTGAAGTAATCTTCAAATTCATCACAGTCAAATGACTCAAACTCCTTAGGACTAAATGACACATCATTATTCTTTAGGTCACACTTCCTATGCCTTGGCAAGAAAATTTTCCTATATGAAAATTTATTTTTCTCATATTCATTGTACAATGCATAGAATTTGATTGACTCAATGGTAGATGGATTCAAATTGAAAACCTCAACTATTTGGCTTCTTGTAATTTCTAGAATGGGAACAAAATCTGGAAATATCTTGATTGTTCTGTTAGTAGGATCATAGAACCTTGCCAATTCAAGCATCAAGTCCACCTCCACAAACACCTTAGGGTAAATTTTTTTTCCAATATCACGCATCCATAGATGACAGGTGGGGTGACTAGCAAACCTCCTTTTGAAAGCATATAGAAAAAAATCCCATCCACTATGTGGTAACACCACATCACCAACCCTAGAAGCTGAATCTTGAAACTGACTTGTCAATGCTCCCTCACTAGTTTTCCTCTTCCCAACTATTTTAACCTCTGTAGCTAGTTCCTTATAAGCTTCTTCCATAAAATGAGAATAATCTCTCTTCACCATTCTTTTCTTTGTAGATTCCTTAGGCACCTTTACTTTGGGCTTATTGTCTTGGGGATTTAATCTTTTAAACCTTTTATGTTTAGGTATCCCTTCTACTTTAATAGTAGATTCCCTGGGCTCACTCATTTTTATAGTATGATGGAACTAAGGTTTTAGATAATGGGGAATTATAGTCTACAATTTTCAAATTCATAGGATTCAACTAAATTTAAAAAAAAATCTCTTCTTCCCAAACCCTACGTGAAACAATTTCAATTCATTTGCTAGATAGAAAGCAACAACCCTAAATTATAAACCCTAGCAATCTACTTAATTCTTAAACCAACCAATGCTATAAAATTATTCATCAAGGAAAAAAATGACTTATACAAGAAAAAATAGTAGTTTGTTCTTCAAATTATCTTTGCCTAGAGCTTGTCTTCTCTTTTCTTGTAAACTTGACCAATTCTTCTACTCTTGACTACTACAATTGTGAAAGAAAATGACAAACAAACCTCTTTATTTCTCAAACATGGAGTGTCTTCTCCATTAATTTTTAAAATATATCTCACGTGAATGAAATGATAAGTAGCTATTCAGGTTTGAATTATTTTCATTGATCCTTTTGATTTAAAACATCATCTATGGCTCTTCTTGACCATAACTTTTTGCATTCAACAAGTGTGCTTTAAAAAAATGATGACAACCACAGAATTTTCCACATAGCCCCCCACATGCTCACTAATCCTTTTGGAACTTCATCACTCACCATGGTAATGCTCCAAGTTCATATCCATACTTCAACAATGAGGAGAAAACCTTTGATGGAAGGAATATTCACCAACATATTCTCCATTGGTTGTCGCTAAATTATTTCAAAGATATACTTATACTTCAACAAAGAGAAATCCCCAATGATACAAAGAACTCACTTTAGTCCATCGCTCATCACCGTAGTTGAATTGGAGATGAAAATTATTTCGACGATAGGTGAAATGAGTGATGGGACTAGATGTTGATAGGTGGCATAATTGTAGCCCACAAATCCTTACCTTCCTATCAGTCATCACTAAAACTGAATTGAGTGATAGAAAATATTCTATGATGCAAAGGATTGACATGATAGGGTGAACCCACAAAACTGGTTTACAATTTGAGTGAGGAAGGAAAAATTCCAAAAAACTTACCCATGTAAAAAAAATAAATTTTGAGGGGTTCGAGTGAACTCAAGGTTCGAATGAACCCCTTTGCATGTGGAAACCCGCATTTCCCATTGTGGAAAGGGGGTTCAAGAAAACCCTTGGGGGTTCGAGTGAACCCCCCTTTTCCCACCTTCCCACCCTCTGAAACAAAAAGACTCCAAATTTTTTCCCTTCGAAGCTCAAGTTGAGGATGAAAATGGAGGAAACTTCATAGACCCAACTAGAAGATCATATTCCTTGGAACGAACTATCCAATGAATATAATTTTAATATGTTTTGGTTTTATTATGTCTGTGTTTTTTTATTTTTATTAAACATAGGGTTTTCAACGAAAATCAAACTCTCTATTCTGCACATGTGGAAAAATAGAAGATTATCAAAATAAAATTTTGAAAAATATTTTCGGGCTGGGTATTAATGTCTTTGATCCATTAAAAAAAATAAAATTGAATTTTGATACATATAGAAAAATTTATGTTGTATACGGTCCACCTATGTCTAAATTGTAATTGGTTTGACATTGAAACTTGATTAAGGAAAAAATATTCAATAAAACACTATAAAACAAAATGAAAGTGCTAAATATTATAGTTACAAATCTAAATTATAAAAAATTAGAATTTTATCCTTCATACAAAAAAATTTATGTTGTATACAGTGAGCGTCACTCCTTAAATTTTTTTTTTTTTTTTTTAAAACTAGTTTTTGAAGGAGATGAAAAAATAAGCGCAATCTGATTCCAAAACAATGAAAAAAATATATTTAAAATCTATAGAAAAAATGCCACAAATCACTAGTTTCCATCATCTTCAAATTCCTCACGGTAGAGCCACTATAGGAGCTCGAAAGTGGAGATTTAGTTAAAAAAATTAGTTTCATGTCCAGTTTGCCCAAAAATTGTAAACCATTATTGTGGGATCACCCAATACAAAGGAAATTTTAGGCCATCATGTATCACCTAAAGTGGAACCAAAGAGCCAAAAGTATTCAATGATAATTGATGTGAAAGAAAACTATCCCATCACTCATCATTGAAGCCACACATAAAGGCCAAAAGCTTTCTGCGATGCATGATACAAAGTGAAGAGAAGAAAATTGTGGGTTGCTCTCTCCTTTCGCAACTAGGGTTTTGTAGCTAAAAGGAGACAGACCATTTCCTTTCTCTTCACTCAAGAAAAAACCCTTGAGATTTCAATGCAAATGAGATTGAAATCTTACAAAGTGACTATTCTAAGGATTGGAAGATATCTAATGAGGAGTTCACCACTAAGTTTAAACTTGGAAAAGATAATGACATGCAAGATGGAATGAAAAACCTAGTTTGATGCAAAATTAAACTAAATTACTTGAAAATGCAAGAAGAATAAAATATAAAGATACAAAATAGAATGTGTGCACCTAGAAATGTGTTGAATACTAGAAATAGCTCTGAAATTTTGAAAAACCTAATTTTCTAGCCTAGTGGGACTCATTCACCATTCTGGGAGAATCAATCCTAGCTCTAGATTTCCATCCAAGAGTATGTTTCACCCAAATGGGTATCCAAATCTGCAAAGATCTTTGAAAAACTCATTTAGTGGGACTCATTCACCACAACTAGGGGATCAATCCTATTTTTTCGCGAAGTGTCCCAGGAGCAGAATCTTGAATTGAAACTTTCCAAGCCTTTGATGATGGATAAAATAAGCTCATTCCCACAAATTTCAGAAAAAATGCATGGATATTTCTCCCTAGATCTGAGTTTTTGTGAGTCTTGACAACTTTTCATGACAGCTTTTACAACATTTGCAACATTGTCATTTTGGTGTTTTTGAAGGCTTCAAATCCACTTTTCTTCAATCTACAAACCTGCAATCACACATTAAAGAGGGGAAAACCTTTTGATTGTTAGGGAATAGGGGTTTTCCTTGGTCAAACCCTTTGTAGGTAATTAAACCAAATGATGAGATAATGAAAGATGGACATGAAACATGAAACATAGGACATGAAACATGAACAATGATACCTTGATTGATGTCTTATAAATTTGCAACTCAACATGGAATGGTCATGAAGGATGTAGATCTTGATCTTGACAATAAGAGTTGAAAAATTCTTGATCTTGGATCTTCAATGCTACAACACAACAATGGCTCAATAACATGCTTGATGCTTGATATGCTTGACATGATGATGGATCTTGAATTGTTGCAACAATTGATGAAGAATTATACCCTTGAATGATCTTGAGGATGCTTGAATTCACTTGTAAACTAAAAATTTCTATAAGCATGAATACTTGAATGCTTGGGGTTAAAATGAGAGAAATAACCTTGTATTTATACTTAATTATGCAAGAATCCCTAAAATTGTAACATTACAAGCTAACGTCAGATCTAGGAGAATAAAATCCTACCAAAAATTTGAATTAAGTTTGAATTTGGGCCACATGAGACTCATTCACCCAAGATGGAAAATGACTCCCATCTGGCATTATGTAGGGGGCCAAAAATAAAAAGTGCTTAGAAACGTGTAAAAAAGGTTTGGAACCCAAAAATCTAGGTGGGACTCATTCACCCAAGGTGGCGAATGAGTCCCAGATCACTAAATCTGGGCCACACAAACCAAAAACACTAGAATTATGATTGGTCAATGATTGGTGTCGAGGTTATCCTCGAAAAGATACAATAAATGAGGCTTCTGGATGCAAAATAGGTCCAATTAAAGCATAAGAAAACCCAATTATTAATGATAATCCTAGAGGAATGTGAATGTGTGTTACAACAATTTAAAACATTCCAAATAAGGCAAGATTAAGGTTGGTTATGATTAAAATTATATTTATTATGCTTAGTTAATTGATAAAACCCTAGAAAAGTGTGAAGTTTTGTTACAACATTTCACAACACTTTAGCAAGGCACCATTGAAATACCTGAGTTCACAAGAGCCCAGGACCTAATGTGAATGTGTTATCCACATTACAACACTAAATCAAGGCAACATTAAGCCAAAATCCACAAGGAGGACCCAAATGAGTGAAAAAATGTTTAAGGACCCATTTTTTGACATTACATTTAGCCCCCACTTTAGTGAGATGAGTAACTTGCTTCAAACTAACACTAAAGTAGACAAACATGCATCAAGAGGGGTTCCAATGTACTAATTCTAGCAAGATGATATGACAGTGATCAAGAAGGATGATCAAGCCCCCAAGATCAAGATCCCATGACAAACCAACATAAGCACAAAGGAACACACATGAGAATAATATAAAGAACAATGACAATGACAATCATACACTACCAAAGATGAAAAAGATAAAAAGAAAAGAGATTCAGATCAAGCTTTGATTATTTTTTCATCTCGATGTGGATCATATCTAGGTTGTTTGTCTGAAAAATGCATACTCACTCTGAGGCAACAAAAATCGTAGTTGTTTGTCAGGTGAGAGACATACACTCATGGCTGGTATGTACTCACACATATATGTAAGTGGCTATGGGTAAATTTATGCCGTAGATTGGGCTTCCTTCTCAACCATACCAAAGTTATACCTCTTGATAATTTTAATAAGGTGCCACAAAAAAATGATTTTCGAGCTTCATGATACAAGAAAAAATTTGTATGCTTGGAGCTCATGAACAAAAAAGATGACTCCACAGGCATGCAATGTGTGTTATGCAAGGTGGCCATATAACTACAAATGCAAAGTGCAAAAATAGGAACTGTTCAAAGGAGTCTTGCTTAGTTCATATGAGTTCTTTAACTTAGGGAACATTGTGCCTAATGTCTCCAAGAGAGGACCAATCAAAAAATAGAATATTCACAACTTAGGGGATGCAATGTATTGCATCAAGCCACTAAGAGGAATATAATATGATGAGATATCATGCTCATGAAAGATATGTTAGTGTAATTAATATTTAATTACACTTGCATAACTTTACTTAGGTTTTACATAGGTAATAGTTTACTTCATTAATAAGTAAACTTTATTTAGTTGAGCTGTTTTTAGGTCAACATTAGGGTTACATACTTTGCTTTTATAAAGAAAATCATCTCATTGTAATATTGAATTCCTGAATAATATCAATTTGTACATTGACATGCAAAGCTCTTCTTTTTTGATGTTTTCTCTTCTGTGGAAGGTGTTTAGGTGTGCATGTCTGATCTAGGGTTTCTAACATGGTATTAGAGCTCAGCCCCCACAAGCCCTTAACACCAGGTCGCAGTCCTATGGGGGACCGAGCACTATGCGCCCGACCCCCAATCGGCCTCCCAGCACTTCACGTGGTCACATGGGTGACTAGACGCTCTGCCCCAACCCCCTATCCACTAGCCCTTGGTCTCGCACAGGACCAGGGGCTGAATTTTTTTTAGCTCCCTAGGCTACCTGTAGGTCAAATTGGCCATTCTAGAGCACTTTCACCAAATCGGGCGTAACTTTTGCGTACAGTGTCCTTTTTTGAAAACGAGATATTGTTGGAAAGATGATTCCAAAGATGATCCTATAGTGCAGGTTATGTTTCCTGATTATGCTCCAGTTTTATTTTGCAGGTATTTGAACTCAGAACTTGTGTTTTTCACTCCGGAGGGCATATCTTTTGACTCGGTGATCCTTTTTTCGCCATTCTTATAGCATTGGAAAGTTGGTTCAGTCCTCTACATAGATCTGAGGTCTTTTTATTTTATGTTTGTGCATGTTTAGGAATTATCTCCTTTTGAATTCATTGGGGATTGTAATAAATGAACTGATATAAAGTTCATCAAGGGGGTTTCTTGCATAATAATATGATTAGAGTGTGCATGCACTTTGATCTTCATTGTGTTTTGATGGCACCTCACATGAGTTGCAATCCAGTTTCTTAGTTTCTTTTGGCCACATTTTTGTCTTAGCTTGACCCATATCAGATTCATATCGGTTCACACTTTAGATTGAGAGCCTATGGTTAATGATTAGCATCGGATCCATCTCAGTTTGAGGGCCACTACATTTGTGGTTAATGTTCCAGAGTCTTTATGGTACTTTTTTTCATGGAAGAGTTTCAATCTTATTTTGACATTGGCATCGAGATACATGGCTTCTAGATTCTGTCATCATTCATTTCATCTATTGTTGCTTTATGGATTCCAAGGTTGTTCCCATTTGGTTTTTTTGAGTGTTTCGTGGCATCGGGTCTGCCATTGCATTATTATGATTCCAATATGGTTTCTTGTAGATAGAAGTATCTTTCCTTGCTTGCTAGATTATGGTTCCAGTGTTACTCCATAGTGTTCTTCCAGTGCTTCTTTGTAGCAGTCATCTCATTGTAGGGGGGCTTGTCCCACTGGATTTTCCTTCTCTACCTCATTATTGCATTTGTACATGGGTACCTAATCAGGCCTTGTTGTTGGGACCCATTCATGCTTTCTTGCATTCATCTTAGTTTTAGGTGCATGCTTATTTAGTCTCCCTAAGTTGCACTTATGGGGGGTGTTAGTGTAATTAATATTTAATTACACTTGCATAACTTTACTTAGGTTTTGTTTAGGTAATAATTAGTTTACTTAATTAATAAGTAAGCTTTATTTAGTTGAGCTATTTTTAGGTCAACATTAGGGTTGCATACTTTTCTTTTATAAAGAAAATCATCTCATTGTAATATTGAATTCCTAAATAATATCAATTTGCACATTGACATGCAAAGCTCTGCTTTTTTTATGTTTTCTCTTTTGTGGAAGGTGTTTAGGTTTGCATGTCTGTTCTAGGGTTTCTATCAAGACATTACATCCAATGTTATCCACAAAGAATAAAATGCATCGTATGAAGCAAGAAGGTTGCACTAAGAACTATGAAAAGGAAAAATGTAAGAGAATAATGTCAATGTATGCCCCCACTTTAAAGAAATTGCTAAACACCATGTTGTGAGAAATTACTTTAAAGTAGCAAATGAAAAATTAAAACAAGGAAAAAGACATGAGAGAAAACTTGGAAAGCCCTATGCCAGGTCATATGTTTTCAAGTAAGGCAACATCATGCAAGAGAAAAAGAAAAGAGAGGGGTTCCCCCCAGAATGAAAGCACTAAACACATAAGGGATCTATGGATTTGGGGTCAGTATGTTATTTGTTGCAATGTTTTTAAGAGAGATCAGAATTTTCATCATCCCCCAAATACACATATAATGACACAAAGAGAGTGGAAAAAAAGAAATTTTCTGGGTCAACATGGAAGATACATGAATGTCTCAATGCCTTGGGTCATGCCCAAAAGGAAAACACAAGAAAAAGATAAAGATGAAATGACAAGAAAAAAGGAAAAGAACCCATTTTGGGTCAACATGAAGGAGACATGAATATCTCAATGTCTTGCATCATCCCCAAAAGGAAAAAAAAAAGAAAAAGATAAAGATGAAATGAAAAGGAAAAAAAACAAAAATCCTTTTGGGTCAAAATGAAGGAGACATGAATGTCTCGATGCCTTATGTCATCCCCAAAAGGAAAATTCAAGAAAAAGATAAAAAATGAAAGAGATGCACAACATAGAGAAGAATGTAGGTACAAATAGAGGAATGTCACAAAGGGAGAGAAAATAGAAAGTACAAGGGATCACATCACACACATGCAATCACATGAAATAAAATGAAAAATAAATGATGCAAAAGACTAGTAGGACAAATACGATTCAACCTATGAGAAAGTCATCTGCCTCCCCATCTCAGTTTGTATAAGCAAAATGTGAATGAAGAACCTAAGGGATAATCACAAATGTATTACTAGGACAAGGCTATCAACTTATTGCCCCTACTGTGTCAAAGAATTTGATGATATATAGAATGTGGGACCTTTGCATCCTTAGGATAAAGGACTAATCTATTCATAGGTGGAAATGTTATTAATTCTTTGTTCAAAATCAATTATAATTTTCGTTCACTTTTAGGTGACAAATGGGGAGGTTGTAGCTTTTGTAACCTATAAGGTCTTTTGTGCTTGCTAGATTCACCAACTTCTCTAGTTGAAAGTTGAGGGAGAGGACCTAGGGAGATCCTATAATCCTTGTCATTGTTATGAATCGTTGGCTTTTCTTTAGGAAGAAAAACATTCATATCATGATGATGATCTAAGATAATCGTACCATCACTATGAAGCCTTAGATATTATTTAGGAACATGTTTGTTGTGAGGGGATCTATTGATACCCTATCCCCTTTGTATTTTCCCCAGTTGGTATTTTCTCTAGGAGTTAATGAATGTCATGTTCATTTGTTGTATCGCATCCTTGTTTGCTAAATATTGTGAAGCCTTTTCCATATGTTTCTTATAGATTGATGGGAGTGTTTGTTACTTTGTTATCATAAAATGGTTGAGTGTTTTCTTGCCTAGAGGAACTAGGTTCACTTGTTGTAGGGAATTTAGGTTCATCTTTTGTTTTAGGATGTAAGTAACCAAACACCTCAAGAGGTGGTATGGTGGGGGGATTCGATTGTTTCATGGATGGGTAAAAGGATGCATTGGCTTCATAGTTGTTAAGAGACTTATTTAGGAACTTATTCATGTTGTCATCATCTTCTCCAATGATGTCAACATCATGAGGAGGGCATGCATTAAGAGTTGAGTGAGCATGAGTGAGTTCAATTTTGTTAGGGTCATTTCCAAAGGCATAACTTGATATATCCACTAGGTATTTTAATGACATCCAAATTTTTCTAAAGAACATATCCATAATGCAAATTTCATATGCTAAACTATGTAACAATGTTGTAAATGCAATTTTGATTTTAAGCAACGCATAAGATGAATGAAATTAAGCTAGATGCAATGATTTGAATGAAACATAAAGTCTGCAAGTTGAAATAGAAAAGTAACAACAACAAATAAAGACTCAAAAAATGAACTATAAATGCCAAAAAATGCAATGAAAAACATGCAAAGGGAATGATTCACCCAAGGTGGCGAATGAGTCCAAAAATTTTATGCTTTTTATGTTTTCTGATGGAAACCTGAGATGCAAATGTAGAAATTTACTAATTCTCAATGAAATTAAATTGAATAATGCAAGCTAAATGAGATTTCCACTAATGCAAAAAATTGAAACACTAGAATGCAAATTAACCAATGCAAAACCTAATGCAATGCTAATGCAAGCTTAATCTAGGATGTAAATGCACTCCAAATCAAAATTATGATGCTCTGCATGCAGGCTCACCAAAATGAAAAGAAGAAAATTGTGGGGTGTTCTCTCTTTCTTTCGCTTCTAGGGTTTTGGACCTAAAAGGAGAGAGACCATTTCCTTTTAGTTCACTCGAGCACAAACCATTGAGATTTTAATGCAAAGGAGATTGAAATCTTACAAAGGGATTGTTCTAAGGATTGGATGATATTTACTAAGGGTTTCACCACTAGGTTTAAACTTGGAAAAGATAATGACATGCAAGATGAAATTCAAAACCTAGTTTGATGCAAAATTGAACTAAATTACTTGAAAATGCAAGAAGAATAAAATAGAAAGCTACAAAATAGAATGTGTGCACCTAAAAATGTGTTCAAGACTGGAAACAACTCTAAAATTCTAAAAAACCTAGTTTTTTGGCCTAGTGGGACTCATTCACCATTGTAGGTGAGTCATTCCTAGATCTGGATTTCTATGTAGGACCAGGTTTCAACCAAATGGGTATCCAAATTTTCAAAGATCTTTGAAAAAACTCATATAGTGGCACTCATTCGTCACAACTGGGGGATCAGTCCCATTTTGTCACAAAGTGTCCCAAGAGTAGAATCTTGAACTGAAACTTTACAAGCCTCTAATGATGGATAAAATAAGCACTTCCCCACTAATTTCATGAAAATTGGATGGATATTTTTCCCTAGATCTATGTTTTCGTGAGTCTTGACAAATTTTCATGACAACTTTGACAACATTTGCAACTTTGTCATTTTGGTGCTTTTAAAGGCTTCAAATCCACTTTCCTTCAATCTACTAATTTGCAATCACACATTAAAGAGGGGAAAACTTGTTGATTGTTAGGGAATAGGGTTTTCCTTGGTCAAACCCCTTGTAGGTAATTAAACCAAATGATGAGATAATGAAAGATGAATCTGAAACATGGAACATACGACATGAAACATGAAAAAGGATACCTTGATTGATTTCTTGTAAATATACAACTCAACATGGAATGGCCATGAAGGATGCAAATCTTGATCTTGACAATAGGAGTTGAACAATGCTTGGTCTTGGATCTTCAATGCTACATAACAACATCATTTGGAGATACCGATTCTTGAGGTGGGAGTCCATGATGTGGATATGGAGTAGGTGGAGGTAGAGTAGGAGCACTAGGAGGAGAGATGGGAGGAGGCATACATGATGGAGGAAGAGTGGGTCCTCTGAGAGAGGATTTTTATGGGAGTTGATGTGGAGGAGGGACTAGAGGAAGTGGGGATGGGAGGAGATGATTGTCAAATTGATCAACATATAGCTAATTTGCAGACACATCTAGAGCAGGAATCTACTAAGGTATAGGCATTAGAGGCTAAGGTGGGAGCTCTACATACAGAGTGAGATGAGTTGAGGACCGAGTAAGATAACTTTTAGATTGAGAGAGATACTTATGTGATCAAGAGGAAGGAGGAAAATCAGTGGATTATAGAGTATACTGCCACCCTTAGTGGATCGAGTGTAGACATGACTACAACACTATTGAGAGTATTTCGATGAGAGTAGTATTGCAAAGATCTATATGAGGCCAAGGTTCCTCTAGAGCATAGAGCACCAAGCGCATATGAGGCCTTGAGAAGTGATAGGTCATGTAGTAGATTCTCTGACAATAGGTCATAGAGAAGTGGTGGGGTATTAGGGCCAACATGGATAGGTCCATATAACAGGTCATCATTAGAGGATAGGTCATCAGGATCACCACGATAGTCACCTGGACAAGATGAGGGGAGCTCTAGTTAGAGCCTATTCTGACATATGTATCAGGACACTTGTATTTTGACCATCGAGCCTACAACATCTATTTTTTTATATATGAGACATCTTGAAATTGTACTATGACACATTGAGTGATATATGATGTGCTTTTGGTGGTGATTTATGATATGTAGTCTTATGTTATGATGTTTCATGGTTATGATTATGTTATGGATTTTTATGATTTTATGATGTTTATGTATTTATGGATGATCATGTGATGATTTAATAGATGTTTAGATGAAATATGTGTAGGTGATAGATGGATGCATTTAATGTTATGTAATATGATGTTTATGGCCTATGAATGTGATGATTATAAATTTCTAATATGAATGCAAAATATGATGTATGATATGATTAAGATTATACAATGCTTATAAAATGTCAATGAAGTGTATATGCAATGTGATAAATGATAGTGCACTATGATGTAATGTAAATTAAATTAAATTCCTAATATGTTATGATGAGTGAACATGATGCAATGAAATGATGATGCTATATGGATGCAATCTATTTTTTTTTCTATTTTCTTATGCAAATATATATGAATTATTATGATGATGTCTATGATGATAATGCTATCAATAATTCTTCCTAACATGATCATGTATGCAAGATATTTTTGTGTGCCACAGGACACTATCAAAATGCAGATAGAAGAAATGTTAGCACGAAAGAGATGGATGTTAGCATGATGCTAGTGGAGACAAATTGAAGATGTATATTTTACCATGCAAGGATTTTCATGTAATCATCATTGGGCGGTAAAATGAAACAAATGGACAAAAAACACCCTGGTATGACATAGATAGACCAAGGTGTGCAAGCTCATCTACCTATAAAATAGATAGTCACATACAAGGAATGTCCTGACTCATACTAAAGGAAAAATTGCCCTAATATTTTTTCCAAGGAAATCCACAAACAACAATCAAAGAAAAAAGTCATAAGACATCTTCACCCCTCTAAATACTTCATGGGACATCCTCAAGAGAGCTAGTAACATGACTTGAAGACAAATAAAAAATATATATCATAAAATAGCCCACAAATTCAACAACCATTCATATTTTTTGTCAAAATTTGATTGTTTGATGTTTAATAGGCTAGGTGATTAAGAAGTTGATTGTTCGACAAGGCTTGGTTTCATGAGAAGAAATATGTTGTATAAGATTTCAAGTTTGGTTTTGATCATGTGACCACTTAGATAAGGAAAAATGACAAGATTTAATTAATGATAATGTTTGGTTTCAGGAAGGACACAACCCATATAAGACATAAGTTGATTGATTTGGTGTTTGAGATGGACTTGATATTGATTGCTTTGACAATTGATTAAGTTGACTTGAAGATTTGTTGGTTTTTTTTCTTGTTGATTCATGACTCGTTTGATGTTTCGATGACTATTTATGTCCAAATTGAAAATGTTTGATTTATTATGACTAACGTGACAAACCTTAAAGGACCAACCTAGGTGACCTCACACACTCATCAAAAAATGGCCTTTACTAGGTAATAATGCATAGAGACCTCATATTTCAACATAACATGACTTTATTTTATTGACCAAGGACTGAGTCCCAATTTGACGTTTATTCGACAAACCCTAAAAGGAATTACCTAATGCCTTAGAGGCTCATTGATAGTTGGCCTTGCCTATGTTATACACATAGAGTTGTATTTTGAATTGACTTGGATTGAAATGACTGATATTCACTCTGTTTTTGGGATTTTTACAAGTTATTTAGATGTTTTTATGTTTTTGACATGTTTTGATTTTTTTGTCTTTTTGATATAGGGACCTCTTGACAACAAGTGTAAGATCCAATGACGTAGGTCAAGTATTTTCTCCCAGTTGGGTATAAGAACAATTTACTAGGAGTGGAAATGAGATGGGTGTTATGATGGATCGATATGATAGGCAAAAGGATGGAAAATGTCAATCATTCCCAATTATGGAAAGGACAACCAGGAATTACTATGGATGTCAAGGCAATATGGATGAGTGATGGATGGGGGGGGGGATGTTAGATGGAACAATGTTAGACGACCAATCAAGATTCAACTACACATTGCACCTTTTTGCCAAGATTTCACCATGGTACTTATCCAAAGCACCACCAAAGTGGTTTTCACTATTGGATGGATTATTTCTCTTTACTATTTTCTTGATTTTTTAATTTTTTGTTATCACCAAGATGCCTATTTTCCATGCCTTTATCAAGGTAACAATTTTTATTTTTTTATTTTTTATGGTTATCACAAGAGCTCTTTGAAGCTAAGTGTAGAATCGATGTAGGTGTAGACTGTTGATTGGATTCGACAAGGGTTCCCCTTGAGGAGTGGAAAGTTGATAAGCTCCTGATCTAAAGACTATTGTGACAATATATGGATCCAATCAATTTGGCTCAAACTTTCTTGGCTTTTCTCATTCTGCATATTTCTTAGGATTCTACATTAATACTAGGTCACCAATGTCAAAGTTTGGATTCAATAATTTATCATTATAGATACGATGAAGATGATTTTGATATGCTTGAAGATGGTCCAATGCTTTCTATCTCTACTCACCTAGAAATTTCAACTCATGTAGCCTTGATAATAGATATTCCTCATCATCGATATACCCTTGCATGGATACCCTAAGGGAAGGTAGTTTTACCTTAATAGGTAAGATAGATTTGGAATCAAAGACAAAGGAATATAAAGTGGCATTAATAGGAGAGTGGATACTAGTGTTGTAGGCCCATGAGGTAGGGTTAAGTTGAAGGTGCCAGTCATGACCAACATCATTGATAGCCTTTTAGAGGATTTTGAGAATGGTTTTATTTGATGCTTCGACTTGGCCATTTCCTTTTGGGTAATATAGAGTGGAGAAACGGTGTTGGATGTAGAAATTCTTGGAAAGGTGGTGGAATTCTTTATTTTTGAATGGATGACTATTGTTAGTGATGATAGACTGAGGGAAACCATATCGATAAATGATATAATTGAGGATAAACTTAGAGATTTTCTTGCTAGTGTTGTATGTCGTACCAATAGCTTCAATCAATTTAGTGAAGTATTTGGTCATGGTGATGATGAATTTATGGCCATTGCAAGATGTGGGATGGATATTACCTATGAGGTCAAGTCCCCATTTGGAAATGGACCATGGTGATTTTATCAAATGCAATTCTTGTGTTGGTGCATGTATCAAGTCTCCATGGATATGAAATTGCCGAAATATTTTGATGAAGTGATAGGAATCTAGCTCCATTGTAGATTGAAATGTATAAAATTGTCTCTCTATGTTTTGGGAGATAGAACAACCAATTTCCTACAAGTTCCATTCAAGGAAACCTTAGAGATCTCAATCTAGGGATAGAAATGAGGGAAAGAGATTTTCAATAAGGTATCACAAGGGTGTGATTAAAGACTAAAATGGGGTTCACCACCAAGAAAGTCTTGGAAAGCCAAGAAATGAAATGATATGCATAACTTAAGTTATATGACCTAGAAAATGAACTCAAATCAAAACAAAAAATTGGAGATAAATAAAGGTGCACTTGAAAATTAAAGAGGCTTGAATGAGGGTCTGAAATCCTAAAAATACTGAATTTTAATGCACACTAAGACTCATATGCTATTAAGGGTGATTTAGTCCCAATTTAGGTTTTCAGGCTGGAATTAGAATCTAGAATTGCTAAACTAGGATCTATAGAAAAAGCCTAAAATCTGGTATACTGGGACTCATATGCCACAAGATGTGATTTAGTCCTAGTATTAGGGTTGATTTGAAACTTTGGTATCCTCTAATGTTCTCCTGTAGCTTCTCTCTTGTCAAATCCCTGAGTCTGAAACATTGAATTGCAACCTGTAGGTGACTTTCTATGATCCTACAATGTATATGATAACTTTGACAGCTTGAAAAATTTTCTCAAATATTTCTCTTCAACGGATCTTCAACCTAAACCTACAAATCACACATCAAAGAGAGTTGAAGTATTATTTTTAGTGGATACGAGTTTACCTTGGTCAAACCCTATTTTGGTAATAAAACCTTGAAATGAATAGAAATAGAATGAGGGAATGATGAATGAACAAATTTGCGATGTTGCAACTCACCAAACCCTTGAAAAAAAGGATAAAATATTGTAAGTAATAACTAACATGAATGTGGATATTGGCTCTTGATTGTATGTTACGGATCTTAACTTGAATGGTTGCTTGAATCATAAGAACCTACATCACAAATGTTAGCTAAAAAAAAAACATGATGCATGATGACTTTGACATGATGCTTGATTCTTGAAAGTAGATCCAAAATTCTTGATAATCTCTTGAATGATCTTGAATGATTTATAATTCTCTCACTTGAATTTTCATAAGATCACTTAAATTTCTAGGAGAAAATATGTGAAATAACCTTGTATTTATACTTGTTTATACCAAAGTTCTCAGAATTACAACACTACAAGCCGACATCATATCTAGGAAAATAAAATCCTACCAAGAATTGAATTCAAAATCAGGTCCAAGATAAGCAAGAATCATATGCTAGTTGTGGTGTATGAGTCCTAGTAGGCTAAGCTTGAGACAAATTTCAAGAAATGTTTAGTTTTATGAAATATCCAGATCTAGGCCTCGAAACCTAGGTGGGACCCATATGCCCAATGTGGTGTATGAGTCCTACATCACTAAATATGGGCCATACAATCCAAAATCATCAATTATGATTGGTCATTAGATGTGTTTTGGAATTATCCTAAAAAAATGCATTAATTAAGGCTTGTGGATGTAAAATAGGACCAAATAAAGCATAAGGAAGCCCAATTTTAGTAGGGAGGGGTAAAGGGCTACATTTTCTACACTACATAGGCCAATAGTAGCCTGTTCTCATGATCTTCTTAGCCTTATGTTAATTATGTAATGATCTCCACTTTTCCTATTTCTTTTTTTTTGTTTGATTACCTATACTTGGGTCATTGCTAACCAATATTCCTATTACATTTTACTCTTTCAATTCTATATTCAAATAGCATTTTGCAATTGATTTATTTGGATGTCAAATAATTTGCTAGATTTACTTTTATCCAATTTACCCCTCCCTTTTTTGCTTGTCTTGTAGAACTTCTATTTTGTATATGTTTGAATTACTTTGAATTTTTATTACACTTATTACCCCCACTAATCTTCATTATCTTCCTTACTCTATATCTTGTATAAGAGTAAATTTGCACCCCCATTGAAAATTCCCCTTTTACACCCTCCACCTTAGAAAAATCAAATCCGACCAAGTAATTCCACGTCCTCATTCTGTACCCAATCCGCTTAGCACTTATTTTTAGTGTCGATGGGGGAATTTCTATCAAGGATGCATGCGCAATGTGTGGACATCCATGTGATGCGATACCATCTTGATATAATTCCTACATCTAGAATCTATAGAGGCATTACGTTCTCCATTGGAAAAGAAATGTAACATCCCTGCACCTTCTTTCCAACCTTTGAATAGCTCTTTCCCTCCTAATTGGTCTTCAAATCATGGCTATCTTTCATTTTCATTCCATCTTATTCACATTTCTACATTCTTGTTTGATCTTTCTTCACAATTTTTGCTCCATACTTTTGCTACTTGTTGCACTATTGTCATCACAACTACAACAATCACAACATCCTACAGATCTACCATAGAAGTTGCAGCTTGGTTCTAGTGAGACTCCTTTCGACATTGTTGTGGTTGCATCAACTCTACCATTACTGTGGACTTGCATTCCTCTCTCATTGGCCTTGAGTGCCATTGGTCAAGGGTGGTAACACTCTTAGATTACTTTTTTGATAGATTTGAGTAGCATAGTGTCTCTCATAGTATTTAGTTTTGTTTATGTTCCAACATTATTTTCTTTATCATATTTGTCTCCATCTCTCTATCTAGCTATCCATGGTTGTGTGTAGGTACACATTTGTGTGGAGCTTGCTAGAAAACTCGACTCCTCATGAGTGAATATTCATCACCTTAATTTCTTGTCACTTCTATATCATCTTTCTAGTTTTTTTATTATTCTATTATTTATCATTTTAGTTAGTACTTTAAACTTCATTTTCTAATCCATTAGTAGGTATTTGTACCTCTTTACTATAGATTTTTACTTTCTAGGCATATGAATGATAATGCCCCTAGAAGATGCTAGCATGCCACATTGTCATCCCTTACCTACATTGTTGTCCTCTTGCAAAGAGCTATCTGAGGTATAGTTTGGGTTTAAAAAAACTACTCATTTAGCCCCATCAAGACTCTCGGGTTAGTAGAGTGATAGAAGCACTTGAGAGTGCTCTTCATTCTTTATCCTTGACCTTAAACGCTTGTCCAACCTAAGGTAGAGTAGGGAAGCCTTTTGCTCTTCGTTCTTTGTGACTTGGAGCCTTGGTGTGGTTGGTCCCCCTCCTCTACATAATCTTCATTAATATCTTCCTCCTCTCAAAATTATTTTCTCTCTTCCGTCTCTCCACATGTGTTGCCTCCTCATCTATATTTCTCCCTACATTTTGTATTCTTTTCTAAATCTTCTCACACCATAATGTGACATGACCTGCACATTGCATCCTAATTTCATTTTGTTTGTTTTTAATTTCCATTATTTCCCCCTGTATAAATACACACCCTCTTCATCAATTTCTCTTCATACATTTTTCTATCTCTTTTCACCTTTTTCATATGTCATGGTCTACCTCTCAACTCAAATTCCTAGGTCTTCCTTTGTTTAACTAATACCAACCTTTTTATTTTCCCTGCATGGAATTTCAACCAAACTAAAATTTTCATTCCCTTCCTTGGCAGACTCCTCCCTCTCACATATAATTTTTCTCATTAATGTCCCCTCCTTACATGATACAACCTATAGTTTGTTCTTGTCATTTCATTTTTTTAAATATTAATTTTTTTCAATTTAAATTTCCAATTGTTCATCTACTTGGAATGACACCCTCCTCTTCTATTTTTTGGCACTAACCAATGGATAATTCTTTTAGAATGATTTCATTTTATTTACAAATACTTAAGAACCATACACCAATTTTAGATTAATATTAGTTTGAAAGAAGAATAATACACTAATACACTAAAATGGGGAAAACATTTTATTTCTTTAACATAGAATTGATATTCAAGAGGATGAATGCAATTAAATCTAATAGGTGCAAATAAAATAAACAAGCATAGCTCAGAACATATATTGATATACAACACTTTTTAACAAATGATAATAATATCATTCAATCTCCATAAAAATTGACCATCAAAAAAAAATTAAACTGCACTTTGAAAATGAAAATAAAACTAAAGCAACCTGACAAAACTAAAATATTTTTGGGCATGTGCAGGACCATCATGGAAAAAACAAGCCCTTAAGTGGCAATAAAATTCAAAAAATTCAGAGTTAGGCAACTTGACATAAAATTTTAAATAAGTTAACTATATTATTTCAAAAATATGTAAAAATAGAATTTATTGCAAATTGAATGTAGTTTCTAAACTACTAGGTTTATTTTTATTTTTAAAAAATCTATTTGGTGAAAATTTGAAATTTCAATGCAATAGTACTTAAATTTCAAGGAAAAAATAAGAAGTAGGTTTCTGTCTAACCACCCTAACCACAATAAAATGATAATATTTTTTTATAAGATTTTAGATATAAGTAGAAGACTCATGTCCCGATGTGATGCATAGTTTTTCTAATTTTTTTCCAAGTAAATAATTAATTATTATTTTTTATTACAACTTAAAAAATATATAAAAATGTGTACGTCTGACCACCTTAACTTGGTCAAAACTTCATGAATTTTTTTTTTTTTAAATCCTATAGTATGTGAAGCATAGAATGTGATGCATGTTTCAAATTCAAAAAATGTGATACCCTTTGAAAGCTATAGATGTTTTTCAATCAACATATCAATCAGGAATTTAGTCATAATTCAAATAGAAAATGAATAATAATTATTTATTAAATTCAAAGTAAAGCATAATTTATATTGGTTGAAAGCTAAGAATCTCCTTTAAAAACCCTTTTTGTTTCATCAATTTTGGGTAAAAAAAAGTTTTTAGCCACATGGGCCATCATATCACTTACATATCGCCACTTTTTGACCCATCATGATCCTGCATATACCCTTTTACATGATGCAAATCACCAGTTCACCTAGATGCTCTAACATTAGACATGCTAGGTAAGAAATTTTTTTTCTTGCCATCACAAAATAGATTTGATTAGTAGGAATACTCTCCCAAGTTGTGAACAACTTGTAGCATACCCCCCTTCTATGATCAGTGCCACACAAAGCTTCTTTCTTTGTATTTTTCCAACACTTTGTTGAACCATTCACCATTTTTCCCTTTATAGAACTCCTCTCACCATGAATTAAACTCCATTTGCAACTATGAATTCCTATCATTTTACATATTTTTGGTCTCAACCCATCACGTTTCATCTACCTCCACAAAAATTATCTCCTAGTTCTTCACTCACCACTATACTTGCATACATATCCCTACCAATATCATGGGAATTTGATGTAGGAGCATCTGAGAATACTAGAAATAAACATCACCCAAAATGAAATTAATTTAATTATTATTTTTTCTTGAGGTTTGGTAATTATGTAGTTAGAGAATAAGTTGCAATATTAGGCCTAAATAAATATTAAATAATTTATTTTTATTATTTTGTTGTAAATATTGGGAGTGAAGATAATTTAAATGAGAAAAATCCAAAAAGGAAAATATGGTGTGGATTTTTGGAAGTTAACAATATGCATCAAGGAGTATTTAATGCTTTTCTAATTTTTGGAGAAGCCTTTTTAGTTGCATAGATGTAGCCTTTTCAAAGGAGGCAAAAACTAGATTTTTAGAAACTAGTGCAAGAGTGGTATTGACAATTTATGGGTTGTCATTAAAAGAAAAATTTTAAAAGAAGAGGGAGGTGTGGATTCTCTTTGGGAGGTTGGAGAAATAAGTTTTTTGTAGGTTTGCAGAGGTTTCCTAGTATAAAATAGATTGGTGATACCAAGGTTTGTTGCAACAGTCATTTCAAGTTGAAGGTTGCAGGTTGTGGAAGCTAGAAGCTTGTGGAAGAAGATAATTTGAAGGAGAAAATTTTGGATTTATTATTTTCTATCCCTTATAAAAAAAAAATTCAATTTGTAATGGATTCAATCATCCCATATGGCTTCAAATAAAATGTAATTTTGAATCTGGTTATTTTGAATAAGATGCTTAAGTCTCTTCTTGCATGTTTTTGTGACCTTTTCAATCATTTAATGAGTTGAATTAGTTTTTTTTGTGAGTTATGAGGCATGTTTGTTTTCTTCACTTCATCAATGGTATCAAAGATAGTGTTCTTGAGAGTGTAAGAAGAAGTGTCAGTTGGAGGTAGTTTGCACTAGGACTCTAGGGTGGAGAGTGTGTGGATTTTGTTTGTAGATGGATGTGCAACATGTAAAAAGAAATTTTCATAAGGTTTGAGGAATTGAGGTTCCCATGGTTGTAAACAACTTACCGAAGGAGAAAATTTACAATAATAGTGGTGAATATTGAAAGAAGGTTTTGTAAACAGATCGTTGAAGGAGGCAATTTACATAAGTAAAAAATGAAGATTTGATGATTTGTGTTGAGACTTGTGAAGCCTTGAAAATGGAAAAGAGAAAGAAGAAAAATACTTTTTTCATTACATGGATTTTGAGGATTCCTAGACTTGATAAAATCAGAGAGAGAGCAAGAAGAAATAAGGGTTGATATGATAAAATTGTAGCACCAAGTGGATGAATTAAGAGAAGAGGTTGAAAGGAGAAAAATAGAAAAGAGGAGAGTTGGAGGTAATTATGATTACCTTTCTACTAATAATTTGATTGCAGGAAAGAAAGAGGACAAAACGATGGTAAGTGGTAGAAGAAAAAGTGTTGTAGCAGTGAGGCTTCAAAATATCCTTGTGTAGAAGGATGAACAGGAAGATGAAGAAAAAGAGGAAGGGGATAAGGAAATTACAATAGGAGTATGTCTTGTTAAAGGCATAACAAACGTGGTTGCACCAGAGGTAAAGGATGGAAAGAAGGATACAAAAATAGTTGAGTGTCCTTTAGAGGATAAAAAAGAAAGAAGAAAAGATGAAATATCTTACAATAGAGACATGTCTTTTTGAAGGCATGATGAAGGTGAAGTTGAGGGATGTAGCTATGGAAGAAGAAGAAAATAGTTCAAGAATAAATTATTCATTGGAGGACACGTTGCTAAATCTAGAATATGGTAATGGAAAAGTTGCAACATGCATTTTTGGAGGAATGAAAGAAGTGAGAAAGTTAAATTTGTAGCAGTGATGGAGGAGCAGCTTGAAGGTATAAGCCTTGAAAAAGAGAGACAAGTTGCATCAAAGAAAGAGGAAGTTGTGATAGTAAAATTAATAGAGGTAAAGTTTAATTATTTTTGTAATTTTGAATTTGCAATGAATTTGCATGTTGAAATGAGTAAAGAGTCAAAATGATGATTGTGTAGTGATAGAGTAGACTACAAATGTTGCATATTTGTGTGTTGAAGTTGTGAGAAATTATGCATCTGAGAATTGGTGGAGGTGGTCAGTTTGTGGTGGGTTGGATCCTATGAAGGAAATTAGGAGAAGAGGAAGACCTTGGAGGAGTAGGATGGGCTAAGGTGGATGTGAGTCCATTAGAGAAAAGAGGAATAGGATGCACACTTGGTGGAGGAGGATGACAATTTTACCAAATAAGTGTTGGAAGAGGCAAAGGAAGAAATTATTCTATCTATATTAGTGATGGATTTCATTGTAGGTTGTCCACAATTTGAAAGAGTAGTTCTATTACTCAACTCCATTTTGTGAGTCTATGCTCACAAACTTTCTACCTGACATGTCTGATGCAAGAGCATATGGGGTACTAGCAATCAACATCACCCGGAATGAAATTATTTAAATTTGTATTATTTCTTGAGGTTTGGTAACTATTTAGTTAGAGAATAAATTGCAATATTAGGCCTAAATTAATATTATTGTTCTAGTTGTGCATTTTTCTCTTTAATTCAATAGAATTTATACCTCTTATTAGTTGTTAGGGATCAAAAATATTTAAAAATATCATAAGGAGGTTGTTTTACTACTAAGAGATATGTTCTCCTAGGTCAACCCTTGGGAAACAACAGCTATAGAATCATGGTAAAAAATAGTTGTTAATTTAAGAAATCAAGTTAAATTTACTAGAGAATAAATTTGAAGTAATTTTTTTTTCTAGTCTAGCAATTGAAATGGTTTTCTAATAACTTATGCTTGAATGATTTAGGAAGTTGAATAATTTTAATATGTGAATTAATGTCCAAAAGAATGTATATAAATACCACTAAATAGTTTGAAATAAGAATATGAAATATGTATCATGTTAACTCATAGTAGCAATAGTATGAGAAAGAGTGAACCAAAATTTAATTGAAATTTTAGAAATTCAAAAGTGAAATCTACAAATGTGAGATCAATCTTGTAACACCAAGAATAAACTAGGTTAAGAGAATAATAATATCAAATTTAAAGATGAATATCTAAAGATGCAATAAATACTACTTGTATAAGAATGTGTGTGAAAACAAGTGTTGTGTAACAACTAATTCCTACCATTACAACATATGTACAAATGTAAGTAATATATAATTAAATAAATTAACAAATATTAATTAATATGACTACTTATTTCCTCTAATAATTATAATAGAATTTAAAAAATGCAACTATTAACAATTGAAATATCCAAACTATTACAGATAAATTTTACCCTTACAACTTAATTCTTTATCTAATTAGTTTGATAATAAATTAAAATAAGTTGAAACACAATAGATCAAATTTTAGCAGTCATTGATGTAGAGAAAATTTAGACACCTGATAAAGGGCGACTAATCCTAGCAACCACATGCACATACTTTATGAAAAGCATAATAACAATACCAATATTTTTAATCAAAATTTTAGATACATGTCTCACATGCATATAGTCTATAGTCTAGTAATAAGGACTTATAGGAAATTATTTTTTTACCTCATGAAAATTCCCATGGACTATAACTAAAATATGGGAACAAAAACTAGTACAAAAAGATGTTGTTCTAAAATAAACATTTAGACAACCTATCCAATCCATGTTAAACTACTATATGAATACAACCTAAGGCTGGGGAACATAACGATCACCCTAAAATTTACTTACCATCCCTGTCTTCAACTAAGATAGATGTTTGGCAATATGGAGAGCCAGATACTAAATTTTATCGAGAGAAAGCTCAACACTAACACAATTCCAAACATTAAATTACCGTTTACCATTTTACCTAGAATTAGAAAGAATAATTTATGAGAAATATCTATAGATAGTCATATACGAATGTTTTTTTTTAATATTACAAGGAAAAAGATAGTAAAAAGGGACAGTAATATGCGTGAGGGTAAAAATTCCTATCGAAATGTATGAGGAAGGCATATACCTATTTGGCTATAACCAAGAACTACTAAATATGCAATTGGGTGGAATTCCTTGAGAGATATCTCTTTGATCATAAAATTCATTACTAATTTATGAGCAATTGATCTCCATTGCAATTAGTTTCGAGTTCTTGAGCAAAAGTGTCAAATTGATGCTCTGGATGTGAATGTCTCCAAATAATAATGTAATTTGATTTTAAGAAGAGGGGTATGCATACTCTTACTACCCATAAAGGGATGTGTGAATATTTTGCATAGGTGAGAATAGATTGTATGAACATTCAACATTCATTTCTTAGTTGTACTAATTTTAGAGCAATTTGATAAAAATAATACTAAATTAATGTGGTGATTTGGTGGCATAATTTTTGGGTATATTTAATAAGGAATATGATTAATACTAATTTTTTTAGTGTAGTAAGAATAAGCTAGTGTTTACTATTAAGAGTTATGACATATAGTACTTTAAAAATTGAGAAAACTCATGTGTTAAACACCCAAAATACTAAGAGAGGGGGTGAATCAGTATTCATTGACACTTAATAGATTTTTCAATTAAAAAATCCATTCAATGCATCATATTTAACTTCCAATAAATGAAAGGAACATATAAAGTATGCATCATATAAAGGAATAAAATAATACCAAATTTGTGTGGAAAATCCTTGAAAGGTAAAAACTATGGTGAGGATTAGCTCATAATATATTATAACTAGTTACAATGTTTGATACAAAATGGTGGACTCACTATCCAAAAATAAAATGGCTCACTATCAAAGGGATCACTATCCATAATAGAAAGATATATAAGAAAGGGGGGTTCATTGTTGAACTGCTAACAATGCATATGACATATGTTGAAGATACAGTTCCACTGAAGCTTAGAAAGCTGACCTAAAATACTTCATACTTCACCACAATTACACTTCACACTTCTCTCCACACTACATTTTGCATATACACTCTACACACTATCTATTCACACATTTGAACAATGAATCAACCTTATATATACATACCATAACTATCCAAAATATTAATTAGGTCGGCCTAATTAGATGTACCATGCACCACATACCCTATTGGCTCCAAATATTAACACACACACACCTTGCAAAACAAACCAAAATATGTATAACATCAAAATATGTCAGAATGAACCATAATCACTCCCATGATTCCACTTCATACACACTTTAACTTTGCATGACCTCAAAACCTTTAGGTCAGCACCATATAACAAAAGCAGTGAAGTAATAATGAATAAACCAACTATTCACTCATAAATCAACACGTGGACCAACACAACGCTTGTCACATGGAGCATACACACTACTAACATCCTCAAACACTTCCTCGAAACTACATAGAAAAATATTCATTTGTGGCGGAATACAAAGCATTCCAAGATACACTTTGTAACTGCAACTTAGTCATTTCCAAAGCCGATACTCTATTGACATTATCTTTGACTATGGAAGACATACAAGCTTGAATCTTTGGATTTAGATACCTTCAACATGCACCAACATTACCTCAAAACTACGCGACCAAATTCTTTATAAAAGAGCAATGTAGACAATAAAACTAGTTCACTGAACACTAAAAATTGTATACCGAGACTTGGGAAAATTTGCAAACATTTTGTCTTCTTTGAACAAACACTATTGTATCTCTATAATGGTTTGAAATTAATGACAACACCATACACTATCATGCTCATTAATATTCAATAATCTCCCCACACCATACATCAACATTATCTATACATCATCATGCTCATGTTTCCAACAACCCAAGTCTTCAACAATCTCCCCCTTTGTCATTGATGGCCCAACATGCTCTAACTCTTTAATTTTTTTCAAAATTCTCCCCCTTTGACATCAAGGGAAAAGGGCTCATAATATCAGACCTTTCAAACTACTCCCCCTTAAGTGATATAAGTATATACACATGAGAGTAACTCCCCCTTATTTCTTCACTCCTATACTCAATAATTCTCCAATAATTTATATTAGAGTGGCTTCCCCTAATGATTTCATCGATTAAAAATAACTAAGAAAGTACTAGAACACTTATCCACTACTTCTGTACATTTACATAGAAATCAAAAATGCATAAACAAAAAAAAAATGTACACCTTCAACTATTAGAGGGTAAAATACCCTTGTTAGAAACCTTCAGTTTGGTGAGGTGTGCCTCCCAGTCCTTATTTCCTATCCCCCAATCCTTCTTGGTGAAGGAAAGTATACTGCGCTAATTATCAAACTAAATAAGGAGATCTTCTCCTTCATTTGGGTTATTGGGGACTAGATTCTTTTGTTCCATTTTATCTATACTTGCTAACACTCTAGCCAAGGATGTAAGCTTTGCACTTACCAAATCTATAAGCTGACTATATTGAATAATGATATTTTCTTTCTATTTTTGTACTAGGAAGAACTATCCATGCATATTCTCTATTGTTGCTCTTGTCATACCATCTACATCATTTTCTGGATCATATACACCAAAGGCCTAAGCAATTTGTGACTCTATTGACTTCATTCCATACTTTATGCTCCTTGTAGAGTTAGGCCATTTTAAGAAAATTGAAATTTTCTTTTCTTCATCCAAGAATTTATGAACATCTCTCAAGTTCCCTTGCAGCTTATCATGTGCAACACCATATTTATCAAATACTTCATTAAATCTCTTATCATTGACCTTCTTTGCCATTTCTTTTTCCAATTTATCTTCCAAACCGTCCTTAAATATAATCTAATAGCAAATTCAACTTTTGTACATTGAACAAGGAATCATCAATAGTTGCACTAGTAATACCTTCTTGCAGCACCTTAACAACTTCTTCAATCATTTTTGTAGTCTTTTGGCATGTTTGCAATATTCCCTTCCTTCCAGAGGTATGGAATGCATCACCAAGTTGTAGCTTGTGCAGGTGAAACATCTTACTCATATCAACTTGTCCTTGTTATATTGGTATCTGCAGGAGCTATGTACACACCATTGGTAAAAACTACAACTACATATCTAAAAAATACTTTAAATAATCTCCAAAAGCTCTAGAGGATTCACAAACAACTTTTTCATTTCCCCTTCCTTCTATGCACACTTCTCCATTTTTTCATTATCGGAGCAGTCTTCTGCACTCTCCTCTTCTTGTGTAGAATTCTCATCATCCAAAGGAGGTAAATCTTCATTTATTTGAGCCTCAAATTTCTCTGAAACTTCTTCTTTCTACTCATTCTCCTTCCCCATATATGGAGGAGGAAAATTTTGTTCTTCTTGTGCTCTATCCTTCTCCAAGATATTCTACATATCATTATTATTTTCTTCAACAACTTTCTCTACCACTAGAGGGGTATTATGCATTACCATGTTTTATTGTTCACTCTTAAGCTTAGGCACATGCTCATGTTGTGCATTATCAGGTTCATTTATTTTTGGGATAGAAGAACCATTCTACATTTGTTCTTCAACCTTTTGCAAAGTCTCATTCTTCTGCCTTTCAATGTCTTCCTTGTCTCTACTCATTAGAGTGTTAACTCTTTATTTTGTTCTAAATTTCCTACTATATAGTTTAGATAGTTTGTGTTTATCCTTATGTATTAGAGAAGAACCAATCTTATCCAACACAAATTTCTTTATCTTTGTATCTTCTTCAATATGCTCTTGCCTTCTTGCAGTTAAAACATTTGTCAAGTCATCAAGCAATTGATCCTCAATTTTATCTAAGCCTCTGTCAAATGTTACCATGTACTTAATGATGACTTCTTCTTGATAGTTTCCTTATCTTCATCATTAGAGGATACATTTTAGCTATCTCTTCCAAGAGACAAATTCTGAAATACTATTAAGAAAAGCATAAATATTCAAGGGGCCATGTTCCCTTAGATTCAAGGGGTCTTTTTCTCTTTTCCCCCTTTCTTCTAGCAAATTTTTCTCCTTCACGGGTTACTATAAGATCATGGGGGTCCAAACTAGGCATTTAAGTGGCAATGCTAATTCAAAAAAATACACTTAGTAAAATTGACATAAAAATTTGAATAAGTTATTAACATAATTTGAAAATAATGTAAACAAAATTTGTAGAAAATTGGATGTAGTTTCTAAGATACTATTCCTTTTTTGGAAAAAAGTAAATTTAGTTGGTGGAAATTTGAAATTTCAATGTAGTAGTACTAAATTTTCAAGAAAAAATAAAAAGTAGGTGTATGTCTGACCAACCTCAGTACAAGAAAAAAGTAATATATTTATTTGAAACTTTCAATATAAGTAGAGGACACATACCTGGATGCGTCGCATTTTTTTTGTAATTTTTTGCAAGTACATAATTAGTTATGATTTTTTTATTAAATTTGTTTTAAAATATTAAAAATTGTTTATCTGACAACCATAACTTTGTCTAAAATTTATGAAATTCAATTTTTCTTTTTCTTAGATCCTATAGTATGGGAAGCACTGAATGTGGTACATACTTTAGATTCAAAAAATTTCAAATCATTTAAGAATTATAGATTTTTTCAATCAACCTATCAATCAGGACTCGAGTGAGAATGTATGTATAAAATCAATAATAATTATTTATTTAATTCTAAATAAGGCATATTTTATATTTTTGGAAAGCTAACAATTTTCTCAATAAACCCTTTTCGTTTCATCAAATTTGGATAAAAAAAAGTCATTAGCCATTTTTGGACCCCCATGATCCTGCAACCACCCTCACCTAAAATCTTTTCTCTTATCTGAAACACAAAACCTTTACTTTCTTTTTGCACATCTTCTTCAGTTTCAATATCTACAATATCAACCTTTGTTCTCTTAGCACTAGTCTCTTCCAAACCAATTCGGGTCCTTCCTCTTCTATATCCTCTTCATCTTCACAGCTGATGTATCTTTATTTGGTGGCCATTTCTTTTCTTCTCCTCTTAGGAGGAATTTGTTGCATAGATTAGCCAAATGCTTATTTCTTATTTGAACTTCCTATAGTGTTTGTTTTGGAGGAATTTAAAATAGAGGGAGAGGGGGAAGAGATTTTGACAAACCTTTTTGTGTTAGGATTACCTGGCTAAAAGTTAGAAGTTGGGTCCATGAAGAGGGGAAGTTTCAGCAAAAAAAAAAATCTCAGGAAACACATGCATTTTAATAAAATGCGTACGCGCTTTGGATAGGATACCCGAGCTTCAATCCAAATGCGTATGCATTTAGATTTGGGTACACACCCTAAAATGCGTATGCATTACAAAACACATATGTGTTACTAGCGTGCAAGTGTTTTATAACACGTAAAATTTTCTTAAAGCTATTTAATTTTGAATTAAATCAATGACCGTGTTACTCATTTTCTCACTGCAATTTGTCCATGAGCTTGAGGGAGAACTTAATTCACATACGCATTCCTAAGGGACCAGTTCAAACAAATTTTCACTGCCACCTCCTCTTGCTGACACAACAGACCTCAACAACCTCTAGGTTGGTTGAATTCTACTTTTTTTAACTTTATATCTTGCATTTTTATTTTGTAATTGTTATTTAGTGTTTGTTTGTTTTACGTTGAATATTTTATATTTTTTAAATTATATGTAAAACTAAAAACATCAACCAAACTAAAAATGTTAAATTGTAAATTGAAAACCATGGGTATGTGCAGGATCATCATGGAAAAAACAGGCCCTTTAGTGGCTGTGAAAATTTAGAAAATCAAAGTTTGGCAACTTGACATAAAAAATTGAATAAGTTATCTATATTATTTCAAAAATATGTAAGAATAGAATCTATAGAAAATTGAATGTAGTTTCTAAAATACTGGGTTTATTTCAAAAAAATTAAAATCTATTTGATGAAAATTTGAAATTTCAATGCAGTAGTACTTAAATTTTAGGGAAAAAATAAGAAGTAGGTGTCTATCTGACCACCCTAAACACAATAAAATGATAATATTTTTTTATAAGATTTTAGATATAAGTATAGGACTCATGTCTCGATGTGGTGCATATTTGTTTATAATTTTTTTCCAAGTAAATAATTAATTGTGATTTTCTTATTACAATTTTTAAAAAATATAAAAACTCATATGTCTGACCACCTTACCCTAGTCAAAAATTCATAAAATTATTTTTTTTCTTATTTAATCCTATAGTATGCGAAGTATAGAATGTGACACATATTTTGGATTCAAAAAATATGATACCATTTGAAATCTATAGATGTTTTTCAATCAGCCTATCAATCAGGACTTTAGTCATAATTCAAATAGAAAATGAATAATAATTTATTAAATTCAAAGTAAAGCATAATTTATATTGGTGTAAAGTTGATAATCTCCTTTAAAAACCCTTTTAATTTCATCAATTTTGGGTAAAAAATAAGTCGTCAGCCACATGGGCCATCATATCACTTACATATCACCACTTTTTGGCCCATCATGATCCTACACATACCCCCATAAAATCTATACCTAAATTAACTAGAATTTAACCTAAATTGGACACATTTAACTTATAAATGAAAACCCTAAACCCTAGGTTGGAAAAACATAGACCTAAAATTAAACTCTCTATCATAAAATGGGAATGCATTGAATGGGATGCCTCTTGATGAGGGCCCCTTACTGTTATATCTTGAAGGAGATCAATAACTTGAGGAACACCAATAGGATTCATATGTGGGTTCTTAGTCTTCCCCTCATTCCCACTTTGACGAGTGACATGATTCATAGGAGGCCTCTTTCATTGATAATCAATGCATAAGTTAGGACATACATAGAATCATCTAAAAATCATCACTAAGGTGTGACATTCATTAGTCCAAGATAGAATGATACAATAATTTGAAATTAACAACCACACCACTCAATTTTAACCTTGCAAGGAAAATGAAACCATATAGTTACTAGAAGTCAACACAAAACCAATTGAATATACATGATTTAATAAAATTAAGCTCTCCATCATAAAATAAATTTTATATGAATATGCTTGTTGGCTCTAATTCTCAAAATCATATTTATTGCAATAAAATTTCAAGGTTCATGGTCTATAATAGACAATGAAAAGGAATGGACAAGTTATAATTTTATATATTCCTCTTCATGGACCTAATACTTACAACTTTCAAAAGTGACAATGTTTGAGACATAAATATTTCTATCAAATATATAATAAAAAAACCTGTGAAACTTTTGAAATAGTGATGATTATCTTCTCAAACTAGTAAGGAAATATAGACTAGTTAAGCTAAAAAACTCTAGAAATTTAGTTAGAAATTAAACCAAAATATCACCTTCCCAAAATCACACAATCATGAAATTCCAACAATAAATTATGATTGAACAGGAATATTGTGGAATCATAATGGAGAGCAGGAGTAGTGGTAGTGGTTGTTTGAATGTTACAGAAGGTGAGGAGACGGGAGATTCTGAAGCTAATGATGGAGATGAAGAGTTGGCACAAAATTTTTCCTCTTGGCTCAGTGCTTTGGATGGGTCTAAGCTTTCTGTAAATTTTTGGCTTGGTTAGGTTTGTAGTGGTGGAGATTGCTGGTAGCTAGGGGAAGTTTATTTGTTGCTACTCATGCCTAAATGTGGGGTTTGTTAGTTTGAGATAGGATTTGAGTTGTTTCTTGAGCTTTGTGGTTCGATGCAGATCTCTAAGACTGTTTTGTTGGTGTTTGGGGATTCCTCTACTTTTGAGGGAGTGGTTTTCTAATTCTTCTTGGTTCTTTGGGTGAGTTTATGGTTCTTGTCTCTTACAACTTCTCTGGCAATGTTTGTGGAAGCTATCTAGTTTACAACGTTGGTTTCTACATGCTCCTTGTGCTGCCTTTTGGGCTATTTGTTTAGTTGTAGTGGGGTTTCTAGTGTTTTTTTTTTCTTGCCAAATCCTTTGATGCTTGGCTCATGGCTTTCTTATGCTTTGTCTGGGTTGGAATGTGTTCCCTCAATCGGGTCTTTAGCTTTGTTTGGTGGATAGATAATTCCTCCTCATATTTATTGGTTCTTTGGCCTCCCTACTTGCTTGAGGGCTCCTTCTCCTACAGTGTTGTTTCTGGGTGGCTTCTTAGAGTGTGGTGGCTATTGTTCCCTTCCTTTTTCCCTCCTTAGTCTTCTAGGCTTTCATATTTTTCTTTTGTTGGCTCTTCCTACTTGTGTTTGGCGTAGGGGAGGTGGATATTTCTAGCCTGTTGGAAGGGTTCCCTTGGTTGGGTCTTGGAAGATGGGTGGTAGATTTTTTCTGATGGGATTTTTGTGTCTTGTGCCTCTTCATCATTTCTTTTCTAATTTCTCTTGTGATAGAGGTGTTTTTTCTAGCTCTTGTGGGATATTTCTAGGTTTTTTGTTTTTCCTAGATAGTGTGTTTTTGATCCCCGGGTGTTCCTTGAAGATTTTTTATTTTTTGTGGTTTGTGATTGTTAGTGTGGAGATGTCAATTGGGTGCTCTGGTTTCTTTGGAGTCTTCTTTCTTACTGCAGGTTGGGTGGTATAAGCTTATGGCTCAGTGGTTTATTTTTTAGGCCTATTGCTTGTGGGTGTTGGTCTCTTACTAGGTGTTGTCAAAGGGTGTTATGGTTGATTTCTCTATTGTTGTGCTAGCATTCTTCTCAGATCCTATGGAGGTAGATTCAACTTCTACTAAGGTGGAGCTAGGAGGTGTTTGTCTCTTGCTTCCCTAGTTGTTGTTCCTATTGAGGTGGATGCTTCTCCTATAGAGGTGGAGGTTAAGGGTGTTGGATTCTTTAGGTAGTAGTGGTATTGATGTTCATGACACTCTCTCCAATAGAGGGGAGCTCCCTCCTTTTGAGGTGGATTTGGAGTTGGCTTCCTGGCTAGATCGATGGTTTTGTCTTGAGTGGTTCGATGTGCTCTCTAACTCCCCCATTGAGGTGGGGTTTTTGGAGATGTTGGTCTTTTTGATCACGGGGTTGATGGTGTCCTACACCATTAAGCTGGTTATCTTTCTTGGCTCTATGGTGTCATCCATGAGTAGTTGGTTTGTTGATGCTTGGAAGATGCAGGTAGAATATTTGTGTACCTAAGGGTTTATGGTCTTGGTTAAAACCAAGTAGTTAAAAGGTTTCAAGCCCTTGCTTGTTTGTTAGTTACAGCGTGTGTAGTCATGTTAATCTTTTAGAGGATGTTGTGGGGATGTTGATGCTTTATGGTTTATATTATTTGCAATTTTATTTTCTTTGATAGGTTGATGGTTCCCTTCAAAATCATTTTGTACTCGGTTTTATGCCCCTTCAAAACCCAATTTTTGCCTCTAATAAAAAAAATTATGATCAAGTATCTCATTAAATTATACTTAATAAATTTATAATTTTTCCACTTGTCAAATCAATGAAGTAGGACCTTGATATTATTATTGAAAGATTTTAAATTAGTCATTTGTGTTGACATCAAAATTTAAGATAAAGTGCTCGAATTTAATTAAGGGTACATGTACATGACTTTAATTGTATAATTTAATGTACATGCTATAGATTTTCATGTTATGGATTTTTTAATGTTTTAAATTGAATGTGTCTTCAAATGAAATGTATTTTGAATTTGTGCACGTTCAATGTGATTCATAACTTTCAAATTATGTACATTATTTAATTAGTTTATTGATGTATATTTTTTAATTGTTTAACATGCAATTTCCATTTCATTGAACATGGAGCCTGAATTTAACATAGATGATTTTATGGGTATGTGCACAATCATGATGTGCCAAAAAGTGGCAATATGATGGGTATGTGGCTGAAATTTTTTTTTTTACCCAAAATTGATGAAATGAAAAGGGTTTTTAAAGGAGATTCACAGCTTTCCACCAATATAAATTATGCTTTACTTTGAATTTAATAAATTATTATTATTCATTTTCTATTTCAATTATGATTAAAGTCTTAATTGATAGGTTGATTGAAAAAAATCTATAGCTTTCAAGTGGTATCACATTTTTAGAATCCAAAACATGTGTCACCTTCTATGTTTCGCATACTATAGGATTAAAAAAAAAAATTGAATTTCATGAAGTTTTGAAAAAGTTAAGGTGGTCAGACATACGAGTTTTTATATTTTTTAAAAGTTGTAATAAAAAAATCATAATTAATTATTTACTTGGAAAAAAATTACAAAAAAATATACATCACATTGGGACATGAGTCCTCTACTTATATCTAAAATATTATCATTTTATTGTGGTTAGGGTGGTCAGACAGACACATACTTCTTATTTTTTCCCTGAAATTTAAGTGCTACTGCATTGAAATTTCAAATTTCCACCAAATAGTTTTTTTTATTTTAAATAAACCTAGTATTTTAGAAACTACATTCAATTTTCTATAGATTCTATTCTTACATATTTTTGAAATAATATAGATAACTTATTCAAATTTTTGCGTCAAGTTTCCTAACTCTAATTTTTTTGATTTTTTTGCCAATCAAGGGCCTATTTTTTCCATGATGATCCTGCACATACCTTTATACCTAATGCACAACCTAAAGATCCCATACATCCAGATCTTCCACCGCAACAAAACTGCACACCTCCACACTCTCCACCTCCTAATCCCCCACGCCCTATAGTAGATCAGGTTCAATTAAGAGAGAGCATTAGAGTAAAACTTAATGCAATTCAAGAAAATATAGATTTGATAAAAAAATGAGCCTAATATCCCCCCATCTCACATGGTTTGCATCTTTGATGAGAATTATTTTTTATTATATTCGATCTATTGATACAAACCTAGATAGGTTCCATCAATGGAGAGAATAGAGGAGAAAATTCTATGCAGATGGATTATCCTATAAAGAAACTCATGACCTTAAAATTACCAAACAATCCATTTGCAAACATTGTTTTAGCCCCCAAACAAATGAACCAATTCCACCCACCAAAAAATGAATTTCAATTTAATGGTGTAGGCACTCGTAGATAGATGAAAATTTTAGGGATAGATGGTGGATAGTGTTTGATACTCCACCACATGGAAATTGTGAGGTGCCCTTATACTTTTTGAGAAAGTTATGGGTTGAGTTTGAGTTGGGTTTAAAACACAACTATTTTGATATGAGGTCATTTCAGGGAGCTGGACGTGACATGCCCCAACATAGATTAGGAGCATGTCCCAATCCTCAATGACATGATCCGATTGCTTCTATTGTTGCTCCTCCTTCTCCCAGTGTTCCCACTTCATTTCAACATTAGACGATGTTGTTGACATTAGGAGCATTGAGTTCTCTTTCAGGACATCTCACCCACTAGACTACACACGTATCAACTAAAGCGGGCAATAGAAAGCATGGAGGCTTAGGCTATGGGCATACTCAGGCATCCACTTCAAGTGACCCACATGCATCTAGGAAAAATTCATATATGGATTTACTATATTCTATGGATCATCCTACATAGGTATGTACATCTTTTGAACTTAAGCACATTTAAATAATTTGTTTGAAATGCGCAAAATTCATGTAAATAATAACATTAAATTATATATATAATATAATATTAATTCAGGAATTGTTTGGTGTAGATGCATGATCACATGATGCATGAATCTAAATATGATCATGTCTATATTTTGAGTGTTGTAGAATTGGGCTCATCTTTTTGTCAAGTACAAACCAATATATATTTTAATTTATGTGGACATATCTAATTTAATTTGAATTTGTACACATGTGTGAAATGATATATTGTATCTAGATGCAAGGAGTTCATGTGATACCGAGTACCGACCAACCACAAGTTGCGGTGAGCGCTCTCAAGTCATCATCAACTTAGATGCATCCTTTCAAAATTTTGTTAAGTTTAAATTAAATACACATCATAGATCTAATTTAATTTGAATTTGTACACATGTGTGAACGATCTATACATTGTTGTATCTATATGCAAGGATTTCATGTGATACCTATGGCGGGCGCACCTGAGACATTGTCCCCATTTATGCATGGGAAATCTTAGGTGTGTGATCATGAGGTCATATCATTCGAGGTTGTAAACTTTACTAAATTTCCTATACAAGTTTTAGGGACCTTTTAAATATATATATTTGAGGTTCTAACATATTGTTTGCTTTATATGAATATCCATGATATAGTAGATCAAGCATTTGGACCTTCTCAATTGATAGTTATGCTACCCATTGAATAAAATGTGCCAGTAGATTTACATGATCATATGGTAATTTATGTATACTAAAAATCATTTTTGCTGCATTTACTAGATATTTAATTAAATTTATTTTTATCAAGTTTAGATTTTCAAGTTTATATGTTAAATTGTATCAAAATTTATAAATAAAATTTAATTTAATTTCGAGTTTCTTGTAGTATTTTATAGCATGACACAGGTACATCTATTCCATGTGAAGCAAAGAGGATACTTGATTTGATTGATCTCCCTGACAGTTAGATGGTTTTAAATTTTATGGACTATAGATCTCTAGTTTTATTTAAATATATGTGTTGGACTTGACATATACATTTTGAACATGTTATTTCATGGATCTTTTCACAAACATTATATTGATTAATATGATCATGTTTGTGTTTATTTATATTGGTTAACTTTAATATGATGATAATATATGCACTCAATTATGATCGTATTATGATCATTTTCATGATTATATGCACTCATATATGTATAAATATTTTATCTTGTTTTCAAGTAATATGCACTATGAAGCAAATTTTGCCTATCTATATTTGTCTTTTGGTTTTATTCTAATCTTCAAGGTGATCCACATGAAAGGAGCTTTTATTTTTGGCAGATGCATAATTCTCCATGTGGTGGCTACGCGTGTCTTAATGATCATTATATCTCTAGTCGAAAGTTGGGCCACGTTTCAGTCTGGCGAATGTTTTCTTGCCTCTGCTTTTCACAGATATGAGATTATCCACCCTTCTGACACATCATCCTTTCATGCTATGCAGCTGTATAAAGGGAACATTCACTCAAAGTCTATTGGAATGCGTTGTACCTTTTTCCAGTGAAGGGATGAGATTTGGTGTTGCCAAAGCCACTTGGGTGACCAAAAAGGTTTCTGCCAGACTATCTTCTAGGATCAGAGTGATTACAAGGGCTAATCCTGTTGAAATATCTAAACGACATAAATTTGGTAGCTGAAAGTTGATGAGTAGGATTTCAACAATCTAATAAAAGATCTAGAATCAAATTTCCAAGCTATCAAGTTTGGACGTCTAGCAATCATTAACTCTAGATGATGTCGACATTTTCTCTTCTAGGTGGCTATATATTGAAAGCAACAACATAGAGCAAGGGTTCCTAAAGTTTACCCGTTGGAAAATTTTTCTCTGGTTTTCTTAGTTAAAAGAAATATTTACTTTAAAAGTTCATAGAACACTGCTTCACTCTGGCATGTTATGTCTATTTTATGATCAAATTGGAATCCAATCTTTTTTTTAAAGTTCATTTAAATCTAAAATACAACTTATTCTAAAGACATACGTGAAACCATGCATGATATGGTCTTTATCAATATTTCTTTCTTTATATCTTCATCTAGAATATAACATTGTGTCTTGCTTGATCTGAATAGTTTTGGTTATCAAATTTCCATGTTGTTTGTGTATATGAATGAATTATAATCTTTAGAGACTAGACTATGTCATTTGACTTCTCAATTTTCTTAATAAGGTTATCATTTTTCATAATATGCTATAATAAGAGGAAGGGTTTGTATTGATTTTGAATGTTTTTCTATTAAATCTGAAATTTTTATGTTTGATTCAGATCTTAATACACACTTCCTAAGGGTCAATTGAATGACTACATCTGTGCTTGTATTGAACCTCTGTTGTTCATTCTCCTCCCAACAATGAAGGGAAGTGGTGTTTTGTGTGTCTCATATCACTCATAGAGGAAAACTTGTAGTTTTGAAATGTTGTAAAAGCATTGACACATTACCTTTTTTCATGTTTTACTATTTACATTTCCTTTTCCTTTTTCCTAAACTTAGAGAAGAGTCGAATTTATATAAAAATCTCGTAGGTATTCAATGAGGCGCATATTGTCCCCCACTCACTAAATTTACCATAAGACTATCAGAGAGGCACAAGATTTATGATCAACAATTCTTTTTCTAGCATGCTTAGTGGGACCTATTCCAAAGGCCTTATTAGAAGTCAGAAATATCTCTAGATCAACCCAGAGGAAGGAAACTGGAAGTTTCATGCCCAAGGTTCAAACAAGAGTATCATCAAATGGTAAATTTCAATAATCTTAGTTACCAACCTTGGTACCTAGGAGAAGAAGAGTCATAGGTTTTGTATCACCTGTGAGAAGTAGAAGAGTAAGGAGTAGGAGTTCAGATTTTAGAGCCTTATCTACTCTACCTGGAGGCCAAAGTTTCCAAATAAGAATACCACTTTATCCAATTCGTAGGAATATTTTCTCTATGGCCCATATACCCCTACCCGCTCCCAAAAAAAATGTAACTTGGGATAGTGGTAGTCCACTACAACCACCTACTCCACCTGATGTCTGTCTCGCCATACCTACTAATGCCCTCAAGGATATTCCAAAATTTTATGGAGAGGATTCTAAGACCCCTTCTGAACACCTCCAAGATGTATCAAAGGTATGTAGGGTGCACAATATCGTAGAGGAAAATATTTACATAAGACTGGTGGTTGCTTCTTTCAAAGGAAAGGCTCAAGACTGGTACAAATCCCTGACTTCCGGTTCTACTAGCTCATGGGATAATCTCAAAGAAAATCTTTTTGAATGATTTTCAGAGAAAGGAGATCGTTCGTCGCTATTGAATTAGCTAATTACTATCAAGAGAGCCCCGCAAGAAGCTATGAGAAACTTCAACACTAGGTTTAACAAAACCTGCTAGAGGATCCGAACTACTGCATGACCTCTAGTTGCTATGGAATTCATGATATTTTTGAAGGCCATCAACTCAAATATCACAATCCTGATAACTTCTATGGGAGGAGATAATCTACCTAATTCCTACAAATTAGTAGTCCACTTGGAGAATAGTTTGATAGATGCAAGAAAACTTCCACCACGACCTCCAATGACTATTTTTCTCAAAATCTCAGGTGCTCCACTCTAAGAAGAGTCTTCTCCAAACACTCTAGTGACACAAATGATGAGCCTGATCCCACCCCAGTCTATGTATTTGTACCCTACCACATAGCCAAGCATGTCGAGTTCTTCCTCTGTAATGGTGGACCTTAACGATATGAAAATCCTGATGTGATCTTTCGCTAATGAGCTAGTTCTCATCAAGCACCAACAAGAAAATCCTCCAAAACAAGAAACCCAGTCGTACCAAGGGGGTAGACCCTTCTATTAGCATAATCAACAAAGTACATATCAAGGAACTTTGGGTTGGGGAGGTCAACAAGTAGCTTCCGCCAACCAAATAGTCTTGGTTACCATGTCATTGCAAATGGTAAAAGATAGCCATAGCAAAGAATTCGTACTAGGCCAAAAAAAATTGGTGGATGATGAAAACACATGGGTTTTTCCTTGTAATGATAGTCACATGCCCCAAAATCTCCCCAAAGGAAACTTGCAATAAAGAATAACATAGCAGAGGAGCAAAGGTGCACAACCCAGTATAGAGGGATACAAGTCTCTTGAGATGGAGAATGCTCGATTTAGAGTGAAAATGCAAGGGATATCCATAGAAAAAGAGCAAGACATAGCACCTGATTAGGCACTTTTCTCTTGGATGGAAGAGTAGGACATAGTTTTTGCGAATGAAGCCTCAAAAACCAGCAGTTCACAGGTATAGTCATATTACAATCCTAGATCCAAGAGAAGACTCACTAGGGAATACATGCCACAAGATTTGCCTTGTTCCCATCCTCGCCAGCTACCATTATGAGAGAGACAACAACCCCAACTAACTTTTCAACTGAATGCTCAACCGAATCTACAACAAAAAACTCCACTAGTGCCCAACAAATTTCTCGATAAGACATCGAATCCATTCACAACATATCGTCTTGTACAAAAGCCCAGGGAGATTATGCCATTCAAACCAAAGTTCCAGCCAGTCAGAACACTCAACATGGTGGATTAGATGAGGAAGGAACTTGCTAATGTGTCTCTATGGGATGTAATATCTATCCCAAAGAAAATTTCATTATTTGAGGCCCTAAAAAATGAAGAACCAAGGTCGCAAACATACAAAGTTCCGCCATGCAATCTGAATAAAGAAAAAGTTCCTGCATCATATCCTCAAATTCTAAAGGTTGTAGCTTATAAAAATGATGTGGAGAAAACAAAAGAGGGAGAGGTAAGCAAGCCAAAGACCACTTCTTTATTTTTAACATTAATTGTGGGGGATAAACTTTTGCACAACAATATGATTGACTCGAGAGCCAGTACAATAGTCATGCCAAAGAAAGTGGTTAATGCCTTAATGATCAAGTATGAACCTTTGGAAAAAGGAATCATGCAGTTGGACAGAAATAAGGTTTCGATGGTTGGTCGGATAAAATATTTGTCCTTAACCCTCTTTTCATGTCCAAGCTAGACAGTTTGGTAGGAGGTAGTGATAATCGACATTCCCTCGATCTTCGGGATGTGTCTCTTTAGAGATTTCACCGCAAATATCGGTGGATATTTGGCACTAGATTGGTCCCATTTGATATTAAGAACCAAGCATGGAAAAAAAATGAAGATTCTTTAAGAATCTTTACATTCTGAACACATAGAAAACAATGCTTTTTTCTGTTTTGAGGCCGCATATACCTCTTTTTCAAAGAAAGAGCCTGGGTATTGCATCGAAATGTTGGAAGATGAAGAGGACAAAAGTGTGTAGACCCCTGAAGAATAGGTTCTCCTTAACTAGTTCATTGACTTTGATCCATTCATAAATCTCCATGCCTCGAGATTGGGTACTTATGTCATATTTGATGATGACATGGTCCATCTAAAACTAATGAAATATTAGGTAAGCTATGATGATCTGATGGATAATCCCCTATGGACCTTATAATTTGATGGTGCTAGATGCAAAGCTAGTTCTAGGGTAGGAGTCTGATTGTTGTCTCCAATAGGATCCAAGACCCTTAAGGCTTATCATTTCTAGTTTCTATGCTCAAATAATGATGCATAATATGAAGCATTTATCCATGGTCTTTACCTTGCTGAGCGAATGGGTGTGAAAATATTGCAAGCATTTGGATATTCTGAGTTGATAGTAAGCCAAGTCCATGGCCAAGCAGCAGAAAAAAATACCAGGATGAGGGCCTATAAACATCGGATATGGGACTTAATTGAGGGTTTTGAAGCTTTCAACATGCAAGTTATTCCCTGATCCTTGACTGATATAGTGGATCAGATGGATTCCATTGGGTCATAGTTTGAGCTTTTTTCTGACTCAAAACAAAGTGTAGTCTACATTATTGTCAGACCATTAATTCTTGACAATGACCAAAATTGACAAGTATTTGAAGATGATGCCCAGATAGCCACCTTCGTTCAAAAGTCTGAATGACCTTCTGACTGTTTGAAATTAGAGTTCTAACCATTTGAAGGACAGGTCATTTAGCTAAAGGGAAATAAGATTCCTCAGGGTTTGATTTCCCTCAAATATCTTTTTGATTGTGAAGATGTGAGGAATGGAAAGCGAAGGTTCACAACCGACGAAAAGGATTTTCAAGAGTTGGATGTCAAGAACGATAGAAGACTAAAAGTTAGAAGAAATGTATAGTGGGAAGACAAAGAAAGGATAAAGAGTCTGTTCTCTAAGTACAAGGAGTTATAGCATGGACCTAAGATGATCTTAGAGGATATGACCCTAGTAGAATTTAGCATACCATCGACTTGGTGAAGGGGTTGAAGCCTGTCCGATAGAAGCAAAGGCCCGCAAATTTAAAGGTCAAAGCACTGATGGCATAAGATCTCACTAAACTGATTGAGTCCTGAATCATTTATCCGTTTATACACTCAACTTGGGTGTCTAAGCTGGTACCAGTTTAGAAGAAAAATGGTGATATCAGGCTTTGTGTTGATTTTCGGGACCTGAATAATGCCTCACTAAAAGATCATTATCCTTTTCCATCCATGGAGTAGATCTTGTAGACATTGGCCAAATCGGAGATGTTCTCATTACTCAACAGCTTTACAAGGTTCAATTAATACTGGTTAATGAGAGCAACCAACATAAGATGATGTTTACCACCAAGTGGGGTACATTCACATATGCAAAGATTCCCTTCGAACTCTCAAATGTTGGTGTGAATTTTCAGTGGGCCATGGACATCACTTTTGTAGGATTGATCATTTCAATCATTTTGATTTACCTAGATGATTTGACCATCTTTTTAAAACTTGAGTCTGATCACTTTGATCACCTAGAGAAGATCTTCCAAAGGTGCCAAAATTTTTGGATTTCTTTAAATCCGAAAAAATGTGTTTTCAGAGTACCTCAAGCTAAACTTCTTGGTTTCATGGTGTCCAAGGAAGGAATTGCAATAGAATTTGATAGAGTCAAATATATAGTGGATTTTCCTTTACCAGTAAACCAAAGGGGGTTACAATATTTCTTAGGAAAGATTAATTTTGTTAGTCATTTCATTTCTTACTTTGCAGGCATCGTAATACCCATCACCTTGATGCTAAAAAGGAATATAGTTTTCAAATGGACTCGCGAAGGCAAATAAGTGTTCAAGAAAATAAATAAGTCTATCTCCACTGCTTTGGTATTGGCCAATCCATATTTTTCTAAATATTTCTTATTATATGTATACAATGACCAACATAGCATAGCTTTTATGCTCACTCAAAAGGATGAGAAGGATAATGGAGAGAATCTGATTGCTTTCCATTTGAGAACCCTCAAAGGTTACGAGATCAGATATAACTTTGTAGAGAAGAAGGCTTTTACCATTGTCAAGAGTCTCAAAAAGTTCTGACACTTAGTGTTGGCCAATAAGATCTCTATTTTGGTCACTCACCCAAGTGTAAGGGAATACATCACCAAGGGACAAATAACCAAAAAGAGATCCAATTGGATCACTCAGATCCTAGATTATGACATGGACATCAAGCCGACTAAGCTGGTGTGGGGAAGAGGCCTGTGCAAATATCTTGCGTAAGAGTTGGGTTCTAAACTCGACAAGGAGATTAATCGAATATTTTCAAATCAATTTGAATATGATGAATCTAGGTAATGGATCAGACGTTATAAATGCAGAAAGGATACTACCTGACAACTCTCCCCTCCCAAAAATGAAGATACTATAGACTGCAAGGCACCAAGTATGTGTTGGTTTAAGGAACTTTATTTAAAAGAGACTATGATGGATTATTGCTTCGATGTTTAGACAAATTCCAGTCGGACAGGGTTTTGTCAAAATTCCATAGCAGTCCCGAGGGAGGACATTTTTCTGCTAAAACCATCGCTCTAAAAATTATCCGAGCAGGATACTATTGGCTCTCAATATTTTCGGAAGCACACCGTTTGGTGCAGAAATGCACTCAGTGCCAATTCTTTGTTGGCAAGAGAAAAAAAAATTCTTTTCCTTTGAGTCCCATTGTAACTGAGGAACCTTTTTCTCAATGGGGTTTGGATTTTTTCAGAATGATAAATCCTATCTCTAGTGCTGGTCATAAGTGGATTCTCACAACAACTAACTACTTCACAATATGGACAAAATCTATCACCCTGAAAGGCGCTACAAAAGGTGAGATTGTTAATTTTCTAGAAGGGTTGGTGACTAGGTTTGGTTCACCAAAGACTATTATATCTGACAATGCTAGGGCCTTCGTAGGTTCAAAGGTGTCAGATTTTTCCAGTAGGAATGAGATCTACCTCAAAACCTCTTCAAACTAGTACCCACAAGTAATGGGCTAGCAAAGTCAACCAACAAAAACCTAATTAGGTTAATCAAGTGCATTGGGTCTGAATGACAAAGGGAAAGGAACAAACATTTGAGGGTTGCTCTGTGGGCAGACCGAATCACACCAGAACAGATCCTAAAGACGTATCCTTATGAATTAGTCTACGGGAAGGAGGTAGTCTTGCCTATTTATATGGAACTCCTTGCATTGCAATTATTGAAAGCCCTAGAAATAGAGGAAAATTGTGGAATGGAGGTACGAATAGTTGAACTCAAACTTGAGGAAAATAGAGAAAAATATTTTGAAGCTATGATCAGCTGCTAGCGAACGATCAAGCAATGGTTCGACAAAAAGACTTCCAACCTAGATTTCCAAGAGGGGAGATTGGCTCTAAAATATGATGAGCACACTGCAAAACCAGGACAACACACCAAATTTGAAGCATTGTGGAAGGGCCCCTTCCGAATCAATGTGTGTAAGGAAAGGAATGCATGCAAATTTGAAGATATGGAAGGTAATGCTTTGGGGATACTGGTAAATGGTATTCATCTGAAACCATTCCATTAAAGTATGACACTCTTTAAAATTTTCACAAATATGTACCATATATAATTTTTTTGTAAAAATCTTTTAGGTTTCTGATTTAAGAATAAGAGAGGAAGCAAGAGAAGTACAAAAAGATATATTATATATATTGTATTTTCTTTATTGAATTTACAGTATGGGGTAGCCCGAGGCTCATATTTTAGCAGAAAGGATATTTCAAGCAAAACCCAAAAAAGGGTATTCAAGAAAAATACAAAAACAAAAACAAAATGGAGGCATTTTTCACAAAAAAATAAAAGGAAGGCCTCTAGCCATTGATATAGGGGCTTGTTTCCCATTATATTTTCTTTTTTTTCTTCTTCTTCTTCTTCACTCACAGGTGAGTAGGAACACAATTCATAATGTCGACCTCATTTTGCATGACCGAAGACGATGAGCTCAAACTATTTCTTGAAGTCGTATTGTGGATCTTCATCAATGCCATACTCTTGAAGGAGATAGGTAGCAATAGGTAGAGATAAGGCACAGTGGCTATTCATGTCCATGGTGAGAAATTCATTGAGAAAGGGAAGCCAAGGCACGTCCACGCCATGGTCAATGAACTTGTAGAGGTCCATTGCATTGGAATTCAAATGCCAAGGATAAAAACTTGTACTATTTTGTTGAGCCCTTCCAATAGAGAGACATCAAACATGCAGTGACACAACTCAACTATCTTATTTTTTAGGACATTCAGGTCCAACAAAGAGGCCACAAAGCAGGACAAGACATTGTAATTGGTTCACATCTGGGTATGTGCAGGATCATGATGGGCCAAAAAGTGGTGATATGTAAGCCATATGATGGCCCATGTGGCTGATGACTTTTTTTTAAACCAAAATTGATGAAATGAAAAGGGTTTTTAGAGGAGATTCTCAGCTTTCCACCATATAAATTATGCTTTACTCTGAATTGAATAAATTATTATTATTCATTTTCTATTAGAATTACGAATAAAGTCCTAATTGTTAGGTTGATTGAAAAACATCTATAATTTTCAAATGGTATCACATTTTTTTAATGTGAAATATGTGTCACATTCTATGTTGTTCATACTATAGGATTAAAAAAAAAAAATTGAATTTCATGAATTTTTTACCAAGTTAAGGTGGTTAGATAGATGAGCTTTTATATTTTTTAAAATTTGTACTAAAAAATTCATAATTAATTATTTACTAGGAAAACAATTATAAAAAAATATGCATCACATCGAGACATGAGTCCTCTACTTATATCTAAAATCTTATAAAAAATTATTATCATTTTATTGTGGTTAGGGTGGTCAAACAGACACCTACTTCTTATTTTTACCTTGAAATTTAAATACTACTGCATTGAAATTTCAAATTTTTACCAAATAGATTTTTTTTAATTAAATAAAGGTCTATTAGTTTAGAAACTACATTCAATTTTCTATAGATTCCTTTTTTACATTTTTTTGAAATAATATAGATAACTTATTCAAATTTTTACGTCAAGTTGTCTAACTCTGATTTTCTGTCCTTTTATTGCCACTTAAGGGCTTGTTTTTTCCAGGATGATCCTGCACATACCCATATGGTTCTTATCTTCAATGAAGTCCATGACAATGACCCACCAAAAGGAAATTACCCCTAGGAGGTCGCACCCCTTTACCAGGTGCTTAATTCTCTCACCCGTAATCTCCCTAGTGAAGGCATATTGTGGCTTGCGTGAGAGAAGATGAATAGGAGTTCCCAGACTGACAAACATGGTTGGAGTAGTAGAGAAAAAGGCAGTATTGCAGATAGAAAGAAGATAGCTAAACTCCAAAGTTTTTCTTTTTTGAATGAATATAACCTTGAGGTGGCATAGCTAGTTATAGAAAAGAGGTGTCAGAATGGCTAAATAGTGGAGGTTCTATTTTTGGATGGATGATAATGGGAAAATATCAAAGCACTCGATGAACGAAGAATAGATCATATGGAAAATTTGTCATAAGTTTTGAGAATTAATGTTTGGGCATTGAGAGTAAATGCCCATATAGGCCAATTTTCGACATTTGTCCTTGGCCATCATCAACGTAAACCATCTTGCGTAAGTGAAAGGACATGGTTTAACGTGCTAATGCTTGAAAAATTAATTAGTGCATATTTTTAAAGAGTACTTCATATTGCTAAACAAAGATTGACATAAGTAATGACACTCTTTCCAAGGCAACAAGTTTATTTGAGAAAAGAGGTGACAAAAGGAATGTAGTAAATTCATTTATGTAGATTTTTGGCATTCTTGAAGGATAGGGATCCCCTACCCATACATATCTCCTTGTCGGTAGCATTTAATGGACCAACGGTAACTGCATAGCCTTAACTACATGTACTTCTTTTGGAAATTAATTGCATGAAAAGTATATTTTTCCAAAGGAATCAAAGAGCAAGTGGTCGTTTTAGTAAAACTCTCTGCAAATTTTGAAGCAACCATGGCAGAACCATCAATGATTAGGAGAAGAGATGAAATCTGCACCAAGAAGGCCCATTTTCACCAATATTTTTGGGCGAAAATCATTTGCCAATGTGCCAATTCCTGAGGATCGACCTTTCAAATTCTGTAAAAAGGTGTTGATAGATAGGAGTGTTAAAATGGAAGCGGTGCGAGATGTTGCCGACAATGTCTTCGACCCAAGGTTTGTAAGGAACCTTAAAAATATTAGAGAAGGAGTGATTCAAAGAATGAAAGATCATGTTACCTCTTAGGGTTTCACCTCTCGGCTCTAGAATTATGGGTTACCATAGTTTATGATACCTGATGTACACCCATGCCTAGAATTGGTGCACACATGTGCCAGAAGATTTGATGAAGAAACTAGGACCATAACATGCAATAGAATCAAGGTCATAATCTCTTCTCTAGCTATACAAGAAATGTTGTGTATCCCTTTCAACCAACATATTGAGATGTTCATTGAGGAGGATATGGAGACCTATTGGGAAGAATCAAATGAAAGGGAGAGTTTCTATCATCGTGAAACAGCGGAAAGCCCAACTAGAGGCCATTTTTTTTTCCTTTGGCATTCAAGAATCTCTCAAAGAACACACAAGATCTTTTCTCAATGGAAGCCTAGGTTTTCGGCCTAGACAATGATGAGGAGTTACACCCCTTTCAAATGGCCCTAGCTCTGATACTCAAGCATGAGTGGGAGTAGAGGTATTTCAATTTTGTCGATGTGATAGCTACAAATATGTTGTTGCAATTGAAAAATTACCAAGTTGAATCTAAATTCAGGTATTCTTCTTTCTTGGTCCATTTGATCCTCCATCAGAACTTCAAGTTTTTAGCAAGAAATTTTCCTGTATCTAGGTTAGATGAGGAGGGTTTAATTCAACCAATTTTTGTATGGACTTATGTCTTGTCAAGGACAAGTAGCTATTATTGGTTTGTACACCTCTTTCTAAAACCAATATTACAAGTCATTACCATGGTCCAATGACTGCTTGTCTCCTAAATTTTTTCAATGGATTAGAAACTCATCAACTTTGGTGGATTACTTCTTTGGGGAAGATTTTACATTTATAAGATACCAAGGTTTTTTTGGAGAACCTTTCTGAATCCCTAGATTTGTAATGGATCGGATCTTCACACTAGGAAGGAACAAAACAAGGTTGTATCTACTACCCCTCTGCATTGCAAACAATAGTGTAGTGCTAGAGAAGCATAAAGCACAAAATGAATTGACCAATTTTTTGGTGGCTTTGAGCTTAGTCCTCATATGTGATGAATGGGAATTTAATCCATCAAGGGAAATTCCCTTGAAGCATGAGGCACAAGAGTATGTGGAATCAAAGAGAAACTCGACATAGGAGAGGCCATATTTGCAAGTCAACTTGGCCCTCATACTGATGAAGAAGCCGAAGTGGTTGAGTTTCTATATGACATAGGAAAGATATCAAAGGGAGATTTTGATAACAAAAACCTTGAAGAATCAGGTGAAATGACAAGGATGGTCAGAACACAAAATGGGAGACTTTTGGAGGTTCTGACAAGAAATGGGAAACACTCATAAGATGCTTGAGGAATTTCAGCCATATGATGAATAGTTCAAAGAAATTTATGACAAATAAGTTGATTCTGACAACAACAACCTAGAGGCCAGCCATGAAGTAACAGAGGAGTGACTTCCATGCCATGCTCACCGACTGCAGGATTCTAACAAGGGAAAGAGCTCTAAGAAATAAGACTCACAAGTTGTATCCTCCACCAGTGTTTGAAGCAAGGGGAAGTAAAATCGATGGTCTCCAAGAGGAACAACCAAAAAATTTTAAGGCCAAGCTTCAGCAAGATCATCCGCAAAAGGGTTTGAGAATTCGAGTTTAGGACGAATGAAGTTACACCGAGTCCATGATCTAGAAACATCTGATATAGCCATAAAAAATGAAGAAGAAGTTGAGTCCTCTCTCCAAAATATTTGGACAGTCGTCGTTCAGGTAATTCTTGCTCCCCCTCTTCTTCTTGCTTTGACATCTTTGGTAAACCCTTTACCTCCGCTTGTGGAAAAGAATCTTCCACCTTTGGATCCTAAGTTGTTAGTGTTAAATGAACCCCCTACTATTTTTAATTTTTCAAGTGATGCACCACCACATGTCGAATAAGCAGTATCTGCTTCGGCCGCCATTGATTCTTTAATCACTATACCTAGGGTCCCCATAGAAAAAGTTGAGTCACCCATTCTACCTATTACCCCAGGCCCATCTACATTCAAACATAAATTTCCTACCTCATCTGTTACACTTTTTACTTTGAATGGTACCCTAATTCCCTAATACCAATTTGGCATCCCACTATTCTCAATGATTACTCTTCCATTTTCCTCCCCACATGCCCATACATCTGAAGTGTCCCCTTCTATCACTCTTTTTAGTCTGTCCCTTTGTGCTTCTATGGCAGCACAAAGTATTAATACCCAATAAACTCTTCAGAATCATTTTGATGAGACTAGGCAGGCTCAACAAAATAGAAAGAAAAAAAAAAGAGAAGAATTTCAAGATGCTAGCCTCCAAGAAGATCCAAACATGTTTTAGTGAAGAAAAAAAATCTTTGTTGATTACGACCATGAAGCCACTTGTAGCATGAGCTGAAGGACATATATAGATGGAGGATTATGAAATTCAAGCAGTGGGTCTGGATTTGAATGAGATCTATCCACGAAACAAGGTAGACCTATAAAAAACCACTTAGAAGGTGGTATACACATATTACAAGTGACTAGATCGAAAAATAAGAAAGCACAAGGGTGAGCTAGAAAATGTAAAAGAAATAGTGAACCATTTGCAGTCCAAGCTCAATGCCCGAAATAATGAAATGACCTACCCATTGCAAGTGCAAGACCAAAATGAAGTAACAAGATCTCTTGCAACACTCCAAGATAAGTGGATTCAACTTTATGCTGAGATAGACAAATTGAAAGGTGAACTTGCAATTGAATGCCAATCTATTGTATAACACCAGCATGTTCAGGAAGGTATAAGGAAGGAGCTAGACATAATATGAGCTCAAGCTTTCGATGATATGCAAAAGGCATGATAGGAGATCAAAAACCTGAAAGGTGATAAATGAGAAGTCGAGGCTGTTTTACATGCTCAAAATTAGGAAACCCAAAATTTGGTTTCAGAGCTAGGAGAAGCCCTCGAGAAGAGGTATCAACTAGATCAAAGATTGAAAGCAAAGGAGGCTTAGGTGCAGGAAGAGTTAGTTGCTGCATAGAGATGCACAACCCTTCCCATAAAGAAAAGGTTGGTATCCACTTACTGGGAGCGAATCATTGTCTTGATCATCATTCTAAAATTGACCTTGCAATTCCTAAAGGATTCCTAAGAAATAAATGATAAGGTTAGCCTGTTGGCCGATCAAACTCTTCAGGAGTATGCTCCCTGATTGGCCGATTCATAGAATTTGATCTCTAAGCTCTGTGTGACAATGGATGAGGCCCTAAGAGGTGCAGGTATTACAGATCAAAGGGTTGCCTCTATTAAGGCAAATGAATTCACCTACTGCCATAAGCTCGCATGTAAAACCAAGAAAAACTACGCAATTTTAAATAAGAGGGTTGATGAAATCAAGAAAGATTTTAGTATCTTATATAGTTATGGGTTGCCTCCTTTCTCATCAGCAAATGCAGATGTATTGTCAGTCAAGTAGATTACATAAGAGGTCAGAAACAAGGTTCAGACTTATGTAGACCTTCTAGGGCCAAGTTGGACACCATCAATGGATGACATTGAGAATGAAATTCTTTAGCTTTCTCGTCTTTACTTTCACCTAGGAGTCATGTCAGTGAGATGGGGATTTGTTTCTTTCAAGGAGGTCTTCAAGCTAGATCTGGCATATTAGGAATTTTGTAGCCTTCACCGACCGACTGGCGTAGACTGGGAGATGTTTCATTTCACCTTTCTTAAACTCCAAGAATAACCAAAGGTCTAAGTGTTGGAATTTTTTACAACAACCCTACGTATCCTAGAATCTTGAGTAATTCCTAGGGCGTACAATCCTCTAAGAGGTAGCCAACCCCCTAGATTCTTATCCTACGTATCTTGAGTAATTTCAGCAGACCTTTCTCTCAGCCCATAATTCCCTTTTATAAAACAAGGGAGCCAACAAGCCTTAGGCTAGAGAATACACATGTCCATTTGTTATTGGACCACTAATCCCTAATCAGTTATCTTTACATCATTCATTAGTAAGAGAGGGAAAATCCAAAAAAAAAAGTGATCACTAGTTTGTAGTGGAGGAAGAGAAGGCGTTGTTCTAAGTATCACTCTTCTGACATCAAAGCATCTTTTAACCATTTTGTATTGATTTCATTCGAACAACCTCTACATGAATTTGGAAAGAGAATGCAAAAAATATAATATCTAAGGCCAGACCTGTATTATACATGACCAAATTGCAATTCTCGATCAATTCATTCACAACTCAAGTTCATTGGTAAACACCCTTTTCCATGACTCAAAATCCTCCCCAGACGGCCAATTGAAATTCACCACCTGGTTCACCATCTTTCGGTAAGGCACATACCTTATCATTATTGACGTGGTCATTTTATCAAAGTTTTCCAAGAAACTAATGACAAATGATAACTTTTCTAGAGTATTCTCCAACATACGGATATCAACATTTTTGCATATCTCATGCATTTGGGAAATCATTATATTATTCATCTGCTCCTTCCATACTTGCAAAGGCTTAACCTCATCCTGATTATGCAAAATATGAGGTAGTGGAGTCAAGTCTTTCCCATCAGAAATATTCTTCAATGCTTTAATTTTAGACTCCATAGGAGCAGCAAACCCCTAGAATTGTTGCTCTACAATACTCTTAACAAATTGATATGTCGTGATGACTGTAGGATACTTGTTCCCATGCTATTTTGCCCCGATTTCCATGAGTTTTAATTTCTCCATTCTAGGACCCCATCTATTTAACAGAGGGATTGCCAATTCTCTGTCCTTTGGAAACAATTCAAGTGCTTGCAACATCAAAGCATAGTTTTCATGAACACCATTTAGCTTGCTTTGGACCTATTTATGTAAATTCCTTAGCATAGTATCAACAATTTCTGAGTTATTCCTTCCTGTTGCTTCCTAGATTTGGTTTACCATCTCTTTATATTTCTCTACTTTCTGGATTAGCTCTTCTCTAGAAGGATCTCCACCCGAGTCACTAGCCCTTTCAATTGCAATAGGCACTTGTCCCATATTATATGGGACAATTTCCCAAGATTGCTCCTATGCAAAAGGTTGAGGATGCTCCATTGCTAGATCAGGAACAGTATGGCCACAACTATCTTTATTTGTCCAAAGAAAGATTGGATACCTTTCACATTCCTTGATTGCATTCTTGATAGCCTGAAAGGCTTCAGATGGTTCTCCCGTCCATATTATTTTTTCTCCCTTCCTTAACATCTTAGATATAGGGCGAATAATTTCAGCAAAGTTTGTGACAAACCTTCTCAAAAATTTTATTTGTCCAAAGAAAGACTGGATACCTTTCACATTCCTTGGCTGTATGATTTTATCAATAGTAGCCACTCTTTTAGGGTCAATCCAAATTCCATCCTTTCAGACAATGTGTCCTAGCAATTTTCCTTCCTTCACCCCAAATGCACACTTCCTAGGGTTTAGGGATATCCCATATTCCAAAGCTCTAGCAAAAATATTTTCCAAATGGGCATAATGGTCCTCTTATTTTTTACTGTGAGCAGTAAGGTCATCCTGATAAATTGCAAGGAAAAGATCAATAAAATCTGCAAAATCCAAATCCATTGCTCTTTGAAAGGTCGCACCAGCATGTATCAATCCAAAAGGCATCCTGACATACACATAAGTACCCCATGGTGTGGTGAAAGCAGTCTTAAATTGCTCAGTCTCTTTAACCATGACCTGATTATAACTAGAGAATCCATCCATTAATGATAATATTTCACAACCGGTGACCTTATGCAACATAGCCTCCATGTTGGGCAAAGGGTAATTGTCTTTTAAAGAGGCCATATTCAAGTTCCTAAAATCAACACATAGCCTAATATCCCCATTCTTTTTTCTAACAGGTACCAGGTTAGAGACCCAAGATGAATGTCTAATTGGTTTGATAATTCCTGCCTCCCTTAACTTAGCAAGCTCTTCTTGCATTTTAGGTTGTAGGGTAGGATTGATAGGTTTTTGTTTTTGTCTGAAAGGCTTCATATCAAGTTTTAATGGGATCTCATGCTGAAAAAAATCCTCCCTGTATGCCTTCAAATCTTCATACGACCAAGCAAAAAGATGTCTATATTTCTAAACCAAGGTAATCAGCATGCTTCTAACATGAGGCTTCATTTTCTTTCTGATATAGACATTCTTAGGAGTATTTTTTGTTCCTAGGTTTATTTCCTCTAGGTCATCTTTATGAGATGGTGTTTCCTTGGCTTTTGACATATCAGGGCCATCAAACACCCTTTCAAGTGCAACCAAACCTTTAGGGATAGTATTAGTTTTAAGCTGGATAACCTCGTTCCTGAATAAGATTTCCTTACCGTCCACATTAGTTACAAATGAACCAAAATCAATTTCTTGGCTTTCATATTGATCTATACAATGCAAAAACTTTAGAATATCAATGTCATCATCAAGCACTTTCCAGTTACATACATTATCAGGTACTGTAGGCCTAGTTTGTACTTCTATTTGTGAGATACCACCGAAAGTGACATCATCAAGTTTAACTGCAATATTTGCTAGTAGATTTGCTCTAGCATTCTGTCCTCTCTCAACCCATTCAATGCCAAAAGCATTAAATCCTTCAATGATATCTCATATTGCATTTCGGTATTGTTTGAGCATCTTATCTTTAGCTGCAAAGCGGGATCTTATTTGGGAAACCACTAATTCAAAATCTCCCAAAACCTTTAACACCTTAATACCGTGTTTTGAGGCTATCTTCAGACCAAGTATGAGAGCTTCATATTCAGCAACATTATTAGTATAGGAGAATTGCAATAAGAATGAATACTTGAAATTTTTACCTTGTGGTGAAACAAAGTATATTCCTACTCCTGAGCCTTCTTTGGAGCAAGATCCATCGAAATGCATGATCCATAAATCTCCTTCTGATAATTCCTTTGAAGCTTCTTTATCAATAGGTGTTGGTCGGGTATGCTCTTCTATGTTATCTTCTTCAACATGAAAGTTATCCAAATCAGTTTCTACAAAGTTAATTCTGACAGGTTCTAATGGGTCCTCGACATTTTCAATCATATGAGGGGCTCTTTTTTCCCTATCTACCTTAACATCTTTTTGTTCAATAAAAAAGGTAGCAAAAGATAAGTCACACTGTATGCTTCCACCCATCGAAGCACTCCAAGGCCGAGACAACATCATACCATAAGTTGGTGGGATGTCAACCACTATAACACTCATGTGTAATTCATTTTTAGGAAAGATTGCTAATCTATATGGAACATCATTTATGATACCTATAACCGGTACCTCCCTAGAGTCCATTGCATAGAATTTACCATATGTACTATCAACTGTTAGCCCCATTGCATGCATTATCTTTACTGGCATCACATTGTTAGATGCTCCTGAATCAATCATACAATTTCTTAGCATTTTTCCATCAATTATCAAGCTTAAGAAAAAAGGATTGACATGATTTGGGTTAGCTGTAACTATAGTTCCCAAATATATTTGCGGACTCTCTATAATGACTTCTTCTACTATCTTTCACTTTTTTGTGTTACTCTGATCAGATACTATTTCATCTCTCCTATTCATGGGAATACTATTTATAAGTGCAACAGTCCTATCTTTATGCTCATCTATCCTCATCATTTCTAGGAAAGGAAAAATAACCTTAACTTGTGAAAGCACTTGGAACATATCTATTGAGGTATACTTTGGTAAATTGTGGAAACATATCCTTTCATACATTATCTTTTCTTTTTCCTTCGAAATTTCTTTACCGGAAGACTTCTAGTTACTGTCTTTATTATTTTGAAGTACAACTTCACCATTTTCTTTGGCCTTGTCTACCTTTTTTTCCAATATCCTGGGTTCTCTTGTCTCTTTAGGCTTTGGATCAATATTTTTAGCCTCCAAACTTGCTTTTGGCTTAAATACCTCCTTCTCCTTTATGAACAAACTGCAAGGTTTACCAGAATCACCAGGAACGATCCTATTTCTTAGTTGTATATTGTTCCTTGCCCTGGAAACTAAAGCTACAATGTATTTTTCAATTTCTTCATCAGAAGGTCTCCTCAACACTTTGTCATCTATCTCAAACTCATTCACAAAACAATCATCATCATCATCTTCTTCATTTAGAAACACTTGCTAATGATAGATGTCATTTCATTGCCTCTGAGCATTAACATCTCGAGCACAAGACTCATCTTCTGAGGAATAATCATCATAGGCCAAATCAGATGGTCCTAACAATACATTGGTCATTGTTCTGGGTCTTGGGGAGACTGGGAGTCTTCCTAATCATCCTGAGAGTCCACCATTGATTGTGCTACTGCACACTGTTGTTGAGAATGTGGCATTCCACAAATCCCACACCATAGTAGATTTTCTGAATTATTCACAGACTGCCTTTGTAGAGGATCAGGTGGAACTTGGTTATGTTTTTGATTTCCTTGAAGGGGCTTACTATTATTCTAGTTTGTATTATAAGGATAATCTTGTAACCTTGGGGGTCTCTCATTTCTTTGGAAGTGAGGCTTATCATTCTTTGCTTGTTTCTGCAATAGAGTAAGGACTTGATCTATTTTATCATCAGATGGACTAGGTTTACCAACTTTCTTTGTTTGATTTCTCACACTTTTGAGAGCCTTAGGATCCTCTCTTCTTCCCACTTTACTCGAAGCCCTTCTATTATTTTCAATATTAACTACCATCTTATACACCTGCCTTAAATTCCGAGGATCTTTATCTCTCAGTAAATAGCACATTTTAGCATCGTAGGCATTACAATATACAACTAGGCATGCACTTTCATTAGATCTCAGATATGTAGGAACTCTTGTCATAGCCTTCTGAAAATGGGCATTAAATTCAGTGACCAATTCATTGTGCCCCTTGGTAATATTATTGAAGTCATTCAACTTGAATCTAGGATCAGTCTGGTCCCCATACTGCTCCCTAAAAAATCTATAAAAGGCATCTCTAGAATCAATACTACCATCAAGTAGCCCTTTGTACCAATCCCTAACATCCTCCACTAATGATTGAATAAAATATTTCATGGCAACATCATCATCCCAGAGGTCAAAATCTTCAACAAAGCCTTGAAAAGCTTTCAAATGTTCTTCTCCACTGAAAGCATTATTACCCGTGAATTTGGGAAGATGTTTTCATGCATTATCCAGGACTAGATTGGGATACCTCCTAATATTATTAAAACATAACTGCCCATATCTTTCAACCTGAGAGGCCCCACCTCCACGTTCATTTTTAGAAGTAATGGGTTGTTCAATATCTTTCTTGTCATCCCCACCTTTACCCTTTTCAGCACTACATGATGGCTTAACCTTGGCAATGCTTGTGTCTCCATTCTCTGAGTATGAGCTGACAATATTATGGCCTTCTCTACTTCCACCACCTTTATTACCATTGCAACCCTCTGTATAGGCTTGCTTCTCAAAATTTTTGTTTAATGACTCATTTTCACTATTACCTGAACCAGAGGCTTGAGGGATTTCTGAAGACATTTTCAGAAAGGCTATCTTCCTAGATACCTCAGCATTGGCAACTTCTATTTCAGATTTTCTCATATCAGCTTGTAACTTATCATTCAATAGTTGTAACCTCAAGATCTCAAGATTATGTGGGAAATCTAATGATCTAAGATTAGTTCCCGTCCCTTTGCCTACCAGACTATTCAATTCATCATTAGTATTAATAGAATATTTGTAATTTGAAAAACCTTGAGAATTTTTCCTAGACTGGTCAATATGGGCTTTCCCATGGTCTTGAAAGGTTGTTTTCTTAGCTCCCACAGGTGCATCCGCACCTTTGGTAGACGGAATAGATGAAGTATATGTGGGAGTAGCAGAAACTCCCATTGAGATTGTTATTTTAGATAGTTCACATGCCCTGTCAGCAGCTGCTTTAGCCACCCTTTCCTCAAAGGCTTTTCTCTTAGCTGCCTCTTCCCTCATCTTTTCAACCTTCTTCTTTCGGACATTTCTTTCGAGCTGCTTAGCCTGACATCTCTCCCAATTTTATTTTCTTATTCTATCTCTATTATCTTCCTCCTCTTGCAACCTCCTTTCTTCCTCAATCAGGATTTGCATATCCTTGTCTATATCCATCTCATTTTCAAGAATATCCCTCACCTCACTAGGAGTTGGGGTGTAGTATGACTGTTCTGCCTTATCTTCTTCTTGAATAAAAGGCATCCCCTCACTTAGAGGAGTTCCTCTAGGTTTGAAATGTTGCCCAGTGAAGACAGATATGGCACCAAGTGTAGTAGCTTCTGGGAACATTTTATCTTATTCCCATAAACCCCATTGATCCTCCTCTTTAGATATATCAGCTTTGATTTCTCTTGCCATTTCAAAAGGGAAACTACCATGATCCGATTTAGACATAATAGTATCTGAGGAATTTTCACTTACAAAAGCACTATTCACCTCGGTATTTAAAGTAGGAGAAAAAGCAGTAGGAGATGAAATAGACTTACTTGGGGTATCATTTACTTTTACCCATTTCTTGTCTTGTCTTGACTCAAGCTCTATCATTGGCTCAGGATTCTTTTTTGTATAATTTCTTGTCTTCTTCATGCCCTTTGGTGTTTGAGAACCTTCCTTCGCACGTTGCTTGTAGTATTTTATGTAAAATTTGTTGTTCGAGATATCAGACTCGCCACCCAAAATATTGGGAATGATGAAGTGTTTGCACTTCGCTTTTGCACTTGTGACTTTAGACAAGATTTCAAACATCACCCGACACATTGACAAGGAACACAAGAAAACTAGATGCATATGTTCAACACAATAAAATAGTGATAGGACATAATAGTTTATATTATAACTGACTTTGACTTAAACCATATCTGCAATTAGAGACTGTTCATTCGTTACACTCCCTAGTGGAGTCACCATTCTATTGGCATTTTTTATAACAACCCACGAGAACCCACAAGAGCTTCTGTGAGCCTACCATGCTAAATTATTAAAGTCTTGAAAATCACTGTGCCAACTTAATGAGAAGATAATAGCAAAGTTGCTATCTCTCCTACACTTCGGACTCTATAAAATCCAAGAGGGTTTTCCTAAAATATGTTGTCCTTTATGATAGAAATGATTTGCTCGTGGATGGGAAAACAACAGATAAATTCCTATTTAATGTTAAAAGAGATAAACCTTCCAGAAATTGGCTATTTCTTAGAAAAGCTTAGATCAATTCAACAAGAAATTGAAATAACACCTAAGTGTGTTGCTTGTGAGTTATTCGATTAAAATTTCCTGAAGCAATAACATGAAATACAAGGACTAAAAGTAGATAGAGTTCTAGTGCCTTATCCCAAAGCACGGAGTCAAACTAGAAACTAAACTATGGGGCAACTTTCATCCAAAGCATCTATGATATGTGTGAATAGCATTACAATTCATACATCAATACTTGATTTTATTACTCCTTGATAAATCCTATGTGTAAATTCACATAAACTTATTGAATAACTAAAGCATTTAACCAGTTCTTTAAACTAGAGCCACAGTCAAACATAATCCATAGTAAATAACAAATGGACATTAATGAAAATCATCTTGGATTGATATTTCATTAATAATTCATACAAACCAACACAATAGGAGAGAAAATAGACTCAAAACAATCACAAGGTTAACATAAGAATGCTCAAGAACCCCATGATTTACTAAGTTCTCAATTCAGACTCAAAACTTCAAAACCTGGACATATTTTTCACTCTATGCTACTTGACTCTTATCCTACGTATCTTGAGTAATTTCAGCAAACCTTTCTCTCGGCCCAGAATTCCCTTTTATAAAACAAGGGAGCCAACAAGCCTCAGGCCAGAGAATACACATGTCCATTTGTTATTGGACCGCTAATCCCTAATCAGTTATCTTTACATCATTCGTTAGTAAGAGAGGGAAAAACCAAAAACAAAAGTGATCATTAGTTTGTAGTGGAGGAAGAGAACGCGCTGTTCCAAGTATCGCTCTTCTGACATAAAAGCATCTTTTAACCATTTTGTATTGATTTCATTCGAACAACTTGTACTTGAATTTGGAAAGAGAATACAAAAAATATAATATCTAAGGCCAGACTTGTATTATACATGACCGAATTGCAATTCTTGACCAATTCATTCACAACTCAAGTTCATCGGTAAACACCCTTTTCCATGACTCAAAATCCTCCTCAGACGGCCAATTGAAAGTCACCACCTGGTCCACCATCTTTTGGTAAGGCATATACCTTATCATTAATGATGTGGCCATTTTATCAAATTTTTCCAAGAAACTAATGACAAATGATAACTTTTCCAGAGTATTCTCCAACATACGGATATCAACATTTTTGCATATCTCATGCATTTGGGCAATCATTATATTATTCATTTTCTCCTTCCATACCTGCAAAGGCTTAACCTCATCCTAATTATGAAAAATATGAGGTAGTGGAGTCAAGTCTTTCCCATCATAAATATTCTTCAATGCTTTAATTTTAGACTCCATAGGAGTAGCAAATCCCTGAAACTTTTGCTCTACAATAAACTTAACAAATTGATATGTCATGATGACTATAGGATACTTGTTCCCATGTTGTTTTGCCCCGACTACCATGAGTTTTAATTTCTCCATTCTAGGACCCCATCTATTTAACAAAGGGATTGCCAATTCTCTGTCCTTTGGAAACAATTCAAGTGCTTGCAACATCAAAGCATAGTTTGTATGAACACCATTTAGCTTGCTTTGGACCTGTTTATGTAAATGCCTTAGCACAGTATCAACAATTTCTGAGTTATTCCTTCCTACTGCTTCCTGGATCTAGTTTACTATCTCTTTATATTTCTCTACTTGCCGGATTAGCTCTTCTCTAGAAGGATCTCCACCCGAGTCACTAGCCCTTTCAATTGCAATAGGCACTTGTCCTATATTATATGGGACAATTGCCCAAGATTTCTCCTATACAAAAGGTTGAGGATGCTCCATTGCTGGATTAGGAATAGTATGGCCACAACTATCTTGCCTTTGAGGCCTCAAGGTTTCGATGTGTTGTCTCAATAAGGCCATCTCAGTTTCCAATTCTACCACCTTTTGCTGACTCTTGTTATACTCCATAATAATGTCATTGTACTGGCTCCTCAGAGTATCTCATCTTTTGGTTAAATCCTCCATGGTTGCCCCAGTGAATTTAGCAACATTCACAACCATATCAATAGCTTCCAACACAGGAGTATCAACAACTCTTTTCACAACCAAATGATCACTGAAGTTAGATGCTTCTACAACAATAGGCTTTCTAGACCCAGTGGATAATGACCATATCACCAAAGCATCCCATTCCTCACTAAAGGCTGGTCCTTTAAGTGCCAATATAGCCTCCTCATCTGATGCAAGTAATGGCCTATTGGCTCTTCTTACTATGTCAAATACCATAGCATCAACAATATCCCATTGAGGGAGTAATAAGATTCCACACTTCTAAACCAATGCCCTGCCTTGTTCCAGTGTAATTTCTTTAAACTTTTCCTTCATCTGCACTCTCACCTTTGACTGGATTACTTGGTCTAGGAGCTTTGGATGCAGACTTCATTCATGAGCTACTGCCTCAGTATAAGATGAGAGATGAGCTCTCCATACAAAATCTTCAAAAGCACGGGTATGAATAAAAGAGTCATCCATCATGAACTCCTTGCAAGCCTCCATTCTCAAGTCATCACTATTTGTAATTCCTTTAATTTCATCCTTCCCCAATCTTAGGGTGATTACACCTAAACTTGTTGCAATGTTAGCTGGGTCTAATGGCAACTCTGGATTTATTTCATCTAGAGTTACAATAATCTCTTCCTCATCATTATCTCCCTGTCTTACATCCCTCATACTATCAGTCTTATGCCTCTTTTGGGATGATGAGTGAGTTGGCTCTGAAATTCTTGGAGGAGAATCCAGATCAACAATACCGGGCATTGATTGCCTTGGGACAGGAGGTGCATTACTTATTGTAACCTCCCCTATCCTACCTCTCTTTCTCCTAGAAAATACCTTTATCTTCCCTTGAGGCTGATAAGTAGGCCTTTCTTCAATTCTCACCTCAGGGTACTCCTCAGTAACTTGTGAATTTCCCTTTTCTTCTACAATCCTTTCTTCCTTTAAGACCCCTATTACACTATTAGAATTTTCGAGAGCATAATTTATCTTACTGAGCTCATCACTGATACCAGGTACAGGATCAAAATCAGGCATTTCCTTCTATTTTCTTCTTACCATTTTTGAATAGGCAATGAATTTTTCCTTCCTCTCATCTTGTAAGTTTAAGTCAAAAATATTCCTGATGATATCATCAGGAAAATAAAAATTGTGGACAAAAGGTCCCAGTCCGGTGCTTAGCCTTCATTTGGGAGATAAAACCCTCAAGATCATGATTCCTAGGGTGTACAGTCCTTAGCCTATATGGCTTGAGCAGTAAATACAAATTTCTCCACCCTCCCTTTATCATGACAAAATCAGCAAAAGCAGTATACTCAGGGAAGACAAATCCCTTCTTATGTTCAACAAGCAAATCAAAATCCGGAGATGCTCCCAATTGCGTCATGACTTCTATGAAACCAAGTCTAAGGGGGACCTCCCTGGGTAGAATAGACGGGATGGCATTAGTAGCAAAAACCCTGAAAGTTGTAGTGCTATGGTTGGGGATAATATCCCCCCAATTATGTGTTAGATTCAACTCAGGCCTCCTCTCTATCGGTCTTAAGAAATCATGAATTTCCTTTGGAATCTTGGGGGAATCAAACACCAAGGCCTTTCTCAATTTGGATCTGAAAACATTGTGGAAGGTTACATAATCGAATTTATAATCATGCATGTCCAAGACCCTAGTCCAATACTAGACATGCATCTCAAAGTCTCCTTCTCTTCTCCTTAATTCCATATCTTTTTCAAACACAACCTGACCCCTGTACAAAAACATGTGAAGTAGTAGGGAATACCATTTGAACCCTACCCAATTCTTTCCTAGTTTCAAAGCTGCTAAACCAGAATGTATCTTCTCTACAAGGTAAGTAGCAAAATCATACACTACATTATAACCAGGATGTTGGATTTTTACAGCCATATACATCACCTCTATAGGCAAATTCTTTTTCAAATCAATCCCCAAAACCTGACATAATGCACAAACAGTCTTCTTAAAATGGGGGGCGAAATAGTCCACCGGGAAAGGCTCAGGCTCATTCCTGCCAATAGCAACTTTCTTTTGATTTTTCCCTCTTCCCAATGCAGCTAAATTTGGTAACAAAAGGGATGTCCTGATTAAACCCTTGGTGTTTCTATATTCTTCCCTAAAGACCTCCAAATTGATGGGAATCATATCCTGGCTCCATTCATGCAAGCCAAAAATCTCTATAATTTCCTCTTTGGTTACCTTGATCATTTGCTTGCCAAGATGTGTTCTGATAGTTCAGGTCATAGGGTCATACCTCGCAGCAACATCCTTGAATAGGTCAAAATCCTTATAGACATTGGGTAACACCAGTTTACCTAGGTCCAATCTCCATGGATTACACAAAGGGACTGACAAATTTCTATTTCCAAGCCAGTTGGAGAACAACTGCCAACCAGTGTAAGGCAATTCGGCATCATGAATTGTACACTGTTTATCCACCAAACCTTCCTGAATCAAGGGTCCATAAAATAATACCCTTCCATCTTGCTTCTTGCTTGTAGAAGGCTTCAACAAATCAATAATATCTTGTGAATAACCCCTAGGTGCAACCTCGGAACCAGCAGCTCGTGCCTTGGGTGCCATTAATATCAAGCAGACGATAACTCGAACTAGGGTTTTTAGATGACAAACAATTACACCTTCCTTTCCCCCTTTTTTCGTTATAGAAAATCCTTCTATATTTAAAATTCCCTAGTAATTACCTATATAAGCTCTAAAAGCAAATTTGTTCAATAATTCACCAAGAACCGAAAAGATAATAGCTATCAATTGTTTAGCTGGCAATGCTAGCACCCTCTGAAAACATAAGAGAAGGTGTATGAACACTTACGGTTTATTTTGTAGAGCGTCAAATGTAGTGAGGCCGAAGAATTGCGCTAATAGCCACTTCCTTTAGCACCAGACGATTTCCCACAATCGGAAAATGCAACATCGAAATAGCATTTACTGATCCTTTGGTATTTAATTATGTAGGCCGAGTTGAACTCGACCATTACTAATTCACTCATGCGAGATAGAACGGCTATAGTACATCACCAGTTCATTTGAAAACAAGTCGTCGATCAAAAGCATAGCTGGCCAGGCGAACAACCTAGATTAAGTCAAAACATTTTGAAAATGCCACATCTGCATTCCAATCATTAGGCGAGCAAGAAATTTGTCCATCAAGTACCACATCAGCACGGAGCGGGTCCCACCACGGCCATCCCTCAGTAATATCAGCATCCCCACGTCAACCAATCGCACACCTCGTAGCATTATTAAAACTGACATTTTAATTGTGTGAGGTCAACGAGGAATGACTGAGATGCACCAGAAGGTACACAGTCATCATCACTAGTGTTCACCCTCGATTGGTAATTAAAACAGGTCCCACCATGGTCTGCAATAGGTGGCAACATCTCGCAAACCTCGCAGCACTTTTCATGACATAAGCACAAACCTTGCGAGGTGTGTGATGAATGGTCAAGATCAGAGTCACAGCATCTGTCGGTCAGTAAAATCTGCACATGCAAAAATAGTTATTTTAAAGTAGGGGACCGACTAGGTGGACAGGAAATAACCCTTAGGATCGAACATGGTCAAGTTGTAAAAATTTGTCGGCCAGAACCATAGAAACGCAAAGGTCATGATGCAAGACCGGAAGGGCAGGTAAAAGGGGTCAGTAAATCTATGGCCAAAAAGGGATAAAACATTACTTAAGTGACAGATCACCGCCGATAGCAAGTCAACACTCAGAAAGAAAAAAGCCCCAATCCCCAGACTAGTAGAAAGTAATGAAAATAAAACCACCATAGAGGGGAAGGAAATAAAAGCTCCACCACTAGGTTCATACCTTCACAAGCGAATCCCCCCTGTTAGTTGCGAGAACTTTTAAGCAAATTTTGCCTATATCTATTTTTGTCTTTCGATTTTATTCTGATCTTCAAGGTGATACATGCAAAAGGAGATTTTATTTTTGATAGACAAGCAATTCTCCATGTGGTGGTTGCATGTGTCTTAATGATCAATCTCTCTCTAGTTTGAAGTTGGGCCACGTGTCAGTCTGGAGGATGTTTTCTTGCCTCCGCTTTTCATAGATATAAGATCACCTGCCCTTTTGACACATCATCTGTTAGAATGCGATGTAACTTTTTCTAGTGAAGAGATGAGAGTTGGCGTCGCCAAAGCCACTTGGGTGATTGACAAGGTATCTGCCAGACTATTTTCTAGGATGAGAGTGATTACAATGGCTAATCCTGTTGAAATATCTAAACAACATAAATGTGGTAGCTGAAAGTTGATGAGCAGGATTTCAGCAACCTAATAAATGATCTAGAATCAGATTTCCAAGCTATCAAGTTTGGATGTCTGGGAGTCATTAACTCTCAACAAGGTTGAAATTTTCTCTTCTAGGTAGCTATATATTGAAACCAATAGTATAGAGCAAGGGTTCCTGAAGTTTTCTCATTGGAAAAGTTCTCTTTTGTTTTCTTAGTTAATAGAAATATTACTTTAAAATTTCATAGAACACTGATTCACTCTGTCATGTTATGTCTATTTTATGATCAAACTATTATCATATTGGAATCTGATCTCTATTTTAAAGTTCATTTGAATCTAAAATATGAGTTATTTTGAAGAAATACTTGGAACTATGCATGATATGGTCTTTATCAATATTTCTTTCTTTATATCTTTGTCTAGAATAGAACACCATGTCTTGCTTGATCTGAATATTTTCGGTTATCAGATTTCCATGTTGTTTGTGTATATGACCGAATTATAATCTTTAGAGATTGGACTATGTCATTGGACTTCTCCATTTTCTTAATAAGGTTATCATTTTTTCATAATATAATATATTAAGAGGAAGGGTTTGTATTGCTTTTGAATGTTTTTTTATTAAATCTAAAACTTTTATGTTTGATTTGAATCTTAATACTCACTTTCTAAGGGTCGATTGAATGACTGCATCTATTCTTGTATCGATCCTCTGTTATTCATTCTCCTCCCAAAAATGAAGGGAAGTGGTGTTCTATGTCTCTCATATCACTCATAGAGGAAAACTTGTGGTTTTGAAATGTTGTAAAAGCATTAGCGCATTGCCATTTTTCATGTTTTACTATTTACATTTCCTTTTTCCTAAATTTAGAGAAGAGTTGGCTTTCTATTAAAATACTGGAGGTATTTAGTGAAGCGCATATTGTCGCCTACTTGATGAATTTCCCATAAGACTATCGGAGAGGGGCAAGATTTTATGATCAACATGCACTATATAAATTCATATCTAGAAATAAATTTCATATATATTTACATGCCATTGTTGAATTAAGTTTAGACATGTCTTAAAATTATTAACTCTTAAATTTCAATAATTTATCACATGGTTTGGTGACAAATTAAAGCATTCCTTAAATAGTTTAGATCATATTCATAATAAATTAAGGGTAGGTAATTTTAACTATTTTTCAATTCTAGAAAATATTTGAATCACTGAACAAAAATCTATTTCCTTGTATGTATAAAATGTATAATTTATATAATTGAACAATTATATAATATGTGGTAAATACAAGACATGATTCGTATAAGATAAAATTGGAACAAGATATTTAAAAAGTGACTAATAAGTTCATTGAAGTTCATACATTGAACAAACATATATAATTTATATTGATGTTTAATACAACTATATAACATGACGAAACATATATGTGCATGTAGATACAATTAAATCTTAACAAATTTTAGGTCAAGACCATAAATTGATATTTACATAGTCTCTTGATAAATATTTTTTATAGTTCCAATCACATGGTAGACCAACTTGATGAGAACTTACAAAAATAATTAATGTAAGTAAAGTAACTATAGTTTTATGAGTCATTTAACTAAATAATTCATGCGAGAAAAGAACAATATATAGTAAAAGTTAGAAAATTTTATCTTATAAATTCCTTACAAATTCAAGTGATGTTTGCCATAGGATGGATTAAGGGGACCTAAGAGGATATAGCTTAAGGGGTCTTAAGATAATTCCTTAAGGGGAGTTAAGAGAATGAATTAAGGGGATGCAAGAGGGTGGATTAAGGGGAGTTAGTAGAATGACTTAAAGGGATTTAAGAGGGTGGATTGAGGGGAGTTAAGAGAATGAATTAAAGGGATACAAGAGGGTGGATTAAGGGGTTGCATGTCATGAACCCTAGGACATGGCTTAATGGGTCCTAAGAGGATGGATTAATGGGAATTATGAGAGTGACTTAAGGGATGCAAGAGGGTGGATTAAGGGGATGTAAGAGGATATGACTTAAGGGTCCTTTAAGAGGATGGCTTAAGGAGATGCAAGAGGGTGGATTAAGGGGAGTTGATAGAATAACTTAAACGGATGTAAGAGGGTGGATTAATGGGAATTGAGAGAATGAATTAAAGGGATTAAGAATCTCATGAACCTTAAAAAACCTAAACCCTGAACAATAGGACCTAAATACTAGGAGATGAACCCTAAATCATTAACCCATAGAGATTTTTTTACTATAGAATCTCATGAACCCTAGAAACCCTAAACCGTAAACCATAGGACCTAAATCCTAGAAGATGAACCCTAAAACTCTAATCCATATAGAGTGACTTAAGGGATGCAAGATGGTGGATTAAGGGGAGTTGAGAGAATGACTTAAAAGGATTACTAAAAAGGATTAAGCATCTCATGAACCCTAGAAACCATAAACCATAGGACCCAAATCCTAGGAGATGAACCCTAAAACATTTACACATATAGATTTGTTATTTTAAGCATCTCATGAAACCTAGAAACTATAAACCTTAAACCATAGGACCTAAAGCCTAGGAGATGAACCCTAAACCATTAAACCATATAGTTTTGTTATTCTAAGCATCTTAAGAACCCTCAAAACCCTAAACCCTAAAACATATGACCTAAAACCTAGGAGATGAACCCTAAACCATTTAACCATATAGATTTGTTATTTTAAGCATCTTATGAAACCTAGAAACCGTAAACCCTAAACCATAGGACCTAAAATCTAGGAGATGAACCCTAAAACATTAACCCATATAGATTTATTATTCTAAGCATCTCATGAACCCTAGAAACCCTAAACGCTAAACCATATGACCTAAAGCCTAGAATATGAAACCTACACCATTAAACCAAATATATTTGATATTCTAAGTATCTCATGAGCCCTAGAAACCATAAACTATAAACCATAGGGCCGAAAGCTTATCAGATGAACCCTAAACCCTTAACTCATGTAGAGTGACTTAAGGGATGCAAGAGGGTGGATTAAGGGGAGTTGAGAGAATGAATTAAAATGGATTAAGAATCGCATGAACCCTAGAAACCATAAACCCTAAACCATTTACCCATATAGATTTGTTATTCTAAGCATCTCATAAAACCTAGAAACCGTAAATCATAAACCATAGGATCTAAAGCCTAGGAGATGAACCCTAAACCATTAACGCATTTAGATTTGTTATTCTAAGAATCTCATGAACCCTAGAAACCCTAAACCCTAAACCATATTACCTGAAACCTAGGAGATGAACTCTAGACCATTAAACCACATAGATTTGTTATTATAAGAATCTCATGGAGCCTAGAAACCATAAACCCTAAACCATATGACCTAAATCCTAGCAGATGAACCCTAAAGCATTAATCCATATATATTTTTAACTCTAAGCATCTCATGAATCCTAGGATATGAATATTATAAACCCTTAACCATAAGACCTAAATCCTAGGACATGAACACTAAACCATTAACCCATATAGATTTGTTATTCTAAGCATCTCATGAACCCTAGAAACCCTAAACTGGAAACCGTATGACCTAAAACCTAGAAGATGAACCCTAAACCCTTAACCCATATAGATTTGTTATTATAAGCATCTCAAGAACCCTAGGATATGAAGATCCTAAACCCTAAACCCTAAGACCTAAATCCTAGGAGATGAACCCTAAAATCTTAACCCATATGGATTTGTTATTCTAATCATCACATGAACCCTAGGATGTAAAGTCGGGGAGATGAACCATAAAACCTTAAAACCCATATAGAATTTTTATACTAAGAATCTCATGAACCCTAGGATATGAAGATGCTAAAACCTTAATTGTAAGACCTAAATCCTAAGAGATGAACCCAAAACCCTTAGCACACATAGATTTTTTATTCTAAGCATCTCATGAACCCTAGGTTATGGAGATCCTAAACCCTTAACCCTATTATCTAAAGCCTAGGATATGAACTATAAAACCTTAAAGAACATATAGATTTTTTATTCTAACCATCTCATGAACCCTAGGATATGAAGATCCTAAACCCTTAACCCTAAGACCTAAATTCTAGAAGATTAACCCTAAATCCTTAACCCATATAGATTAGTTATTCTAAGCATCTCATGAACCGTAGGATACAAAGATCCTAAAACCTTAACCCTAGGATCTAAAGCCTAGGAGATGAACCATAAACCCTTAAAAACCATATAGATTTGTTATTCTAAGAATCTAATGAACCCTAGGATATGAAGATCCTAAAACCTTAACCCTAGGATCTATAGCCGAGGAGTTGAACCCTAAACCCTTAAAATTCTAAGAATCTCATAAACCCTAGGATATGAAGATCCTAAAACCTTAACCATAAGACCTAAATCCTAGGAGATGAACCATACACCATTAACCTATATATATTTGCTATTATAAGCATCTCATGAACCCTAGGATATGAAGATCCTAAGCCCTTAACCCTAGGATCTAAAGCCTAGGAGATGAACTGTAAAATCTTAAAACCCATATAGATTTGTTATTCTAAGCATCTCATGAACCCTAGGACATGAAGATCATAAACCTTTAACCCTAAGACCTAAATCATAGGAGATGAACCCTAAACCCTTTACCCATATAGATTTTTTATTATAAGCATCTAATGAACCCTATGATATAAAGATCCTAAACCCTGAACCATGGGATCTAAAGCCTAGGAGATGAACCCTAAACCCTTAACCCATATATATTTGTTATTCTAAGTATCTCATGAACCCTATGATATGAAGATCTTAAACCCTTAATCCTAAGAACTAAATCCTAGGAGATGAATTAAGGGTAGATAAGAGGATATGGCTTAAGAGGTCCTAAGAGGATGGATTAAGGGGAGTTGAGAGAGTGACTTAAGGGGATTCAAGATGATGGATTAAGGGTAGATATACAAGGATGTGGATTAAGGGGTGATAAGAGGATGACTTAAGGGGAATTAATAGAGAGACTTAAGGGGATACAAGAGGATGGATTAAGGGTAGATATATGAGGATATGGCTTAAGGGATCCTAAGAGGATGAATCAAGGGGTGTTGAGAGAGTGACTTAAGGGGATGCAAGAGGATGGATTAAGGGTAGATATATGATGATATGGATTAAGGGGTCCTAAGAGGATACCTTAAGGGGAATTAATAGAGAGACTTAAGGGGATGCAAGTGGATGGATTAAGGGTAGATATATGAGGATATGGATTAAGGTTTCCTAAGAGGATGGCTTAAGGGGTGTTGAGAGAGTGAATTAAGGGGGTAGAAGATGATATATTAAGGGTATATATATGAGGATATGACTTAAGGGGATGCAAGAGGATGGATTAAGGGTAGATATACGAGGATATGGATTAAGGGTCTAAGATGATGGCTTAAGGGGAATTAATAAAGTGACTTAAGAGATGCAAGAGGATGGATTAAGGGGTCATAAGAGAATGGATTAAGGGTATATGAAATCAATTATATTTTTTTTATAAAATGACAATGAATTATTTATTTTTTATATTTATACTATCAATTAAATTTTTCTATAACTATATATAGTTACTTGTCTCTAGATTTGAAGTCCATTGTAATATAATGCATGTCCTCTCTTTTTTGTAATGCATCTAGTTTTGCGAAACCTAAAAAAAAAATGATATAAAACTTTATTTAGAAAATGACTAAAGATAAATATATATAGACATGTATATGTGATAATTTTTTAACTACATATCGACTATCAATTAAATATATACAACTATATGCTTACCAATATTTATTTACTCCATTGTACCATCTATATCCTCTCTTTTTTGTAATGCATCTATGATTTTCCCGTGATCATCCTTTGAAAGTGTCCATAAAACTTTATTAGTAGGCCTCCCTTGATATCTAACTAGTTTTATATTGGTTTCCAAAATCAAATGTGAATAATGTATAATATTCTTGCATTTTTCATAATCTTCAAATGAAAGAAAGTCATTATTTCTTATCAAATATTTTCAAATCTAGGTGCCAACAACAACCAGCAAACCAGTTGGATACTAAAAGTTACCATCATCCACACTAGGATGTACCAACTTATGTTTTCTCTCAACACATCTAGCCAACAAATACTCCATCTCCTCTTCATTCCCCTCAAGTGCAACAAAAACATACACATGTCCTAAAAAATAAATAAGAAATTCATTAAAGAGAGACTTATATTTAATTCACATATAAACATGCACACATATAAAATTCAATTCAATTTAATGTACCTTCTTGTACAAGAGCTGAAACATGATCATAATCATCTAATGTGAACACTTGAGTATCTTCAATAGTCATTCCATGTTGAACATGTGTTGATGTAGGTGTCAAGGCTCTTTGTTGTTGTTGTTCAACCCATTCCATATTTTCACACACCTCCTAATTACCTACAATACAAAATTGAAAAAAGAGTGCAAGCTCCCTTTTCCATATTATCCATGTCTTTGCATTTGAAGTCTTAAACAAATGAAATTTTGTAGATCCATTAATTGTTTCACAATCTTATCGAGTAAAAATATAATTTTCTTCAACTAACCAAAAGAAGTGTCAAACTATTGAGCTCTCACTTGTTCTTGTAAATAATTTGGTGTTGCACCAATCTACAATTGCACGTGCATCTCTAAATTTCACAACATCCTCAAATTTTAGTTGCTCTCTAGCAAGAGCTCTTTTCACACATGCACCTACTCCTTCATGTTCTCCTTTACCATGTCTAGCTTAAAAAAAAATCCACATGTGTTGGATATTATTTTCCTTATGAACTCTACATAACCAATAAAAAATTTGAGCATTCTTGAATTGACCCGTGCAATTATCTGACCACATGAGATGTTCTTTCATTTGAATTCCTCTCTCTTTTAATTTTTTATAAATAATATCAAAATAATATTGAACAAACTCAGATGAATGTAATCAATTATCACTTACATAAAAATGGTACTCTCTCAAAAAAATTCTATTAACTTCTCTACTATCATCATGTTTATAAATAATATGAACAAATATAGCGACTTGCACTAAATTATAATACTATGATTGAATTTATTCTTGTGGAGCAAGAGTATAATTTTCAGCAAAATCAACAACTAACAAAATAGTTCAAATTAGGAATGTGTTTTTACATAAAAGAAATTGATTATCAAGACAATGAGAATATTGAGAGTGTTTAACATCTTTAGGTACAATCTTATCTATAAATTCTTTAATAAATGCATACACACTAAATTTTTCTACAATTATCTTGAACAACGTTTTCCAATTTTTCTATCTTTTAAAGAATACTCAATATTTTTAAATTTTTTTACATCTACTAATTGTTGTCCAAATTCATCTAAACTAATTGCATGGATACATTCTCCTAACAATGAAAAGTTACCACATCCATCACATTCTGCAGAAATGCATGCTTTTAAATAAAATAAGTTTCCATTATAGGGTTCACAAAACAACTTACTATAAAATCTCTGATTGTTTCAGGTGGCATATTAATACCACAAATGTCCTGCATAAATGGTTAGCATGTAAAGTAAAACCCATATATTGAAAAATATCATAATAATAAAAAAATTGTACATGAGTCTTACAATAGCAAGAGATTCATTTTTTATTAATTCTAACAAACCAAGGTTTACACTTTTTGAATGATCTTTGACTTATGCTAATATTAAATGTTAAGATTGAATCAGCTATTTTTTTTATATAATTCAGTTTGATTCATATCTAAGAGATGCATTGCATGAGGTTCACAAATTTTGGAACCCACCCTTAATTTCAAGACATATCTAATGTTAAGTGATACTCTTGTATTATCATGCCAATATTTTTCGATTAAAGATTTGATTTCATTATTTAATTTCATGTTTGATCTTGGGAGTCTACCACTAAAACTCCAACATTGATTAATTGGATCCTTTTCAATATTTTCTCTTCTTTTAGCATCTCTTATAAAACTTTTATGATTCACTTTTATACATTTACTAATCTTACTTAACATTATTTTATATAAAATTGATTTATTAACTAGTGAAATTGTTATTGCATGATGAGGTGCATTCTTATCTTTAGATCGAATTTTCTTACCTATAAAATCAATAGCATTAGCAACACTAGATATGAATTGTTCTACTGATTCATCTTTCTTTTTTGGTTTTACAAAAATGCCTAATTTTTTCATCACTTTTCTCATTTTTGACATTCTCATTAATTGCACCATGAGTTGACATTGAAATCCTAATTTATTTCTATAAAAAAAAGATTCTATATATTCTATTTCCATAAGTTCTCATTTGTCTCCAAGAAACTTTACCCTGAAGGTTATCTAGCACATCTTTTTCAATTATAAAAAAATAAAAATCATTTTCATTCATATAAGGGGTTTCATTTTCATTCACACAAGGGGTTTCATTTTCATTTTTAAACATAAAATGGATTTCATTCTTATTTTCATCAATATGAGGAATTTCATTCTCATTTGCATTCTTATAAGATATTTAATCATTTTTTTGTTTTTGCATTGTTTCAACAGTAGAATTATTGATACCATCAATGGTGTATCCTGATGGACCTTTGAAATTTTGACATATTTTGGTGGGTTCCTTGACATTTTCATAATATTCCACCTTGATGTTCATGGTTTGCCCTAGGTTTTTTGGGTCTAATACCTTGGCTTCACATTTTTCAAATTGTATTCGGCCCCAAAACCCTTGCATTATGTTTCTTCATTGACCCTCTCACTAGGTTGCCAGTTGTTTTAGTAATGATTTATGCCATTTGGCCCATTGACATTACTGACCCCTTTTCCTAAGCCTGCTGGTCATCAGGTTTGTCAAAATTTTAAATATTTCATGGTAAGCCTGAAATATTTAATGTTTTAAAGACTTATGTCCTAAGTATTTATTTTTTGTTGAAGAGTCATTGCATGTTGCCTAGCTCATGGCCCCTTTCCTTTTAAAACAAGCAATATGTGCATGTGCATAGAGCCTAAGCCATCAGATCTAATCTTGGCCCTTGTGTGCATGTCATGCAATATTTAAATATTGTATTTTGGTTGGGTCACGCAGTGTCTATGATTGCACCATGTGTCCCCCAACTCAAGTGGGACCCAATATCCACTTTCAATAGGGTATTAGCTAGAGGTTAATCAACGGCTTCAAATGTACCATCTAATCAGATCTGAGTCGTAAAGCATGTGTCATGCAACTTATTAAATAATGACACCTAGCATCGTGCATGGTTTGCACGATGGCACCACATGGATTTAGTTGGAGACGTGTGAAAGCTGGATGGGCCCATGGGTGACAGATGTCCTATCTAAATAGGAATGACACCGTTGTTCAATGGACTGGCCATGTGACAACATGGAATTTTCAAATATCTTTGACTCGATCTGAGTCACCCAAAGTTCCATATCGGTGATTGATCGATGACTCATATTAAAAATGCAGAATTGGTCATGTGATGGCCATTTAGACACTACAAATAGCAAGCATTAATGGTGTAATCTCTTCAAAGGATATCAACCTGATCTCTATGTGTGTGAAGGGCTACTTCTTGGAAATTATGATGAATTGTATGTCGATTTCCATGTACCTGGGAATTAATGGTGGTGAAAGAGATGCCAACGAATAATCACTCGCTCACTTGTGCTATTCTTGGAGCATTGATGATGATGATGATCAATTCTATCAATAAATAGGGGTGGTGGTTTATCACTTTTCACCATTTCTATTAAGATTCTAAAAATTCTTTGTGCATCTGAAGTGATTGGTAAATTCCTTTTGCAAAAGCTTTGAGTGTTGGTGCAAAATGAGAAAGTCGACTTCTCCTTCAATTGTGCATAGGTATGCTAGAATCAACATACGAAGGTCTCATGTAGAGGTGCCACAACATGAGCAGAGTACTGTCCCAGGTGCTCTTATTCTAGAGGAGGAAAGAATGAAGCCCATCCTAGGTGTTACTAGGTGTAGTTCTCAGCTTAGGCGCCAAGCTGCAAGTGCAGAGGTGGTGGTGCTTGGTAAGGAGATAAATTCTATGGAGCATGAGAAGAGATCAAAGGCCAGGTTGAGGTACAGTCATGAATCTCTAGGAAGGTAGAATTCACCCATTGATGTCTCAGATGGTTCTAGTGACAATGATGCAGAGACTGACTTTGATTATAGCTATTTCCTTAAAGCTTTGACTGAGATGTCCAGTGTGAATGAAGAGGTCCTCACAATTTCTCTAATTTATGTGGTGGCACCATGTAATGTTGCAGTGATGTAGAGACTGACTCTAATTATAGCTATTTCCTCATAACTCTGAGTGAGATGGCTAGTGTGAATGAAGTGGTCCTCACGGTATCTCTAATTTCTATGGTGGCACCATGTAATGTTGTTAGCTCTGATGCTGTGAAGTGTGATGATGAAGAAGAAGTGATTGTTTCACCTCCCACTGAGGCGAAAACATGAAGTGGTCATCTATAGCATTGCCCTGGTACTGCTTCAGGTTCTAGGTGATGGTGTTGTTTCTTGGTTTTCCATTTTTGACACTGATGATGACTGTTTTTGGGATTCGATGTGGATGTGGACAATAAGTCCTTAACAAAATTCTACTACTGATATGGTGACACTGACTAGTTATGTGGGTTGTTAAAAATTTTGATTCCCCTATTCCGTAAATGATTACATCCAACCATTTGGGATTTCTGAAATGAAAGTGAAACTCTATTTTGAGATGAAATTTTGGTGAAATATAATGTCAATGAGCCCGATTCTTGTCACTCTCTTATGCTATAAAAGAGATTTCAAGGCTCATTGCAATGGTCAGATTTTTTAATCCAGTAAGGTCTAGGTAGGGTATAGTGAATGCATAGAATGTATAATTCTCTATGAATCTTCCACAAATTTTCTTGAGTAGGTTGTATGTATAAAATACTCTTAAATGGTTCTATACAATTCCTAATATTGAAACAAATCTAAACAAAATAAGTATGTGCTCTCCTATGTGTTGTTGTGATAGAATGTAAATGGAAGTATCAAGTGTAGTTTCATTTATCTTTTAATGGTTCATTTGAATGTATGATTCTATTTCTTGCTTCAACTCAATGAGTTAATCAAATGCTTGAGAAAGATTTTTAGGTTTGTGACAATGTACTAAGGATTTGATAAGAAGTGATACTTTAAATATTACGAAGTTTTATGATGTAATGCATTGTGAAAACTGTTCACCCATATCAAGATAAAATATTGTGTATGATTGAATATTTCATGCTTGATTCCTATCCAATTTGATGAGGCATTGGCTTATTCATTTAGAATTCTTATAGTTTAATGAAATCAAAAATACCCATCTATGGATTCAAGGTTGGAACACTACTTAATTCAAATCTTATTCTGAGCTGAGATGTGAAGCTCGTAAATACCAAATGTTCCTAGCAATTTAGAGATCATTTGTTTAAAGGTCAGCCAAACCTTTGATGAGTAATGTCTAAGTTTCATTCATGAGGGAAAAATGTTTGTGTGGAAGTGTTCTTGAGGTTTTGAATATTAGATGAACATAATAAGGAACACCCTCCTTCGTTTCACAGAGCCTAAAGAGTAGGAGTTAAGGTCTTGAGATCTTTTCTCATTATGTTGGCCTTCTACCTAGGAATTTCTTGAACATGAGGCATGCAATCCCTTTAAAGAAGTTTGGGGTCTAGAAGGAAAAAAAAAACCAACAAAAATGGTGACTTTGTTGGGGAGAACTTCTAAGAAATCTATAAGAAAGTCCCAGGTGCATATGGTAGTACCACAAAGTGAAGCATTTGGTAGATCAAAATATTTTTTTTAGATATTGAAGGTTTGAGAACCTTGAAGGATTTTGGTTGTAGTAAGACTTAAGAGTATATTAATGACTCCACTAGTGGAGGCAACCTAGAATGAAATTTACTTATAAAGGGACTTCATGTTTCTTTGAAATTTAGTCCTCTATAAAGGAGGTGGTGACTCTATCTACAAGAACCACTTGAAGAAGTAAAGAAAAGTCCCAGAGCTGAAAATTTTGTTGTTGGGACAAGAGGTTGACAACTGCTGCAAATTTCCAGGTATTCCTACAAATTTAAAGAAAGCATTATTATTTTGAGGATAATTTGTGAAATATATAAAACTTGAGATGATAAATGGTTCCCTATGGATGAAATTGCATCAAGAAAGGAAATGGTATTAGTTCATTCTTTTCATACTTCTGATGGTGTAATATGTAATATCAGTAATGATATGAGAAGTATGCAAATTTTACTCTTTAATTTTTTTTTCCCTATGAAATATCAAGTAAAAGTATGTAGGGAAAATGGTTTTTATCATGGCCTCTAAGTGATTTTGTTATTGAAAGGTATATGCCACTAGCTTTTAGTGGTATTAAAGGTTTTCTGAATCTAATTCCTAAAAAATGTTAGGAAATATTTTCCCAAGTTCACAAGGCAGAGTTTTGAATCAACTTCTAGGCATTTGCTTACATTTATGGATTTTATGGGAGATTATGAGGTAAATCATGAAGACATTGTCATGAAACTTTTTGTTCAATCTCTAAAGGATGATGCTAGAGATTGGTTCTCATATTTACCAGCATGTTCTATAGTTTCATGGAATCAATTTAAGAATTCCTTTATAGAATAGTTTGGTGAAAGGATAAATCTAGGTATGGTGAGGAATTTCTTTATGGAAGTCCATAAAAATGAAGATGAATTGGTCCCTTCTTTGAATTTTAGATTTGAAAAAGCAATAAGGGATATTCCAAAAATCATAAGACCTAATGATGTGGAGCATTTGGTTTTATATCTAGGTGCTTCTGACAAAAATATGGGCTACCTATTGAGAGATAAAGAGCCTACAAAACTATGCCAATCATACCAAAATGCTATGGACATTGAGAACAACCTCAAGTATTCAATGATGAAGGGATGCCTAGTTACTAATGTTGGTCATTCTAACATAACTTGTGCAATTTTGGTTGATGAAGCAACCATTGAAGAATCATGCCAAGAAGATATAGCTCTTGTTGTCCCACTTTTTGCACCACTACATTATGTTGATCACAGTGAGCCCTAGGAGAGGGGCCCTCAAGTTTTAAGAAGGGTTGACCATGTTTCTCATACTAAAAGATTATGCGATATAAGTAGAGGTCAAGATGAGTTTCCCCATGAACTTTTCCATAATTTTATGGATGTGTTGTTGGAAATACCAAAGAGTGTCAAGCCTAAAGAGTCAATGTGTATCAACTTGTTTTGTGAAATATACTAGTCAAGAAAAAGTATGTTGCCAAATGAATTAAAGCTTGGAAGTCTAGGCCAAGTGGCTGACTGGACACAATTGGCATAAGGAATTGTGAGCAACCATTCATAACATCAGTTTCTCTTAAGAAACAATGATCTTAATCTTGATAGGGAGAGGAAACAAGTAGTACAAAGTGGTGAAGAAAATGAGTTAGAACAGGCTGATTGCGACCAATTCACTAATTTTATATGGACAAATTATCATTATAGTGATGGGGATGATGACCCCTATTATGATGAAGGGGGTAATGTGTATGAATCAGGCTCTTGGGAGGTAATAGAGAATGAAGAACTAGATGAGGTCTAAATGGTTGCACCATCAAATAATCTAACCAATAGCTATAATTTTAATGTTGATAGTAATCAATCTTTTGCTAATGATCAAGATATCAACTATATATATTACGATATCCAATCTGAGGGATTTGAATGCAACCTCACTATTGATGAATTCTCATGTTGTAGTGGTTATGATGATACAAAGACATGTCTCTCTTTTAATGATTATGAGTACCCCTACCAAGTGAAGGGAGACACTCCTTCAAAAGTTTGTGAGAATTCTATGGGTGACGACAAGTTACAAAGGCTACACTCTCATATAAAAGGGATAGAGGTTTCTTGGACAGAAACGAGTATAATAGAAAACCCTCTCTTTGATGAACCTTCATCCATGATGGTTGCTAAAGATGAGTCCCCTGGTTGGTGTAGGGATAATCTATTTTTTCAGGATTCTGATGACACTTTGGATGTATGGTTAGGATATGGTTGTGATAAGTGCACTAGCAATTTTATTGATGATAATTCTTAAGAAAATTTCACATTTGGCATTACTATGGAAGATGAATTTGAAGACCAAGAGGAAATTTGAGTCCCTAATTTTTTCTCCCATAAACATAATTTGTTTGGTGACAATCACTTGCAAAGGGGGAAACACTTTGAATGTAATAATGATGAAGGATGTGAGAACAATGGTGTCATTTTTCAAGTTGAACATGTTGAGTCTAAAGGTAAATTATTCATGAGTAATGTATGGATTAATGAAGAAAGATCTATAGAAATTAGTGCTAGAACTATTTACTTTGATGCACACAAATATTTTGCACTAGCTGTGGGGCTCATCTTTGATGAATGGAAATTTGCCTCACCTTTTGGGCAGCTAAAAAGTGTTGGGTATGATGGCAACCAACATAAATTTGTGGTTGAATTTTTTGTTGATAATCCTCAACTTTTGGGAATTATTATGAATTTTTTCCTTTCAATAGGAATGGCACTCATTTAGGACAAGGAGAAGAAGTTCTTAAATCTATATCTCCCTTGTATAATGTTTCAGAAAACTATGGTCTTGTCTTGATGCATAATGTCCTTGAAGGTTTTAAATTTAATATGCAGTGTAAGTTTGATCAAATGGAATATGGATGTTTCCTCTTTCTACTTCAACCTAACAAGCCTAATATTATTAAACAGGGTGGTGTTAAGCCATGGGGGATCATTGGTATCCATCGTAGTAATACAAACTGTTTGAAGTTGTTTACTATGAATGTTCATCCAATGCAGTTATGTGCAAAGATGGCTCTGGATAGAAGAAAGGTTTGGTTCCAAATCTTGGAAACCCTTGATGCGCCATGCTTATAAATTGAAGCTAGTGGAATTGGATGACTATCCCTAGCAGAGGGAACCTTGTACATTTGTGTAAATTTTTATATATAGGTGTGGTTTGTTTCTTTCCTACTATGTCTACTTGTCTTGTTTGGACAAGTTCCTAGTTTTTATCTTGTTGTGTTGGTCTGCTTCTACCTAAGATCTAGATTCTTGCCATACCCACCAGGGGTATGCATCCTCGAGCTGGAGCCACTGATGGACCTTCAAAATTTTGACATCTTTTGGTGGGTTCCTGGACATTTTTATAGTATTTCACCTTGATGTTCATGGTTTTCCTTAGGGTTTTTGGGTCTTATACCCTAGCTTCACAATTTTCAAATTTTATTCGGCCCCAAAACCCTTGCATTATGTTTCTTTGTTGAACCTCTCACCAGGTTACCAGTTGTTTTAGTAGCGACTTACGTCATTTGGCCCATTTTCATTACCAACCCCTTCGCCTAAGCCCACCGGTCATCGGGTTTGTCAAAATTTTAAATATTTTATGGTTGGCCCAAAATATTTCATCTTTTAAAGACTTATGACCTAAGTCTTTATTTTTTGTTGAAGGGTCATTTCCTGTTGCTTAGCTCATGGTCCCTTTCCTTTTAAAACAATAAATGTGTGCATGTGCATAAAGCCCAAGCCATCGGATCTAATCTTGGCCCTTGCATGCATGCCATGCAGTATTTAAAAATTGTATTTTGGTTGGGCCACACGGTGTGCACGATTGCACCACGTGTCCCTCAGATCAAGTGGGACCCAATCTCCACTATTGGTAGGGTATTAACTAGAGGTTAATTGATGGCTCCAAACATACTATTCAATCAAATATGAGCCATAGAGCACGTGTTTTGTAGGGTATTAAATAATGACACCTAACGTTGTGCGTGGTTTGTGTGATAGCATTACGTGGATTTGGTTGGTGGCATATGAAAGCTAGATGGGGCCCATGGATGAAAGATGTGTTGTCTAATTGGGAATGACACCATTGGTTGATGGACTGGCCATGTGACAACATGGAATTTTCAAATATCTTTGACTCGATTTGAGTCATCTGAAGTGTCATATCGATGATTGATCAATGACTCATATTTGAAATGAAAAATTGGCCATGTGATGGTTGTTTGAACAGTGCAAACAATGAGCATTAATGGCATGGGATATTTGAAGAATATGAACCTAATCTCCATGCATGCAAAGGGCTACTTCCTAGCAATTATGATGAATTATACACCGATTTCCATGTACATGGGAATTAATGGTGGTGAAAAAGATGCCAATGAATAATCACTCGCTTGCTCATGCTGTTCTTGGAGCATTGATGATGATCATCATCAATTTTATCGAGAAATATGGGTGGTGGTTTATCATTTTTCACCATTAATATTAAGATTCTGAAAATTATCCTTGATTCTATAGTGATTGGTAAATTGCTCCTATGAAAGCTTTGATTTTTGGTGCAAAATGAGCAAGTCGACTTCTTCTCCTTCATTTGTGCATAGGTTTGCTAGGGTCAACATACAAAGATCTCATGTAGAGGTGCAAAAACATGAGTAGAGTACTATTCTAGGCGCTCTTATTCTGGAGGAGGATAGAATGAAGCCTATCCCAGGTGTTACTAGGTGCAGCTCTTGGCTTAGGTGCCAAGCTACAAGTGTAGAGGTGGCGGTGCTTGGCAAGGAGAGGAAGTCCGTGGAGCATGAGCTAGGTTGAGGTATGGTCATTGCTCTCTAGATAGGAAAAATTCACCCATTGATGTCTTAGATGGATTTGGTAATAGTGATGCAGAGACTGACTCTGATTACAACTATTTCCTCATGGCTCTAATTGAGATGGCTACTGTGAATAAAGAGGTCCTCACGGTTTCTCCAATTTCTACGATGTCAGCATGTAATGTTGCTAGTTTTGATTTTGTGAATTGTGATGATAAAGAAGAAGTGGTTGTTTCACCTCCCACTGAGGCAAAAACACAAAGTGGCCATTTGTACCATGGCCCTAGTACTGCTTCGAGTTCTGGGTGATGGTGTTGTTTCTTGGTTTTCCATTTTTTATGCTGATGCTGGGTGTTTTTGGGATTCAACGTGGATGTGGACAACAAGGCCTTAATGGTATTTTTCTATTGATATGGTGGCACCAATTGGTTACGTGGGTTGTTACAAATTTTGATTCCCTTGTTCAATAAATGATTACATCCAACCATTTGGGATTTTTGAAATGAAAGTGAAATTTTGTTTTGAAATGAAATTTTGGTGAAATATAACTACAATGAGCCTGATCCTGGTCACTCTCTTATGATATAAAAGATATCTCAAGGATCATTTCAATGGTCAAATTTTTGAATCTAGTAAGGTCTAGGTAGGGTATAGTGAATGCATAAAATGTAAAATTCTCAATGAATCTGCCGCAAATTGTCTTGAGTAGGTTTTATGTATAAAATACTCTTAAATGGTGCAAGACAATTATTGATATCAAAACAAATCTGAAAAAAATTAAGTATGTGATCTCCCGTGTGTTGTTGTGATAGATTGTAAATGGAAGTATCAAGTGTAGTTTCATTTATCTTTCAATAGTTCATTTGAATGTATGATTCTATTTCTTGCTTCAACTCAATGAGTTAATCAAATGCTTGAGAACAAGTCGTAGGTCTGTGATAATGTACTAAGGATTTGATAAGAAGTGATATTTTAGTATTTTGAAGTTATATGATGTAATGCATTGTGAAAATTGTTCACTCATATCAAGATAAAATATTGTGTATGACTAAATATTTCATGCTTGACTCTTGCCCAATTTGATGAGGCACTGACTTATTCATTTAGAATTCTTATAGTTTAATGAAATCAATAAATACCCATCTATGGATCAAGGTTGGAACACTACTTAATTCAAACATTATTTCGAGATGAGATGTGAATCTTGTAAATACCAAATGTTCCTAGCAATTTAGAGGTCATTTTTTTGAAGGTCAACCAAACCTTTGATAACTAATGCCTAAGTTGCATTCATTGGGGACAAATGTGTGTGTGGAAGTGTTATCAAGGTTTTGAATATCATATGAACATAATAATGAATAACCTCCTTGGTTTCACAGATCCTAAATTTTAGGAGTAAATGCTTTGATATCTTTGCTCATTATGTTGGACTTCTAGCCTAGGAATTTCTTGAACATGAGGCATGGCATCCCTTTAGATTAATCTAGGGTCTAGCAAGTAAAAACGCCAACATATCCAACCTCCTCTAAATAACTAAGATCAATATTATAAAGAGTTGGGTTTGAAGACATACCTGGATAATTTTTTTGAATAGGTGCATTTTCCATATCATTGGGAGGTGGATTTCAATACATACCTAAAGTTGTTTGCATAGGTGCTATTTCTATATCATTGAAAGTTGAAGTTGAAGGCATAGCTGGGTTTGTCCCCATAATTTCATTTTCTTACATATGCACCATCTCCACATTTGCATCATCTACATTCATCTCATCCTTCATTGTTTCCTCTTCAACATTCATGGAACTAGATGCTTCCAAATTTTTCATTTGACAAATCCTTTCTCTTCTATCCCTTTGTCTTTTTGCCTACATTTTTCTATTTGCTTGAATTTCTTCAAGTGTCATTAAATTTCTACATTTTTTTCTTTGCCTTTACTTTGACCCCATGTTTACCAAACACTGTTTGATAACAAAAAAAATTATTCTTAATCTATTTTCAAATTTCCATCTCCTTCAAATATTCAAATAAAACTATGTAGTATGAATATCCTTTCTTCTATAAACTTTGAAGTACAAAAACATCATGAATACATCCAAAAGTTCTCTTTTTCCAAATCTTCTTGTAAAATGTTCTTGTACTTGATTCCACTTCAGAAAGTTTAACCTGCACTTGTCTCTTCCAAAAATTTGAATAGAATATGCCCTATTAAGTGATTGCACAAGACAACATTGCAATAAAAAGTGCAGAAAATGGCACTTTTAGACTGTACTGCAGAAAAGGAATGTTGCAGAAAAAACATCCTCTATCAGTATTTTCCAAATTTGGAGAAAAATGGCTAAATAAGAAATTTCTACGCGTTATAAAACATGTACACATTCTATTTTAGGAACACGTACATGTTACCTTTACCCAATGGGTAAATAGATAATGTGTACATGTTATATTCAAATAACGTGTATGCAATTTAAAAACGCATACACATTTTAATAAAGTGTATGCGCTATTAAAAATTTGAATCTCCAACCCACAGGAAACCTTGGTTTTAGGCTCAAGAAAGGCTTGGCAACCCAACCCTTAGCCTTTGACCTGCAACTAAAAAACTAAGTCAAATTCAAGAAGAATGCCCAACTTTGGCAATATGGTTGATGGAATTTTTTTCTGAATCAATCTACGAAATTAAAACCCATTAGAGAACATAATGTCTAGTTTCCAAATATATAAATTTTATTAAGATTGGATTATATTTGTTATTTTTTAATTAAAATATAACAAAACTAGTCCATAAACATGAAATATTAGTCTTTTTTTTTTTAATAACTTTTTTTTGGTTAAGTTTCTTGTAAAAATTTTTATACGACATCAATCTTCAGAAAATTATACACACAATTAAAAAAAAGATTCAAAGAATGTTTAGTTTAGGTCCAATTATGTTGTCCATACATGTTGATTTTTAAAACCAACAATTAAGGCCAATAAAAATTCAATAAAAAAATATTGAAAAAAAATTACAAAAAAATATCCTCATCAATCTTCATGTTGTTAGCTCTCTTTCCCCAAAAGGAATTAGTAGAATAATTTTATTTGGGTCAAAAAGTGGTGTTCGTACACATGCATGGTATGGTAAGAAAAAACAATTTTTAAAAGCGGTTTTTATAGATCCCTATCAAAATCTAATTTATATTATATGGGTATTTGAATAAATTACATATTTGGAAGCTAGATTCAAAATGCTAAATTTCATATTAGTGATTTTTTTAAAGATTCATTGTGTAAGTGCCTCAAATTTTTAGTCCAAGTGTGACGAATTTTAAAAAACAGCAAAAACACTTCCACTTTTTGAGCTTTTTGTGGACCCAACTTCTTGCATCAACCCACCTTGTGGAGCAACATATGTAGCTTTAGTTTTCTCTAGAGAACCCTTAGGTGGGTTCAAAATCTCTTCCAATTGGGTTTTCATCTTCATCGCATTCTTCTCAATTTCCTTCCTCTTCTCAATATTTACTTAAATTGATTTTTTTCATAAGTTCCAAACTTGTTTGTTGATGGATCTCTTGGTATTCTTAGCATAATCTCTGCCAGAATAGTAATCTCTTTTGTTGTAACCTCATATCCTAGCTTTGGGATCTAAATGGTTCTAGGTTCAATTGCTTCCATAATGCAATTATCTCTTCTAACCATTAAATTTATATCATTTTTATATTTATCAACATTCTTTTTTCGTACCCTTTCTCTTTCTTACATTTTTCCTTGAAAATTCTTGAAGAAACCCCACAACATGGTTTTTTGGGTTTCTAAATTCCTTAACCTTCTCAAGTGGTCTCTAAGCTGAATAGCAACGAGAATATTCTCCAATCATACAATGTTATTTGTATTGGGAACTTCTCTAATAAAATAAAATATAAAACATACAATTAGGGTACCATACCATAAGGGGTACCTTGATTCCTTAGTCTTCTAAAGATTCTCCATCAACTATTGTCTTAGGAGTTCACACAAATCAATATCTAGACCTTCTTTCACCATCTGGTGAGCAATGTGTATAGCGGTAGTCGACATAGAGATTTTTATGTTGGTATTAAATATCTTATACCAAATTATCATTGATGCATACCTTACTATCAGATTATCAATATCCTTCACCATTAGGGAACGTTTGTCAAATTTTACACTGGTGAGATTCATTTCCACAACATTCTTCATGGCATTTATTGCAAGAATGGGTCCATTTGAGCATAACCATGTAACAACCGTAATCACTTGTTTATCATTTGTGGCATGTCCAACCACATGAATTTATCATGAGTTTTTCTTAGCATATATTTAACCCACTCATCCTCATAACAAAAATTGGGGAAATTATTCTATACATCTAATTTCTTCTCCGTCAAACTCTCAAATTTAGGTTTAAGCTCAAAATAATATCATGTAAGCACATTAACCTAGTACTCTTCCATCTTTGTATGATCATATTATTCTATTTTTGTGTGATTGTAAATATGCACATCCTCTATGTGCATCACACCATATGGAACCCTCAAAAACCACCTTTAGGGTCCATCTTCATAGACTTGTATGGATGTTTCTTAAAATTAGGTCTTGGCCACTCAAAGACATCAGTTACTTATGGAGTAAACATATTAAATCACTTTTGAAACTAGGGTTAAGCAAGAAACAATTAATACCTTTAAATTCCTTGCGAGTAGGATTTCACATAACTTAGAATCACTTCAAATCACCTCTACTCTACTCTTCACTTCAATTTCTTGATTACAAATGACTTAATCATATGTTAAGTCACATATAAACACTTTTTTGATGGCCTAAAAATGCATTGATTGTAGTTGATAGAGTTAGGTCAATTTTTTTGCAAACCCTCACTATGTCATCAAAGGAACCTTCAATCACTCCACAAATATTCATAATAGGAAATTTTATACCAGAAATACTATCAAAAGATTAAGCATGTTGATCTATAGATGTACCAGTGTGTTGAAGGCATCAACACCACATCTTTGGTAGGGGTTGGAATATTTTTTTCTAAAACTCCCCCTAAGCCAATGCTCTTCATCTAGTTTCTAGAGGAAACATCTGCACCAAGGATTGGCATAGATTCACTTTTCAATTTGATCTCTTCTTTCTTTTTCTAGATCTTGTTCATTTCTTTCTGTGGGACTCAAGGGAACACTAAGAGGGGGGGTTGAATTAGTGTTCAACAAATTTTCAACTTCATCAATCTAAAACTTTAAACCATTTCAACATTGCATTTAAGAAAAGATGTATGCATTCAAATTAAAAATTCACAACACCATAACAATTTTTTTGTGTGGAAACCCTGTTAGGGGAAAAACCATGGTGGAGGTTAATCCACAATTTGAGTATTCAAAATATAATTGTTTACAAAGGGAATGCACTTGCATTTAGGAACACTACTCAAGAGAAAGGCTCACTGTCTTACAAAATTTAGATTAAGACCATCTGAAAGGTGAATTGAGATAGTAGCATCTATTTATCCCAAGTTACAGTTCCGGTGAAACTCATAGATTCAGTTTTGGATCTGATTTTTGATTCTACACTTTTCTCTACTCTGTTATGCTCTTCGCATTAGTTATGATCAAATTTGCACTACTGTACTGCTGAATCTCACAATTCACACTTCTACATACACACACTTGTATTTTATTGGGAAAGTATACCTCAAATTTCTAGTCTTTTCCCCTAAAGACTTAGGCAATTTCTTCATGTTTCTGGCCTTTACCACCATATCGCTACAAGCTTACCTTGGTGGCATGGTTGTGCGGTTTACTGGTTTACCACGAGCCACCTTGCTTGGTTTGGCAGTTGGGCAGTTTTACCACCCTACTACAATTGTCTTCTTCTGGATTGGCGGTGGCACGGTGAGTGGCAGCAGTCTGATAGGCGGTTACTGCCATACCGCGAGCGTCGCTTAGTGGTGGCGCAGTAGCACGGTTGGCAGTGTAGCAATGAATCAATGCCTTACCTCCTTACCATGGGTGGAGCTCAGGGAAGCTATGGTGACTACGGTGGACATTTGGCGGTTAGCGATAGTAGCTACTGCCTTACCGTGGAGGTCTGGCGGTCAGTGCGTGGTGGCATGGTGGAGCCGTGGCAGTCGGCGACATTGCTTGTCGCTATACCACGAAGGCTTATATAGTAAGCCACGGTGGAGTGTTTGACAACGATGGTAGGCTCTGGCGGTTACCACCATACTACGATGGGAAAATTCAAGCCCAACGGTAGCACAATTGGAGGACGAGGTCAAGTCGACATAGGCTTACCGCCATACCACAATAGGAGCCTGAGCTCGGAGAGGTAGCTCGGGGAAGTCAAGGGTGAGCTCGAGCGAGCTCACCACCATACCACGAGGTGACTTGGATAGGTCGGTGGTAGCGTGGTAAAACACAGAGATGGGTTTGAAGCTCGGCCAACCGAGTTTGACTGAGCTTGACCAGAAGTCAAAGCAGGGAATGAATAGAATGGCGGCACATGGCAAGAAGTTTACGTCTGATTAGCTAAAGGCCATATTAGATGAATGTATTAATTGGAAGGCTCACTTTGGTAGATGATTGGGTCAGTTTGTAAGACAGAGCTTTAATGTTTGATTGGCCTGTTGCGTGATTGCAAGGAAACTTGGTTAGAGGCTATCGGATCTGTCTGACAGAGGTAAGGTGCATATTAATGCCACCCGATTGGTTGGCTAGATAGTGATTGAAAAGTATGACTTGGGTTAGTCGAATATTTTGAACTTGGCCACAAAAGGTGATGTAGAGTGTTAGAGCGGTATGCTAAGGCATTTTAACCATTAACACTATGTGTTACAGATTAGACAAGATGTGAACCTGGTTTTCCTTGAGGCCATGCTGGCCATGAGGCTAGCTGAGAGATTTTTTTGAGGAGCTGAAGGGAATCTTCATGGTATGTCTTTTGAGTCATTGTAACTATGTGAAGTTTTTGTTTTGTGTTTTTTGCCTTCTCCAGATGGACAAGATGTAAACTCTTGAAGAGCATAGCTCTAGTTTTGTATTGTAACCATTTTGTTTACTGAATAATACATGTGAGCTGAGTGTTTTGGAGGGTGGGGTTTTTTTACCCGAAAGGGTTTTCTCGGCGTAAATTTGTGTGTCCATAGTTTTGTCTTTCATGTTATTTGATTTTGTATTCTTGAATCTATGCTTGTGTTGAATCTTCTCTAAAGTTAAGCATTTAATTTTCTTAGAGGATCAATGGGGAATTTACTATGCCTATTTCCGCTTTATGGCATAGTTGTTTGTGTCTTTGAAGTGATAAAAATTAAAATCACTAAGGCACTGTTGTCTTAGATGTTCATGCTATGATGACAGACCCATCTCGTATCCCCAACAAGTGGTATTAGAGCTAGTTGAAGGAGGTCAAGGCTTGATGATATGAACAAGTGGTGTCAAAGCCTTCTCCTGGTTACTAGAGTTCTGGGTATTTCTCCTATGATGATTTCTCAGCTTGGCAAGCTTGAGGAAATCTGGAGGAATCGGTTGGTGATTGATCCTTTGATGAGTGGAAGTTCCCACTTCTTTGATTCAACACATAGTTTGAAAGACACTGAAGAAGACTGAAGTTGATCATAGTGTGGCAATATGGTCTGAGGCTTCTAACTGGTAAAAATTGTTCCTGATGCAAAGGGTGGGAGATGTGCTTGTGGTTGTGTTGCAGCGAAGCATGGTTTCATATTGGGTGTCTGTGTGAGAGGCTCCCTGGCGGTATGGAGTTTCTTGTGTTTCTATTCAAACATGAAGTTTTGTGCTTGTGTTGGGTGTTCTAACTTAGCACTGAAGGCATTCTCTTTGTTGTTCTGATTGCATGGAGGCTATGAAGTTGATCCTGGTGGTATGCAACTTCTGAATAGCCTGGCTCTCTAGTATGCTTGTGCATGGTTGTAGCTTTGGAATTGGTCTGAAATGGACCTGCTGTTCCGTTCTTACCTATATCTTGCACTCGCATGTTTTAGTTTCATGTCTTTGGCTCTAAAGGTTTTTTGTAAATTTTCCTAAAAAGTCTATGATGCATTTTCATGTTTCTTTTCATTGTTCTGGTGAACCATGTTGGCTATGTGTAGACTCTTGGTTCATCCAAATGAGCAGTGAATATGGAGGTGCATGGGTGCTTTATAAACAAGTGTTATGGTTTTGCAGGTTTTACATGGTCAAGGAAAACTTGTGATTTGTAGAGTTTTCATACAATTTTTTTCTAGACCCTAGCTTTTGGGGTATGGCTAGATGAGATGGCTGCAGTTCAACATGGTTTTGAGAAGGTGTGATGTCTTCTCTACATGGGAGTGTTGGTATGTGTTTTTCATTCAACATTATTGTGGTGTACTAGTTTCTTAGAATATGGTGCTTGATTTGTGGACATTATTGGCAAATTGGATCTGTTGCTGATCTGGTGCTTGATTCATCTTCATCTATGTGGTTGTTCTTTTTGATGATCTCAGTTTTGCAGTTTCTAGTGAGATGATAGACTTGTAGGCATTGAAGTGGATCTCCAAGTTATGTGGTTGGTGGATTAGCTACCTGTTGACTACAGTGAGACAACTCGGATGTGGACTGTCAATATCCATGAGGTTGCTTCTTTGATATTGCAAATCTATTAGCTGGCCTTGTCTATGGCCACTTGTGCATTAGTGTAGTTATTTTGAGATGAGAGGATGGATGGCTTTTGAGTACCAAAATAGTCAGTTATGGGGACCTATAGCATGAGAATCATGATGTCATGGAGAGCTTGTTAAGCTTTTGATAGTGATGGTGTTGTCTGCACGATCTGGGGATCTCGGTGTTGTTCATCGTTGTTGTCCGATGGGCATGCTATCGGTTGTACCTGAAGGTTGTTTGGATCAGCAGGTGGTCGATAATGTTGCTTGGAAAGCTCGATGTCACGGTTCAGTGGGAGCTTTAGCAGTGAATATGGATTCATCACTTGGTGGTGGATGATCTTCTTTGGTGTTGCAGATGTTTTGGAAGGGCTCTTAGATCTTGTTGTTGCAGAAGAGTTCTTTTGCATGTGCATGGTCACTATTTGAAGATGTGCAACATCTTGGAGCCATGGAGGAATTTGTTAGTTTTTGGCTGAGATGTTGGTGGTGCTTGACAAGTGATGTTGGTTTAGAGTTTGCTTGCTTGTTGTCATGTATACTCTTGCTTAGAGTTTTGACAACATTGCTCTTGAGACCATAGCTTGTTCACTTGAAGCATGGTATCTCCCAATGGAGATGTGTAGATCATGGTGTCATGATAAGTTCATGTCCTAGGTTTCGGAGCTTTGACAGTGGTTTGGTGTTTCTCTATGTTTTGAGTACTTTGGTCATTTACTGGAGGACTTCATGTTTAATGTAGCAATGAAAATTGGAGTTAGCATGAGATGACAAGATGTAGGTGCTCATGGATGCATGGAGAATAAGGCGAGGCTGAAATTATTTTGAGAATGTTGTTTAAAGTTGAAATTCTGAGTAGCCTACACCTTGGTTGAACACGAGTTCAACAAAGACCATGAAGGAAAATGCTCTTGGGTAAGTCATGGTGGCTTGTATATCTTGGAGGAGCATCTTTTCTTTTCTTCTTGGTCTGATTGGCGGTGAAGTTTATTTGAAAGGTATTTTCCCATTATAGCTTTCAGATATGTGTTATGCTTGCTTTCATGATATGAATCTTGAGTTGTTTTGAGATTCTGGAGGATTGATTATGGAAGGTGGACAACATAGTTTATCTCCTTGTGCTTTTGAGGACTGATAGAAGATGTATATATGGGTTAGTCTAATCTTCTTTTTGAGGTAATTAGATCCATGGATCTGTTGGATGTTCTTTTGGCTTTGCCTTTGGAATGTGAAGAAGATCATTCTTGTCATAGTTGGCATTTAGAAGTGTATGTAGGAGGATGCTACATGTTATGATTTGTTGTTTCTTTCTCTTCTGGTCTTTTTTTCCTGAATGTTCATATGAATTTAGATGTATTTGGAGTCGGGTTTGGTCACTTTTTTGTGGTCATTTGTTGTCACTTGGGTGATGAGACGAAGGTTCCTGTGCTTCCTTCTTCAGTTAGATATGGAACCTTGGAAGAACTATGGAAGACTATTGAGAGAAATGTTTCTTGCAGTAGGTGGTTGCAGGTTGTGCATATCAGTGTGGATGTTCTTCGAAACTACATAGTTACTCTTTTCTATGTGCAGGGATTGGTGGACTTGGTATGCCTGAATCACTTGTGATGGTACTTTGTTTGCATTCATCTGGATAGTGCCATTGCAGTGGGAGTGCCTGGACGTGTTTGGTATTTTGACTGGTTAACATATGGTGCTTGTGTTTGTTGTTGATGGGTAGTTATGTGATGGCATGAGTTTATTGATGTTCATACCTTCGAGGTATGGGTGGTTGGATGATTCAGCATGAGTTTTGAATGTTGTTTTTCAGCCGCGTGGGTTTGGTTAGTTGGATGGGGACAGTCAGTTGTCTGGTTGCATTTCTGACTGATTGGTTTATCTTTTTCTAGAGAATGGATACTCAGCTCTATGTTCACGTTGTATTTTTTTGTCGCTGTTGTGGTTCCTTTTCTGCCTGAAGGATTAGATGTTTGCATTCCTGAGATGGTGGACATTTTTGGATGTCATTGTAGGTGTCTTGGTTGGAGTGTGCAAACATGGTGTTGGTCCTTGTTCAAGTTTGGGAGGAAGCTTGAAAGTCTTCGGCAAGTGGGAGATTGTTGGGAAAGTATGCCTCAACTTTTTGGTCTTTTCCCTTGAAGACTTAGGCAATTTCTTCATGTTTATGGCCTTTACCGCCATACCGATGCAAGCTTACCTTGGTGGTGCGGTTGTGCGGTTTACCGCTTTACTACGAGCCACCTTGCTTGGTCTGGCGGTTGGGTGGTGTTACCACCCTACCGCGGTAGTCTTCTTCTAGACTAGCGGTGGCATAGTGAGTAGTGACATTTTGACAGGCAGTTACTGCCATACCGCGAGGGTCACTTGGTGGTGGTGCAGTAGCGTGGTTAGCGATGTAGCAATAGAGCAATGCCTTACCTCCTTATCGCGGGTGGAGCTCGAGGAAGTTGTAGTGACTGTAGTGGACGTTTGGCAGTTAGAGATAGCAGCTACCACCTTACTAGAGAGGTTTGGTAGTCAGTGCGCGATGGCATGGTGGAGCCCTGGTGGTCGACGACAATGCTTACCGGTATACCGTGAAGGCTTATTTGATAAGCCATGGTGGAGTAGTTTACAATGATGGTAGGCTCTAGTAGTTACTGCTATACCATGATGAGAAAATTCAATCCTAGCAGTAGCATGGTTGGAGGCCGATGTTGAGTCGACATAGGCTTACTGCCATACCGTGATAGGAGCCTAAGCTCAGAGTGGTAGCACGTGGAAGTCAAGGGTGAGCTCGAGCAAGCTCACCACCATACCGTGAGGTGAATTTGGATAGGTCGGCGATAGCACAATAGAACATAGAGATGGCTCTGAGCTTGGTTGATCGAGTTTGACCGAGCTTGACCATAAGTCAAAGCAGGGAACGAATTGAATGGCGGCACATGGAAAGAAGTTTACGTTTGATTGGTTGAAGGCCATATTAGATGAATGTATTAATTATGAGGCTCACTTTGGTATATGACTGGGTCGATTTGTAACACAAAGCTTTAATGTTTGATTAGCCCGATGCGTGATTGTAGCGCAATTTGGTCAGAGGTGATCAAATCTATCTGATAGAGGTAAGGTGCATATTAATGCCACCCGATTGGTTGGTTGGATAGTGATTGAAAAGTATGACTTCGATTAGTTGAATATTTTGAACTTGGCCACAAAAGGTGGCATAGAGTGTTAGAGTGGTATGTTGAGGCATTGTAACCATTAACACTTTGTGTTACAGATTAGATAAGATGTGAACCTAGTTTGCCTTGAGGCTGTGTTGGCCATGAGGCTAGCTAAGAGAGTTTTTTGAGGAGCTGAAGGGAATCTACATGGTATGTCTTTGGAGTCATTATAACTATGTGAAGTTTCTATTTTGTGTTGTTTGCCTTCTCCAGATGGATAAGATGCAAACTCTTGAAGAGCATAGCTCTGGTTTTGTATTGTAACTATTTTAGTTACTGAATAATACATGTGAGTTGAGTGTTTTAGAGGGTGGTGTTTTTTTTACCCGTAAGGGTTTTCCCCATGTAAATTTGTGTGTCCATAGTTTTTTCTTTCATGTTATCTGATTCTATATTCTTGAATCTATGCTTGTGTTGAATCCGCTCTTAAGTTAAGCATTTACTTTTCTTAGAGGATCAATGGGGTATTTACTATGCCTATTTCTACTTTATGGCATAGATGTTTGTGTCTTTGAAGTGATAAAAATGAAAATCACTAAGGCACTACTATCTTAGACATTCGTTCTATGATGAAAGACCCACATCGTATCCCCAACATATTCCCCCTTTCTAAATGATAAAACCAATCTCTTATATATATCTACAATCAAAGATTTATTCATCTATCATTTGGCTTTATAAAGTATTAAGTTACTTTTATTTTGTCGGCCAAATCCACCACTAAATCTTTCTGCGCATCCTCCAAAGTCGGTTAAGACAAAGAGAGGACCCAAATAAAACTTGATCGAGCATGAAGAATTATAATTAATTATATCTTATAAATCCGCAATTACTATCCTTGTTGGGTCGGCCTTCTAGCATAGATAATCAACAAATTAGTGCACCGGATCTTCTAGGTCATGTACCAATGGGTGCACATCAAAACCAAGATACTAGAAGTATCAAAAAACCTTCCTCAGAGATCCACAACCCAAAATATTTGTCTAATAAGGGGTTTAGATCAAATTTTATGCCTATAACCGGATGTCCTATTCTTTACCGTGTTCTACCGCTAGGAACCAAAATTATACTACAAATTTGGATACAAGACTTCAGTTGCATGACTTGGGGTTCCATCAATGACAAAAATTACAAGCCGTATGCTAGCAATCTCCCCAGCCATATGCCAACACTTTCTTCATTTCAACTAGATCAATCTTCTTTACCATATTACTCTTGTTTTATGAAACAAAGGGTTTCACATTCTTAGATCTACAAATCTTATCTATGTGTCTTGGTTTATTTTAATTATGACACGTGACACCTTTTTGAACAAGATTAATTCTTGCCATTTTATATTTTCATTCAAATCATTATTCTCAAATCCATTACATGTACATAAAAATAACCATTAAAATATTGGAATGTCATACCATTATTGTAACTACTCATCATCTGACTTCTACATTCACTAGCTTTATGAACAAATCTATTGCATATATAGCATTGATCAAAAAATTATTAAATATTCTGATTCATTATACTTCTACATTTTATAGCTTTATGTCCAAATTTATTGTAGGAATAATAATAACTATTAAAAGATGAATACCTTTGTGCAATAGGTTGTCTAATAGGAGGTATTTTGAATTCATTCTTTTAGTTCCAAATCTATTTTAAATTTCTCTTCTTATAATTCTTCCTTTTAGCATTGTTTGAAGTCTGATGCTCCTTTGAAATTTCTCCTTTATCAAACCCTAAACCTTCTTTGTCCTTATAAGCTTTTTGATTTGCAATCATCTCATCAAGTAAGGTGGAAATCTTCTTGAATCTTTCCTTTCTCTAGATATTCTCTCAAAGTCGCAATCTCTTGTTCAAGATTTGAACATTCTACAAATTTATCTTTTGATTTGGTATTTATGTAGTCTTCAACTCTTTTTCCTTCTTCAAATTGAACTTCCAGATTAGTGATTATTTCATTTGATTCCTTCAAATTCTCATTTATTTCCTTGAATATTTGTGTAGCTTTGTTGAGTTTCACTCTCAACTTCTTGATACACTCATCTACATCCTTAATATTCTCTTTCAGATATTTGTTCTTAGATTCTACTTTATCTAGGTCATTAAGAGTTGCTTTGAGTTCTCCTTCCATATCAACCTCACAATCTTCTTCAGTAAACCCTTCAAGGATAATCTCTTCTAGAGGGAACCATCCTCTGATACCAATTGTTATCAACCGTTGTAGGGATCCATGCGTTCAACCTCCAAGATTGACCTTAGTGATCAATCCAATTGAAGGAACCATGCTTTGATATCAATTTTTAAACACCTAGAATATCGAGGGAGTGAATTAGTATTCACTAAAACTCAAAAATGTTGTTAATTCAAATATCCATTCAAAGCATCATATTTAACTTGTATTAAATTAAAGGAACATATAAAGCATGGATTACATCAAGGAACAAATGAACACCAAATTTATGTGGAAAACCCTTAAAATGGAAAAACCACGATGAGGATTAGCTCACAATATATTTAGCCGGTTACAATGTTTGATAAAAATTGGTGGACTCACTGTCTAATGAATCACTTTCCAAAAAGAGAATGGATCAGTATCGATGGCTCACTGGATCACTACATAGAATAGAAGGAAGGGTGGCTCATTTCCAATTATAAACTATTAAAAATACATTTGACATATGTTGAAGATATAGTTCGATTGAAGCTCAAAAAGCTGAATTAACACACATCATACTTCACACAATTACACTTCACACTTCTCTCAACACCAAATTTTACACATACATTCTACACACTATCTACCCACACATTCACACAATGAATCAACCTTATATATACCACAATTATCCAAAACATCAATTAGGTCAACCTACTTAGATGTACCGTGCACCACATACCCTATCAGCTCCGAACACTAACACACATGCCTTGAAAAAAAAAAGTGTATAACATAAAAATAGGTCTTCATGACACATAATCACTCTCATGATTCTACTTCACACACAATTTATCTCCATGTGACCCCAAAACCTTCGAGTCAACACCATATAACAAAACTAGTGAAATAATAATGAATGAACCAAGTTTTAACTCACAACTTGATACACAGACCACCACAACACTTGCAAAATGGAGCATACACACTACTAGAATTTTCAAACGCTTCCTTAGAACCACATATAAAAATATTCATCCGAAAGGGAATGTAGAGCATTCCAACATACACTCTGTCATTTCTAGAGCTGATACTCTATCAAAATTATCTTCAACTGCGGAAGAAATACAAGCTTTAATCTTTGGATTTAGACATATTCAACATTCACCAAAATTAGTTCAAAACCACATGACCATATTCTTCATAGAAAAGAAATGTGGACCACAAAACTATTTCACTGAACACTAAAAACTATACACAAAGAATTGGGAAAATCTACAAAACATTTGGTCTTCTCTAGAACAACACTATTGTATCTCTATAAGGGGTTTCCATCAATGAAAATATCATACACTATCATTCTCATCAATATTCAACAATATCCCCACACCATATACCAACATCATCTATACATCATCATGCTCATGGTGCCAATAACCCAAGTCTTCAACAACGTGGTCTTTAGCTCTAAGATAAACTATGAAGCTTTCTAGTAATTATTCATACTAATAAAAATATATTTACAAATTTTTAATAAGACGTGTCATTATTGATGTAGGGGCATCTAGAAGGATTGGAAGTCATTTCAATTGATTTGTATTATTTGTTGTCACTAGGTGTTGTGTCACATGTTACTAGGGGTGTCATTGGAGACTATTGCATTCTACTATAGTTAGTTATTTGGTCTCACAATTAGGAGGTTAGGTGGAGCTAGTCAAGATACATGACATGTCCAAAATTTAGAGGATTTTCTTTACCAAAAATATATCTAGATGCATCAAAGTGGAGATTATGTTTCTGATTTATGAGAAAGATTATTCTACAAAATTTTGGGAGTTTGTGCTACAAAGTGGGAACATGCACTAGAAAAGGGAAGTGTGTCAAGGTAAATTGGGTTCCAGTAAATCTTATGATATGAATTGTATGGTGTTATCTCATTCTTTCATTACCATAGGTGATTTAGGATTGAGGTGTCAATTTGGTTGACTACACATTATATGTGACCTAGAGTTTTGTGCCAAAATTTGTCCAACATAGATTGTATTATAGTGTTGCAAATTGTTTATAAGCATGACTTTGGATTACTTCAAGGAGGCAAGAAGCATGAGGAGTGAAGAAGAGAAAAGAGATGGAAGAGTTGGTTGATAGAGATGAGAGTAATGTTTGTGTAAATAGGTGTTTTACCTATCTAATCATTACTGGGTCCTATTTACATGTTAAGTTTACTTAGGTCCTAGTTTGTAAAGTACAAAAATCTTAAATTCCAAGAATCGACAGTTGCTTTAAATAAGATCCATTATATTCAAAATAAAGTCATCATCTCATTCATTTAGACATCAAAGAACTAGTTGACTACAAAACAACGACATCAAAGTCGATAAGATAATTTCATTAAAACTCAATCTAAATCATACAAGTGTCTAATTACACAATTTCAGTTATAAATAAAATGAATGATAATATATCCAATTTAAAATTCAAGACTTAGGCATTTAGTCACCATAAGCTCATCATTACATATCTCAAGAATAATAAAGCATAAAAGAAGATACGGTCTATCGATCTTCCATCCAAAAGAAAATCTTCATAAAGAAGACAAGAACAAGAATCAAGCGCTTTTTCCACCCAACCTTGAAGCTTACGCTTCCCCAAAATTTCCTAGTCAATCAAGAAATACCTGACACTGCCAGAATCGCTTAGCAAAAAGCAGTCTACGAGCAAGATGGAAGTTGGTGCATGCCAAGTACTACTAGTAAACCACAAGCATTTTCATTTTTCTAATTCATTTAAGAAATAAGCAAGTTCAGTACTAGGATATGGTAGAGATTTCAATAATCCATCTATTTCAAGTGTACAAAAATTACTTGGCCAAGTAAAATGTCATGCACGACAAATAAAAGTAGTTTTGGAAAAGCAAGACTACACTCTCTATTAACCTATATTCGGCACCCATCCCGGAAGGTAACTTTCCCAAAAACATCACATGCAGAATTATCTATCATTCATGCATGGTTCAAACAATCAAATGCAGTATTTCACAATCTTTCGAAAAATCCCATGCAAAATTATCTATCATTCATGCATGGTTCAAACAATCAAATGCAATCTTTCGCATTCTTTCAAAACATCAACTGAAACCATTGTTTAAAATGAAAACAGTTTCACTAGTACTTCTTTCCATTGATCCAATTCGTAAAACGTCATGAAATCCATATTTTAAATGTGGTAATTTAATAATCCAAAAAGATTTTAAATGAAGGTGTAACTCCAGTATGCTAAATAATACATATAAAAACATAAATTAAAAGAGTACACGTTCAATTGTTCACTCTCATTTAATTTATGTTGTTTCAAAATTGTTCTGAATGTTTTCAATAATAAATCAAATCTAAATTTTGAATGTTTTATTTCAATTTCATACATTCTCAGAAATTAAACAATAATCATTCATTAATTTAAAAATAACTTCTCTATTTGTGTTCATTTTGACAGTTTAGAAGAAAAACTAGATTTGCAAGTTTCAGTAATTCTCTATTCACAAATTGTGTTAAAATTCAAAACTAAAGTTCTGTTTTATATTTTCTGTCAACAATCTTTATTTTTTGTCAGCATAATTTAACTATTTTCTATTCATGATCATTTCATTTTTCACAAAAATGGTAAGATCGTTTCAAGATTTAATGTGTTATTATAATTTTTGGTTTACTCTTTTAAGCATGATTTAAATCATAATTTTAATAATTCTCAGCAAAGTAAACTAACTCAAGTTTCTGTTTCTAATCTTCTCTCAAATTCTGGAAAATAAAATATAGTTTGATTTACTGAAACAAAGATTTTTATCTCATTTTTTTTTACATTCAACCTATGTCTCTAATTTGGCCTAAGATTCTAGAAATTAATATAGTTTATTCTATTTTCTGTTTAAATAAATTTGCAAGAATAATTTTAACAATCAAAGTTTTAAATCTCTCTTTCCTAATTTATTCATCAAAATATTCTTTACTATCTAATGTTCACTTTCAGAATTTATTGGAGATGGAATTGAGAAATCTAATTTAAAATTTGAATAACAAGTTCCTACCTGGTAAATTGTGTATCTTGGAAATGCAATAGTGAACTTCCTCTGCCTTTCTTTTCCAAATTTTTTCCTGCTCTTCCTAGCTGCTGGTTTGCTTTCTCTCAGCCTTTCTTTTTCTCCTCTAAATTCCCTATTCTTTCCCCTAATTGTTGTTTACCTTCTCTCTGCCTTTTCCTCTAAATCTTATGTTGGTATGTAGGTGAGAGGGAGGTAAAGTGTGGAGTGGGGAGGGTTATGCGTGCCTCTCCTAGGCCGCACACTCTCCTTCCTTGGGTGTGTGGGGTGAAGGGATCTAACCCTGGTTGTTGCGTATGGAGGGGAGTTGGTGTAAGGATTGCAGGGGTGTGTCCGTAGCCTTTTGGAAAGACTTCCTAGCTACTAAGTCGAGGGTGCGCATGGAAGAAGCTCCCTATTGCGTGGAGGCTGCATGGAGGAGGGGTAGGGTGTGAGGCTGTGCGTGCCTCTCCCAGGCCACACCTTCACCAGTAACTATCTGCCTTACTCTGAAATCTCTCTCCCTCTCTCTCAGTTAAATTAACTTGCTCAAGATAAAAAGAAATCCATTGTATATTTTCTCTGTATTTTCTTTCAAATTCAAAAATTCTCAGTGTCCAAATTCCCCATGTGTTTTTCATTTCAGATTTTCTTTCTTCTTATTTGTTTTCCCATGCATTCATCCCGAATTGAGATCCACAATTTACTCAGTGATCTCCAGTTAGGAATTCAAAACTCCCAGTTTCAATTTTGATTGCCTTTTGATAAAAATAGATATTTTATTCCTCAAGTTTAACTGGAGTTTAAATTTTGAAAGCATAAACAAAGTTCACGTGAGTTTTTGTTTTCAATTTCACATTTAGCTATGTTTAGATATGAATTCTATCCCATAATGCTAAAATCCATTAATTTCACAATATTCAATTTAAATAGCATTCTAAATTCAAAATCACTTTATTTAATTAATTTTGAAAATGAAAATTCTATTTCAATTTAATTTTAAAATTTCAACTTAATATTTCCAAATAGAAATATAATATTAAAACAAGCATTCCATCTATTTAATTTACGTTAAATTTCATCAATTTAACATAATCATCATTCGATCACATGCATTTTTTGCAATTTTTGAGAAATCACACTAAAACTAAATTTTTCAATTCGCAAGCATGATATAAGCATAATACATTAAAATATAAATATACATGAGTGTGTGAGATCCCATCTATTCGTAAACGTCAATCAACTAAACAACTCTACCTGATCGTTGTTCTCGCCTTCAACTTCATTCACCTGTTCCTGTGTTCACTTGCACTCGATTTATCATCAGTAATGAAAAACCCCGAAATAAACATAACTATAATAATTTTCATCTCAATTTCAATTCAATTTCAACTTCATTTCATTTTGAGTTTCAATTTAACCATCTTTAAATAATCATGAATTTTAATCTAAATTCGATATAACAATTAATGTCTACATTTAATAAGTCTATAAAATCCATACGTGACATCCTTCCCCTCTTGGAAGAGACATCATCTCGATGTATTATTAGTCATTCAGTAAGCATAACATCATCATCATCATTTAAAACATACTATCTCAATCAGTAACATAGTATCTCAGTAGGTAAAACATAGTATCTCAATCAAGCATAATGAAATTGTAACTAACAACATAGTTCTCCAACATAAATATAAGCAAATATAATAGCATTCATGCTATCAAAGTTCACAACATGTGAATCAAATACCCTAGTATCAAGTATCTCATGCATTAAGCAAATACTACTCTAAGAAAGAAAATGAGGAAAAATGACAATCAATCATCACAGAATCCTCCCATGTAGCACTATCCTCAGTCTACTAGTTCCATTCGATAACACTAGTCTATAAGTGACGGTATTCATAATTTCCAATACATCGAAGGGTCTCACAAATCTCAGAGCCAACTTTGATGGTTTCCCAAAATACATAAGATTAACAAACATTTATTCTACACAACAATCTTTTCTTTTCTAGACCTTACTTCAAGTGTCCTACTATCAAATAGGAAAATCCCGTAAGTGTCACACATACTTACTCTCCCAAAGAGCTTTATTCTATAAATATATTCAATATATATAACATTAACTATACCTAGTGATCAGAATTCATTGGTTCATGCCTTTGTCCTTAGTATAACCCAAATGGGAGAGGGATTTCAATGTATTGTACACTACATCATGGGTCCAATCCTTTCCTTTGTACTTACACTTTTAGACAACTCATAATCCAATTCCATTCAGCACTTACACATTCATTATCCTTACCATAAAGTACTTTACCTTAATTAGTTATCTATCTCGAGCATAACCTTGCTCCTAGACACTTATCAATTAAGTCTAATCGATCACTTCTATCTATTATTTCCTTTTTAACATTTTATCAAGTCTATGATTATATTCACGCCTTTTCAACTTTAATAGAGTTTCCTTTCTTTCCTTATCATAGTCCAAACGTCAATTTTAGAAATTATAAATCATTCAAGATTTAGTCCGCCATTTTTACTTATTTGATTATAATATTATATTGCACATTTATTCAAATGAATGTCTCATGGTAAGATTTCGGTTTACACAACCCTATCATTATTTGCTAAACTGAAATAACTTTATAGATTTACTAAGAAACTTCTTACCCACAATATATTACTTAGGATCAAAACCTTATAACTCGAGTTTCCAAAACCTATTGGTTTCTTTGATGAGTCCATCCACTAAATCATTATGTTAATTCTATTAAACCAAGGCAAATCAATTTGTTTTGCATTTTAATTTTCCTTCTAGAGTCTTAAGTGAGTTACATGTCCTACGAATGATGATTTCAGATCTTCTTTTCTTGGCATACTAGATATTACCTTGCTACGTTCCGAGCAACTTCATACTCCATCTTCTTCCCGATAATAGTGGATCCTTATCCAAGAATTCCTTTTGTCAATTGAATGTCCTAACCTTGAGATTATTATCCTTGTTCCATTTGTGAATATTCCAAATTTTGGACACATAGGTTCTTTTACATCCAACAATAGTCTATCCTTCGACTAAATGATAACCTATTTAATCTTATGCCATTATTAATCTTCATGTAAATAGTTATTTTTTTAATGAAGATAATTCTCATTTATCTTAGGACATTCATACCGTAGATTTTCTTTTGTCCTTAGATCATTTCCATAGATTCAATTTATCTTTTATCTCAATCCAATTTTCTTGATTTAATCTGGTACTAATTTTGAGTATTAATCCTCTTTCCATAACATTGATCTCCAGATAATAACAAGTTTAATTGCATATCCAAACAACAAGCATAAACATTCAACTCCCTGACTTCTTAATTATAAAGGTGAGTCTCAACTAAATATTCTATTCTGAGCACAAGTAACAATTTAGATGTTCTTTTCCATAAAATCTTTAGCATTTCTTGCTAAGTGGAAATTTCTATAATGTTTTGTCACGACAATAGATGCTTTCTTTTTAAAGTGTTTCTCTTTTAATAAGTGCTACTTAAAGTATAGTCTTGTCAATAATATGACTTTCTTTAACTTACTATGCATCCCTCCTATGCTTCTATCCTTATAGAGTCTCATTAATTCCAATGACATTCAATCACATGGGTAAATCTTTAAACTCAATATTCGCTTCCAATTCTTAGGATGAAATCCTTATTTGTTAAATAGTTTGATAGCTTATAGGTTTCTCCACTTTATATAGCTTTAGCCAAGATCCAATACACCATTCATTCAAGCTTAACTCCCTATTATAGGTGTTAAAGAGTAATTCCAATACATAATCCAACTTAATAGGTTTAAGTCTCATCTTAAGGTATCCCTCTTATTGAATGGACTTCTTGTCACAATTAGGTTATCTTTAACCCAAGGTTTCATTCAAAAAGAATGTAGTAATTAAGTGATCTAATGATTCTCATTAGGAGATTTCGGTGAGGTTCACATAACATCACATCCTACTTTATTATACACTTTATCTCAATGGTTTTAGATAACCAACTTTTTCTCGTCTGTAGGTTTCTAGCATAGTAAACTTCCGTGTCAAATCATTTCATGACATGAGTATATTTCATATCAAAATAACATCATTATTTAAATTCTCTAAATAAAATATATAGGAATATAGAGACACTTTCCTCCGATCACGAGTCTCTCAAATCTTTTCTTGTCAATCCCATAAATGATCATCTTCCCTATCATAATCAAGTTATTTGCCTATCCTTTTCTAATGCATTGATAATAATATTCTTTAATCTTTAGATTAGATAATCATAAGGTAAAAAGATCATAGTTCTTAACCTTTCCATTTGTCATTTTCCCCTTGAGATCATAAAATGTATGACTTAATTATCCTTACGACTTGCAAAGAAGTCATAACCGAATTTTGTTGGGTGGGGTACTTAACTTGAGTCAATCCACTCTCTTCCTCTCTACCCCTGAATGCTTCTGCAACTTTTGTTCTTCTTATGTTGAATTTTTATTTTATTTTATTTTTAGTAATAGACTTGCTTCCTTGGAAAGGTTTTATTATCATTTCTTGTTAACCTTCCATTTCCTATTCTTACCTCATGGCATACCTTATATACACTTTTCTCAAAGTTATATTTTTCATTGTTTTCTTTTATCTCACAAATTTAGCATATTGAATTATTTGATAGGATATCCAATGAATATTCAACAACCAATACATTATATCTTCTTCCTATTATCCTTATTAATGGAGGAATATCCATACTTACTATCCTTTTTGTTGATGTACTTCTTAACTCAAAGTGTTGCTTTCCTTGCAAATTCCAGTGTCCTGAACATAGAGCCATGTTGTATTTCTATTACTTTTTGGAACCATTATTCATATGTTGTTTGATTCCAAGACTTCGATAACCTCGTTGATTGTTTCTTCTAACTGTTTTGGTCTTTTCTCAATTCCTTGATACTATCTCTCTTCAAACAAGATCTTTATCTTAACACAAACGTTCTTAGTCATAAATTCCCCAATCCTTGAGGATACTTCCTTCATTCATATTCTACTTTGAACATTCCAAGATATTCTGACTTTGCATATTTTGATTCATAGTGATTACACCAATCCAAGAGTTCCTAACTCTCACAATTGTAGGTTGCTACAATTCAATTTTATCACATTCCTACTCATTCTCTTTTTCTTAGTCATGTATGTACAGGTTATTCTTCCTAACCTTCCTACATAACCTGATTGCATAATCTTCTGCAATCCTAGGTTTCATCGAAAGTTGATGGTTTAGGAATTCTAATTCTAGGGACGATTCTTTAACTAGCCCCAATTTACACAAGTTACTAATGCTTACTTCTTACTTTTTACTTCCTTAAGTTCTCTTCTCTTGTTGTTCTGGCACAAGAACTTTTCAACCTTTATCTTCTGATAAGGTTCATGCATTATTACGTAATGAGCTCATAGGTTGCAGTGCAAAAATTGGTTGCTCTGATACCAAATGTAAAGTACAAAAATCTTAAATTCCAAGAATTTACAATTGCTTTAAAAAAGATCCATTATATTCAAAATAAAGTCGTCATCTCATTCATTTAGACATCAAAGAACTAGTCGATTACAAAACAATGACATAAAAGTTGATAAGATAATTTCATTACAACTCAATCTAAATCATACAAGTGTCGAATTACACAATTTCAGTTATAAATATAGTGAATGATAATATATCCAATTTACAATTCGAGACTTAGGCATTCAGTCGCCATAAGCTTGTCATTACATATCTCAAGAATAATAAAGCATAAAAGAAGATATGGTCCATCGATCTTCCATCTAAAATCAAATCTTCATAAAGAAGATGAGAACAAGAATCAGGCACTTTTTCTGCCCAACCTTGAAACTTACGCTTCCTCGTAATTTCTTATTCAATCAAGAAAAAATACCCGACCCTGCACGAATCACTTAGCAAAGAATAGTCTACGAGCAAGATGGAATCTGGTGCATGCCTAATACTACTAATAAACCACAAGCATTTTCAATTTTCTAATTCATTTAAGAAATAAGCAAGTTTAGTACTAGGATATGGTAGAGAGTTCAATAATCCATCTATTTCAATGGTACAAAATTACTTGGCCAAGTAAAATTTCATGCACGACAAATAAAAGTAGTTTTGATAAAGAAAAACTACACTCTCTATTAACCCATATTAGGCACTCGTCCCAGAAGGTAACTTTCCCAAAAACATCACATGCAAAATTATCTATCATTCATGCATGGTTCAAACAATCAAATGCAGTCTTTCGCAATCTTTCAAAACATCCCATGCACAATTATCTATCATTCAAGCATGGTTCAAACAATCAAATGCAGTCTTTCACATTCTTTCAAAACATCAATTGAAACCATTGTTTAAAATGAAAATAGTTTCACAAGTACTTCTTTCCATTGATCCAATTCATAAAAAGTCATGAAATCCATATTTTAAATGTGGTGATTTAATAATCTAAAAATATTTCAAATGAAGGTGTAACTCCAGTATGCTAAATAATACATATAAAAACATAAATTAAAAGAGTACACATTCAATTGTTCATACTCTCATTTAATTTATGTTGTTTCAAAATCATTCTAAATGTTTTCAATAATAAATCAAATCTAAATTTTGAATGTTTTATTTCAGTTTCATACATTCTCAGAAATTAAATAATAATCATTGATTAATTTAAAAATAACTTCTCTATTTGTTTTCATTTTGACAGTTTAGAAGAAAAATAAGATTTGCAAAGTTTCAGTAATTCTCTATTCACAAATTGTGTTAAAATTCGAAACTAAAGTTTTGTTTTATATTTTCTATCAACAATCTTTATTTTCTGTCAACAGAATTTAACTATTTTCTGTTCATGATCATTTTGTTTTTCACAAAAAAGGTAAGATTGTTTCCAGATTTAATACATTATTCTAATTTTCGGTTTATTGTTCTAAGCATGATTTAAATCAGAATTTTAATAATTCTCAGCAAAGTAAACTAAATCAAGTTTCTGTTTCTAATCTTCTCTCAAATTCTGGAAAATAAAATATAGTTTGATTTACTGAAACAAAGATTTTTATCTCATTGATTTTTACATTCAACCTGTGTCTCTAATTTGGCCTAAGATTCTGGAAATTAATACAGTTTATTTTGTTTTATGTTTAAATAAATTTGCAAGAATAATTTTAACAATCAAAGTTTTAAATCTCTTTCTTTCCTAATTTTTATCCATCAAAATCTTCTTTACTATCTAATGTTCACTTTCAGAATTTATTGGAGATGGAATTGAGAAATCTAATTTAAAATTTGAATAACAAGTTCCTACCTGGTAAATTGTGTATTCTGGAAATACAATAGTGAACTTCCTCTACCTTTCTTTTCCAGTTTTTTTCCTACTCTTCCTAGCTACTGGTTTGCTTTCTCTCAACCTTTCTTTTTCTCCTCTAAATTCTCTATTCTTTCCCCTAACTGTTGTTTACCTTCTCTCTACCTTTTCCTCTAAATTTTTTGTTGGTATGCAGGTGAGAGGGAGGTAAATGTGGAGTGGGGAGGGTTGTGCATGCCTCTCCCAGGCCACACACTCTCCTTCCTTGGGCACGTGGGATGAAGGGATCTAACCCTGGCTACTTCGTATGGAGGGGAGCTGGCGTAAGGATTGCAGGGGTGTGTCTGCAACCTTTTGGAAAGACTTCCCAGCGGCTAAGTCGAGGGTGCGCATGGAAGAAGCTCCCTGCTGCATGGAGGCCGCGTGGAGGAGGGGTAGGGTGTGAGGCTATGCATGCCTCTCCTAGGCCACACCTTCACCAGTAACTATCTTCCTTACTCTGAAATCTCTCTCCCTCTCTCTCAGTTAAATTAACTTGCTCAAGATAAAAATAAATCCATTGTATATTTTCTCTATATTTTCTTTCAATTCAAAAATTCTCAGTGTCCAAATTCTCCTTGTGTTTTTAATTTCGGATTTTCTTTCTTCTTATTTGTTTTCCCATGCATTCATCCCGAATTGAGATCCACAATTTACTCAATGATCTCCAGTTAGGAATTCAAAACTCCCGGTTTCAATTTTGATTGCCTTTTGATAAAATAGATATTTTATTCCTCAAGTTTAAGTGGAGTTTAAATTTTGAAAGCATAAACAATGTTCACGTGAGTTTTTGTTTTCAATTTCACATTTAGCTATGTTTAGATATGAATTCTATCTCATAATACTAAAATCCATTAATTTTACAATATTCATTTTAAATAGCATTCTAAATTTAAAATCACTTTATTTAATTAATTTCGAAAATGAAAATTCTATTTCAATTTAATTTAAAAATTTCAACTTTATATTTCCAAATAGAAATATAATATTAAAACAAGCATTCCATCTATTTAATTTACGTTAAATTTCATCAATTTAACATAATCATCATTCGATCACATGCATTTTTGCAATTTTTGAGAAATCACACTAAAACTAAATTTTTCAATTCGCAAGCATGATATAAGCATAATACATTAAAATATAAATATACATGAGTGTGTGAGATCCCATCTATTCATAAATGTCAATCGGCTAAACAACTCTACCTGATCGTTGTTGATCATTGTTCTCACCTTCAACTTTTTCACCTGTTCCTGCATTCATTTGCACTCGATTTATCATCAGTAATGACAAACCCTGAAATAAACATAACTACAATAATTTGCATTTCAATTTCAATTCAATTTCAACTTCATTTCATTTCGAATTTCAATTTAACCATATTTAAATAATCATTAATTTTAATCTTAATTCGATATAACAATTAATGTCTACATTTAATAAGTCTATAAAATCCATACGTAACATAGTTTATTTTTCTAGAAGCCTTAGTTGTCTAGATAAGATCTTGTCATATCTTACCCAGTTGGATTTTATTTAATGATTGTGTCCTAGGTAAGTGCAAAAAATATGTTACACATAAAAGATGCCACATTTTTTTTTCTCAAATTACACATTTTCCAAGCACCAAATGAAAAAGTTGCAATAAAAAGAAATGACCCTCATTTCATTCATTCTGATGTTCATCTATGACCTAGTGCATTTTTTCCCCTTCCCAACACATGCTTACCAAATAGAAAACAATTTTTTCTCTTGGAGCTTGTGAATCTTCATGAAGATGCCATCAAGATGTTACAAAGGTGAAAGAGGTATGGATTTCTGGTTTTTCAATTTTAAATTTTAATTAAATATATATATATTTAGTTTTTTAATTAATTTTTTTAATTTCTAGGAAATAAATTTTCACTTTCAAATATTAAAAATTCACAATCACCTCCTAATGAAGACCCTCATGAACAAAAACAACATCAAATTCCTCCCTTAATTCATAGACATCTTGAACACAAGCAAATATTCTAGGAAAAATAGAAAACAAGAAAAAAGAACTTGAAGAATTTATTACAAGGTTAAATGATACTACTGCAAAAAACCATCATAAGAGAGGCCTTGTTGAATTCTTGTAGTCTTTTATATCTAATGTAGGATCAATGAGTAACCAATTTAATTTTTGGTCCAATAAGAGGGAGGAACAAAACAAATTTTATGTAAATAAACTTTCATATGAACAAGTGAAGAGAGAAAAGATTACCAAACTTGACTTGTGTGCCCTCTTTATAGACCCACAAACCAATCATTTAAAATACAACTCCAAAATATAACTGATTCAAAATAAATCCAATTCTTTGTTGCAAGTCTAATCTACAATTGTACATTCACTTCTCTTCTTTATTCTGCTCTTCAAAATATGCTCTGTTCCATTTGTTTCTTTGTTGTGAATGTTAACTCAAGTACCTATACCTTTTATTTGTTCTTCTCCCCTTTCATTGCTTTATGGATAAACCCACAAAAGTGGTTTACAATTCAAGTGAGGAAGGAAAAGTTGCAAAATATGACCCCACACAAAAAAAAAATGGTTTTTGAGGTTCGAATGAACTTATTGGTTTGAGCAAACCAAAACCTTGGTTCAAGCAAACCCATTTAATGATGGAGCCCACCATTCTCGATAAAAGAAAAAAGAAAAGGCTTGTGGAAAGGGGGTTCACTTGAACCTTGGTTTGAGAAAAACATGGTTCAAGAGAACCCCCCTTTTCTCCCCTTCTCCCCCTTAGGCACCAAAAAAGACCACAACTTTACATTTCAAATCTCGGGTTGAGGATGAAAATGGAGGAGACTTCATAGACCCAGCTGGATTATGGTAGTCCTCAAAACAAGCTATCCAATGAATATAATTTTAAATAGTTTGGTTTTATTATGTATTTGTTTTTTAGTTTTATTAATCATAGGTTTTTCATTGAAAATCAAGCTCTATATTCTGCACATGTGGAAAAATAGCAGATTATCAAATTTTTTTTTGAAAAATATGAGTGCACCAAATATTGAAGTCCTTTATCCAAAAAAAAAAAGAATTTTGATACATACAAACAATGTTACTTGTATACAGTCTACCTATGGCTGAATTGTAATTGGTTTGACTTCGAAACTTGATTAAGGAAAAAATATTCAATAAAACACTATGAGACCAATTGGAAGCACTAGATACCGTAGATACAAATCTATTTTATTTATTTTTAAATAAAAATTATCCTTCATGGAAAAAAAGTTATGTTTTATATGGTGAGCGTCACTCCTTAAAAATATTGTTTACTAAAAAAACTAGTTTTTGAAAGAGATGGAAAAAGAAGTGAAATCTGATTCCAAAATTTTTGAGAAATAATATATTTAGAATCTATAGACAAAATATCACAAATCACTAGTTTGTATCATCTTCAAATTCCTCACGGTTTAGCCACTATAGGTTCCCGAAAGTGAAGATTTAGTTAGAAAAAAATATTTTAGTGTCCAGTTTGGCCAAAAATTATAAACCAATCTTGTGGGATCATCCCTATCTTGTTCCACTTCACCTCTACAACTCAATACATGTCCTAGGGTTGTTTTGGAAAAATTATCCCTTTTCACTCTTAATTTGGGAATAATTAATAATACAATGAGCCTAAATTTCCTTGATTTAGTGTTGTAATATGTTTTTCATATTCACATTAAGTTTGAGCTATTTAAAATCAAATGGACTTAATTGTGCCTTATTTAGTGTATTGTAAGATGTATCTTTACACTTTAACACTAATCTAGGCCTTTATTAATTGATTGAGGTTAATTTTCATTAATTGGCCCCTTTAATTCAAATCCAAGCCTAATTAAATGTAAATTTTGTGGGATAAAACCCAACATTCATAAATGCCATTACACAATAGTTAATTTTAGAAGATGTGTTTCCTAGGTAGGTGACCTAGGACCCATTCGCCACATGGAGAATGGGTCTTCACTTAGTCCTAGTACCCTATTTTTACATGAAATTTCACCTTGTCCGATGTGTGTCCTAGGTAAGTGGCCTAGGACCCATTCACCATATGATGAATGGGTCCTCACTTGGACCTAGGTCACCTCTTTAAAATATATTTTTGGAAGTACTTTAATGATTTCAAATCAATTATTCAATGTTGTCTTGTGATATTTGAATTTCAAGAATTAATCTTAAGATATGTATAAATAAGAGGTGATTTCATTATATTTCACTAAGTTTTTCAAGTGTTCATATCCTAGAGAAAAGTTTATAATCAAGAGTTATTTCAAGAGAATTCAAGGGTGGATTTATTCATCATGTCAAATATGTATTGCATCATGCATTTTTTTGAGTTAATGTAGTGATGTATTATTCAAGATCTAATCAAGCATTCAAGGACATTGTTTCACATCAAGCTTCAAGATCAAGATCTATATCCATTGAGGCCACTTCATGCTAATTTTTTGATCTACATTCCAAGGTTCAAATACAGATTGGTGAGTTGTGACATTGCATTTTTTAATTCATCATTCCTTTCATTCTTTTATTCATTTCAAGGTTTAATTACAAAAATTGTATTTAACCAAGGCAAAGCCCCATTCACCTAATGAACAATTTTTTTCTCTCTTTCATGTGTGTTTGAATATTTTAGGTGGAAGATCAATTGAAGAACAAAATTGCAAAGTTGTCAAAGTTGTCAGCATTCTTGCAATTTCATGAAAAATATTATACATAATTTATTTTTGGTTGTCCAACAATGAAAATTGAGAATATGAGAGTGCAAACATGTAGGAAAATAACCCAAAAATAGATTTTCTAGAGCCCTTGCCAAGACCCATTTTCCATAGGGTGAATGAGTCCTTAGTGAGCCATGAAAAAGCACTTTGTTTAAAAGGTACACAACATTTATCCCTTCCAAAATCTCCATAAAGTATATAGGTTCTATTAGGATTATGTTTACGCTTCTAAATGCACTTTATAACTTGTAATTTGAAGTTTATTTGATGGTATTAATCTTTCTCCCCAAAGTTCTAATTAGCTTAGACCCTCATCCTAGCAAAAAGGGAAATCAATAGATTCACACCTTGGGCTGACTCACCTAAGGTTTGTTGGTCAATTCTTGGTGTGGATCTCATTTCCTAAATGAAAATAGAAGAATAGGACCCCTTTTCCCTCTTTGGATTCACTTTTATATTTTGGGAAATTCCACTACCCTATTTTTCTATGTTTCACCTAGATGATATTTTTTATGGTATTGTCTAGGTCTTCTATCTTCTACACTCACTCTTTTATCCACACTTATAAAATTTCTTGCTTGACTATGCTCTCATAATTTCACCAAAAATAATGCATACATCAAGCCATGTACCACCATCCTAATTCACTGATTTTGTTAATTTTAGCATCTATGAATCCCTAGATCAAATACACATTAAATTCCATTCCTTGCATGATTGATTTGTATCTAATATTCTAACTAACTTTTCCTTTATGCTTCCATATACACATCTCATTGCAAATCAAAAGGAGTAGATAGAGTAGTTTCAACAATTAATTTTTCCTTTAGTATTAGTTTGCAACTATTTTCACCACTTACACTATTCTTTCCACCACCTATTTGTTGAAAACATTTAAATTTACATTCAGGTCATCAATCTCCAATATTTGAGCCATCATCTAATGATTCTCCTTCAATCTCTCATCTTTAAAACATGGCCATTGTATTAACTTCCATTAAAATTGAGTCATTGATCTCGATCACATCATATATAGCCATCACTTTTTTTCTTAGGGCTTAAAAACTATTTCCATGATGTGAAGGAGTTATGTGATGCAATGAATATTCACCATTTTTCATATAGACATCATCATTGACACATGTTACCTTTCTGTACTCTTGTAAGGTTAAATCGAGGACCCACCATCTCTTCCATGAAATAAAAAAATTGTCCCATCTATCTGCTTGTGTCATACTCCACTCACCATCACATATCATAAATCTGAACTTGTTGGGTTGATTCACAATTTCTATGTGAATCAAATAATCGATTTAATCATTATTAGATACTTTTCGTCATTTTGCATATCGCAGTTACTACCTATAACGTCAAAAAATAGGTCCTTGGGATTTCTTGCACTTATTGAGCTCATCCTTGTGGATTTTGGCTTAGTGTGGCATTCATTTAGTGTTGTAATGTGGATAACACATTCACATTATCTCTTGGGTCCTTGTGAACTAATGTATTTTAATGGTGCCTTGTAAAGGTGTTATAAAGTGTTGTAACACACTTTCACACTTTTCTAGGATTTCTAAGCATAACAAACATTCTTTCAATCATAATTTATCTTAACCTTTCCTTATTTGGTGTGTTGTAAAGTGTTATAACACACTTTCATATTCCTCTAGGCTTGTCATTAATAATTGGGCTTTTTTATGCTTCAATTGGCCCATTTTTGTATCCACAAGCCTTATTTATGTGTATTTTGTAGGATAATCCTAACAAAAGGCATTTAAAACATCAAAATCTTGAAAAACCACCTCAAATTCCTAAGATGGGACTCATTCACCATTATGGGCGAATGCATCCCTTTAGGTGGGACCCATTTGCACAATGTGAATGAGTCCCCTTTAACTCAAAATCAAATTTAATTTAAATCTTTGGTAGGATTTTATTCTCCAAGATCCAATGTTGGCTTGTAGTGTTGTAATTTCGGGAATTCTTGGATAATTGATTATAAATACAAGGTTCTTTCTCTCATTTTCTCCTAGAAAGCATTCAAGTGATCATTATAGAAAATTGAGTTCACAAGAGAATTTGAGCAAGAGCATTCAAGGCTTTTAAGGGAAGATTATCAAGTATTCAAGAGCATTCTTCAAGCATCAATCATCATGTAAAAGATCACATTCTTCATGTTTTCCATTGTGCTCACAATTGTGATGTAGAGTTCATGATCCAAGTAAGCATTACATTCAAGATCTATCTCCTTCAAGCAAGAATCAAGAACCACATCCATTGCAGCCATTTCAAGCATAATTGTAGCACTTTATTTCTAGGGTTTGGTGAGTTGCAATATTATATTTTGTTCATTCATAATTCTCCTTTAGGGTATGTGCAGGATCATCATGGAAAAAACAGGCCCTTAAGTGGCGATGAAAATTTAGAAAATCAAAGTTAGGCAACTTGATGTAAAAATTTGAATAATTTATCCATATTATTTCAAAAATATGTAAGAATAGAATTTGTAGCAAATGGAATGTAGTTTCTAAACTACTAGGTTTATTTTAAAAAAAAATCTATTTGGTGAAAATTTTAAATTTCAATGTAGTAGTACTTAAATTTTAGGGAAAAAATAAGTAGGTGTTTGTCTGACCACCCTAACCACAATAAAATGATAATATTTTTTTATAATATTTTAGATATAAGTGTAGGACTCATGTCCCAATGTGATGCATATTTGTTTGTAATTTTTTCCAAGTAAATAATTTATTATGAATTTTTTATTACAAATTGTGAAAAATATAAAAACTCATATGTTTGACCACCTTAACTTGGTCAAGACTTCATGAAATTTCATTTTTCTTTTTTTAATCCTATAGTATTCAAAGCATAGAATGTGACACATGTTTCAGATTCAAAAAATTTGATATCATTTGAAAGCTATAGATTTTTTTCATTCAGCCTATCAATGGGGACTTTAGTCGTAATTCAAATAGAAAATGAATAATAATAATTTATTAAATTCAAAGTAAAGCATAATTTATATTGGTGGAAAGTTGAGAATCTCCTTTAAAAACCCTTTTCATTTCATCAATTTTGGGTAAACAAAAGTCATTAGCCACATGGGCCATCTTATCACTTACATATCGCCACTTTTTGTCCCATCATGATCCTGCACATAGCCTTTATATTTGCTTTCATTTCAAGTTTTAATTACCAACAAGGGGTTTGACCAAGGAAAACCCCTATTCTCTAACCCCACAACTATTTTCCCCTCTCTTTATATGTGATTTGTAGGTCTAGGTTGCAGATTTATCAAGGAGCAAGAATGGAAAATCTGTCATCAAGTTATCAAAGCAAGTCAGAGTTGTGAAAGTTACAAGAATTCGAGGAGCTTGGAGAAGACCTACAAGCTAAATCTTGCAATTTTAGACTTGGATTTGAATTAGGAACAAAAGAGTAGATTGAGAGCTATAGGATCCAACTTTGAATTTCTAGAAATCTGGAAGTGGACTAATTTGCCACTACTAGAAGATGAGTCCCACTATACCTGTCTGTCAGGGATTTTTACAGATCTGAGTACCCAATTGTCTGAAACCTGTTCTGACATAGTTTACCCAAATCTAGACTAATTCACCCAGCTTGGTGTATGAGTCCCAATTGGCTTTAACAATGGATTTTTCAAGATTCTAGATCTCCTTCTTCCTTCTTCACTTTCGCAAGTACACATTTCCAGTTTTACAAATTTCTATTGCATTTTACTTGCATTTATAGGTCATTTTGTTTATTACATTGTGTTTTCCAACATCTTTTTTTACAAGTCTAAACTTAATGGTGAAACCCTCATTTCTTGTCATTCAATCCCCCTAGGACATTCCCTTTGTCATATTTCAATCTCTTTTGCATTGAAATCTCAAGGGTTGTTCTTGAGTGAACCATTCCTTAAAAGAAAAAGGTGGACCTGTTTCTTTTTAGGTCTAAAACCCTAGAAGCCCTAGAGAGATCCTACACCCCATTTATTTTTGGTTTATTTTGGTGAACCTGCATTTAGAGCATCATAATTATAATTCAGAGTGCATTTGCACCCTAGATTTAGCTTGTATTAACATTGCATTAGGTCTTGCATTGGTTAATTTGCATTCTAGGGTTTCAATTTTTTCATTAGTGAAAAGCTCATTTAGCTTGCATTATTGCACTTAATTACATTGAAAATCAACAAAATTATGCATTTTGCATCTTATATTTGCATCAAAAAGCATAAAAATCATAAAATTCAATTGAAAACTTTTGAAAATTTTCAAAAAAAATAATATCTGGACTCATTCACCACCTTGGGAAAATAAGCCCCTTTGCATATTTTTCATTTCATTTTCTATCATTTATAGTTCATTCTTTGAGTTTTTTTTTGTTTCTTCTTCATGTCAATTTTACTTTCCAAATTTTAAGTTATATGCATTTCATTCTTATTACTTTACATTGCATTTGCACTCACCCCACATTTAGTAGCTTTAGCATGATTGTTTGGTGTCCTATTACTAAAACCATAGTGAGAAGAAGTTTGAGACTCGTGTCATCCCACGATAGCACAATTGTTGTGGATCTTGGGTTATCCAGAGATTTCACTTGTAGTATTGATACTAGTACACTAGGCATGGACAACACCCTTTGTAGCTCTTTGCCTCCAAGTAGCATGCAATTTGAACCAAAGAATGATATCATTCCACAAGAAAATACAATCCACATTCATGAGGACCTAGTGAACTTACAATATCAAATTAGCCTTGAAAACATTTCAACTCCTACAATTCCTACAATTGAAAACATTCACCGCATGCTTGAAAGTGAAGATGGCCTTGACCTTGTGAAGAACATAGTGCAAATATTTGGCAAGCATCTTACCTCAACCACTAGTTTTCCTTTTCCCACAAACAATGTTCCAAGCCAAGGGGGAACTCAAATTCCTCCTCCCACAACAATGGCCTTAATCCCTACCTACACCCCTCCTCAAGTCACAACAATGCAAAAAGTTAGTAATGTGATTCCTTTCCTATGTGGCGACACATGTTATAACAAATAATACCTTACCACCTATAATAATTCCATTCACTTGTCCCACAAACACATACACTTCATCACCAATTTCACTTCCATCTCATAACACAAGAAATGACCCTCTCATACATCAAATTTTCCAAACCATGTCATCCCTTCAAAAGCAAGTTTCCACCATCAACCAAAATCAAAATGGCCCACCTACATATTATGTCAAAACAAATCCATCATCCTTGGAGATATTACAAAAACCGATGCCACAAGGTGTAGAGGTGCCTGGATTTGATAAATATGAAGGGAAGGGAGATCCTTCTAATCATGTTAATGCCTACACTACCCTATGTAGTGAATTTTTCCTTGATAATAAACTTTTGGCAAAGATCTTTCCTAGGACCTTAAAAGACACTACCTTGGAGTGGTTCTATTCTTTACTAAATAACTTGATTCGTTCATTTAATGAACTTGTTGAGGAATTTATAAACCATTTCCAAGTGCAAAGGAATCCTAAGATGACCTTGGTTGACTTGACAAGATGTAAGAAAAAAGAGGATAAAAAGATAATTGACTTTATCTCCCGATATCAATAATTTTATTTCAAAGTCGATGTTGAGATCCTCGACCCACATCTTAAAAATATGTTTATAGAAAACTTGCAAAACAAAATCCAAGACAAGTTGAAAATGATGAAATTCCCATCCCTCATGCACTTGTGCACTACCCTCCATGATTACAAAAATTCAGTTTGTAGTTGTGATACAAAGTCCACTTCTAGCCGAATTGAAACATCTAAGCTTATGCACCAAAATAATTCCCAACCCTTTAGAAAACAAAATAAAGGGTTCCTTTAATTTAACCCTCCTCAACAACTAACTCAAAATTTCCATAACCAATTTATTATTGTCAAAACAAAAATTCCCTTTAGCTATGGAGATCCAAAGAAACAATTCTCTCCCCTACGCAATACCCTTCATAATAACATGTCTAAACTTCTAAACCAACAAATGATTACCTTACCTCTCATTAGAACACTTGACCCTAATTAGCCTTTGTTGGCAAAACAAGGATAGACAACTGAGAGGGGGGATGAATCGGTTGTCATAGAATTTAGACTTTATTTAACCTTATCAACCTTTAATCTCAGATTTGATAATTAGCAGTGAAAGCATGAATCAACGATACATCATAAACACACATAACACAATTTTTTGCTTGGAAACCCTATTAGGGGAAAAACCACGGTGGAGGTTAATCCACAATTTATACCCTGTTAAAAGTATAAGAGAAATGAATAATGGGAATGCACATGAATTCAACCACACTGCCTAGACCTCACTACTAAAAAGGGAAGGCTCAATTCCTTACATAAATTTTTCATATTAAATCCATTTGAAAAGATTGAACTGAGAAATTAGCTTCTTCAAAAGCCTAATTACAATTTCGGTTAGGTACATAAACACTTTTTCACACTTCGCTCAAAATCCTTCATATTGTGCTTTGCAATCAAATGATCTAATCTTTATTCACACATATCTTGCAAACTACATGCTTCGAATGAAGAAAAAAAATGCTCTTATATATCCGCTTCATGGAATTACATCAACAACTTTGTCGACCAAAAAATAAAGAATAGATGAATACAATCTGTCAGCTCAATTCATGAACAAATCTCAATGCATACTAATTGAAGTTAGTCACAACATAATGAAGACCTAAAAAAACATCCTCGAACATGCAAAGAATTCAAAAATTTATCCATGAGGATCTGCAACACACTACAACCACCATGTCGACCAAGAACATGAAAACCCGAACACACAAAGGAAAAATATTTGATCATGAACATACCGATCAATGTAGACATACCATAAAGATACAGCATGATCTAGAAACATCAACGAACATTGTAGGATCATATGCAACAACTCAAATCACCAGAATTGAATTTTCTTCCAAAACCACTAACTATAGTAATAGAATAACTGTAAGAACACTTAAACTCATAAATTGCTCCAATCTTGATGCACACCTCTAAAACTTCCAGAGGATGAACTAGATAGGCTCAACAACAAACCATTTAATGCACAAATTTTGAATACCAATGTACAAAACTTTCCACCACTCTGATCTTCACATCTTCGTAGAGAGTCTACAACATATTTATTATAATTTTCTCAATATCCTAGACATATACAGCCTTTAAGACATTAATGCTAATAATGTTGAAAACAATGACAACCAAATATCAAAAACACAACCACAACATCAAACAATCTCCCCCTTTGGAATTGATGGAAACACATGATGTGAAAAAGTACCATCAACACAACTAGCTCTTCTTTAATAGTTTCCTCTTGGATATTGCATTCACATAACTCTTCTCCCCCTTTCTTCCTCAAAGGTTTTTCACATTACTCTTCTCCCCCTTTGACATCAATAGCAAAGGTACACAAGCTCTAAACCACATATCTGAATTAACTGACTACTCCCCCTGAGTAGCAACCACCATATCATCAATCTGAAACAAGATATGACTACAAGTGCATGGATTGATGCAAAGAATTGCATCTTAGTTCAGATCAGGAGGGGAAATCACCCCTAACTTCCATCTAAGATACTCAAAATTATCCTTAGGTAATGGCTTAGTAAAGATGTCTACAATCTTTTCCTCAGTAGGCACATACTCCAGTCTGACTTCTTTATCACTCATTTTGTCTCTCAAAAAGTGATATTTGATAGATATATGCTTTATTGTTTAGTGCAACACTGAATTCTTGGAAATGTTTATGGTACTTGAATTGTCACAAAATATAGAAATAGGCTCATCATACTCAATTTTTATATCTCTTAGCATCTACTTCATCCATATTACTTGAGTACAATTGTTTGCAACAACAATATATTATGTCTCAGTAGTAGATAAGGAAATGGAATTCTACTTTTACTTAGCCAAGACACCAGATTCTTCCCCAAGAAGAATGCACCACCACCAGTACTTTTCCTATCATCCACATCTCATGTCCAATATGCATAAGTAAAGGAACTCAACTTAAGATCATCATCCTTAGGATACCATAGGACAAAATCAATTGCCCCTTTCAAGTATCTGAAAATTATCTTTACTCTAGTTACATGTGATTCCTTTGGATTAGCTTGATATCTAGCAACCATTCATAAATAATTCATGATGTCAAGTCTAGTATAGTCAAATAAAGCAATCCACCAATCATTGACATGTACCTTGTTTGATTAGCCTTAGGAGAAACATCATTATGTGTTAACTTGCATCAAGTTACCATGGGTGTACCAACAAGATTTGAGTCTTCCATGCTAAACTTTTTCAGTAACTCTTTCACATACTTGGGCTGAGATATAAATATTTCATCATCTAACTGAGTAATTTGTAATCCCAAAAAGAATTTCAGCTCTCCAATCATTGAAATCTCAAACACACTTTTCATTTACTCAGAAAATTTCATACATAAGTCATCATCTCCTTCAAAAATGATGTCATCAAAAAAGACTTCAATTATCAACTCTTTACCCTGATCCATCTTGAAATACATAATATTGTCTGCAGTACCTTTATTGAATCCAAGCTTCAATAAATATTTATTTAATCTAGCATACCAGGCTCTAGGTGCTTGCTTGAGTCCACACAATGCTTTCTTCAATCGACATACCATATCTCCTTTGTCAGTTAGTTAAAATCCATCTAATTGCTCAATATACACTTCTTTTAATTCACCATTTAGAAATGCTGACTTTACATCCATTTGATAGAATTTTTAGTTCTTGAAAGTATCATAAGCAAGAAATAATCTTACAAATTCAATTCTAGCAACAGGGGAAAAGGTTTCTTCAAAATCAATACCTTCCATCTATGAGTAGCCTTTACATACTAGTCTTTCTTTATTCCTGATCACTTCACCTTGTTCATTCAGCTTATTCCGAAAGACCCATTTGCTTCCAATCACATTATTATCCTGAGGTCTGGGAACAAGAATCCATGTATCATTTTTCTCTATCTGCATCAGTTCTTCCTTCATTGCTTCCATCCAATATTCATCTTTATATGCTTCATTGACATTGCTAGGCTCAGTCTTGGAAATCAAACAATACTCTTCTACAATTATTCCTCTAGTTTGCACACCTTTTTTCTTGTCTCCTATAATCTGATTTTCAGAATGATTTAGCTTTACATACCTTGGGACTTTGGGATTTTCTCGAACTTCTGGTTCTTCTATTCTTTCTTTTGTACTTCCACTAACTTCTCCTTCTAGACTTTCTTGATTCACTGGAACAATTTAAACTTGACTCTATGTCTGAGAATTATTTCCTTTATCATTACTATCATCTTGGTCATTTGAATCATATCCATAGTATCTGGATGATCTATTAGTATCCTCATCAAGTCTGATATCACTTTCAATCATTTTCTTCAATCTTCTATTATAGCATCGGTAGGCCTTTCTCTTAGTAGAGTAACCCAAAAATATTCCTTCATCACTCCTAGCATCAAAATTTCCTATATCTTCATCTCTTTTGAATAACATCTACTTCCAAATATTTTGAAATATTTAATAGTAGGATTATAACCAAACCACAACTCAAAAGGAGTATTACCAAAATTACCATTGACATTTACCTGATTAATAGTATACACACTAGTGCTTACAACTTCTCTCCAATAGATATGAGGAACATTACCTTTCAACATCATAATTTTGGTAGCATCTATAATTGTTTTGTTCTTTCTCTCAACAAATCCATTCTATTGAGGAGTTTGGGGAGAAGATAACTTTATGTTAATTCTATGCTCTTCACAAAATTAATTGAACTACTGGGAAGTGAATTCACCACCACTATATGATCTTAAGCATTTAATCTTCAACCTTGTCTCATTCTCTACCATAGCTTTGAAACTTTTGAACTTATCTAATGCCTCATGTTTTTCTCTCAAGAAAGCAACCCATATTATCCTAGAGTAATCATCAATGAGCAACATAAAGTACATTTCTCCTTGTAGAATTTTGATTATGGAGGGACCACATAGATTAGTATGCACCAACTCCAATACTCCATTAGAATGATGTTATTTGCTCTGGAAAAAAAATTTAGTCTACTTTCCCATACGACATTCCTTCCATATAGTGTTAGTAGGCTTCACTAGCTTAGGAAGATCTCTAACTGCTTGTGTGGAGCTTACTTTGACAATGTTATCAAAATTCACATGACAGCCTCCTATGCCATAACCAGCTTACATAAACTTGAGCAATTAAACAACTTTCACTAGAAACACTTAAGTGAAAAATGTTACCTCATGTCTTGGTACTTGAAGTCATTACATTTCTAGAACTTCCCAAAATCTTGCATTTTCCATCTTTGAACTAAATATTGTATCATTTGTCGACCATTTTTCCAACACTCAACAAATTATGCTTCAATCCTTCAACATAAAGGACACCATATGTATTGTATTTACCACCAAGAGAAATAGTTCTTCTACCATAAATCACACCAGCATTGTTATCTCCAAATCTTACAACACCACTATCATATTTATCCAAGCTTATAAACTTGATTTTGTCACCAGTCATATGATGTGAGCATCCATTGTCAATCACCCACTCATCCTTTTCATCAATTCTAGCTGCAAGAGATTTCTCAATATTGTTACTACTAGCAGATTCAGTGGACACTGAACCATTTTCCTTGATAGCAATGAATACCCATCCATCTTCATTTCTAGTTTCTTTATTAGATTCATCATCAGTAATGCCTTCTTCATCATAATAACATTTTTTTTTTAAATCTAGACTTGTCAGGTTTGCACTTAGAAACTCTTTCAGGACATCTTGATGCAAATTGACCTATCTTACTGCAAGAGAAACATTTAATAGGAAATTTTCCTTTATACTTACCTTGTCCTCTGGCTTCCCTTTTCACAATCAATGCTTCCAGCTATTCTAACTCTCTTTCTTCATCTTCAATTTGTTTCATTTCATCTTCATACTTGAATTTTTTCCTTGAGCTTTCTCCTAGATCATATCTTTGTTGGATTTTTCCAGATACAGTAGCTTTAAATGCAGATTTTGTTTTAGGAGTAGATTCACCAAATTCACTCAACTCAAAGGCAGCAAGCTTACTAATCAGCATGTCTCTTGTCACATATGTTTCTATCCTGAGCTCTTCAATAGCATGATATTTTGTTTTGTAAGAAGTAGGCACTGATCTAAGCACTTTAGCCACAATCTCATCTTTTTCCAAAGTTCCACCGACACATCTAATACTCATCACTAGCTCATTTACGTTTTGCATGAAAGAAATAATTTTTTCATCTTCACTTATCTTCATGTTTTCCCACTTGCCTTTCAAAATTTGTAGCTTAGCAACTTTCACTTGTGTCTCTCCTTCATACAATGTCTCTAACTTCTTCCAAATCTCATTAGGAGTAGAGGGACCATTCTGAGGAATAACATATTTTTTCTTTGTAATCTTCTAGAAAGATTCACCAATACACTTCAAATGAAACTTCATTTTGACCTTCCATAGAGAGTAATTTGTACCATCAAATATAGGACAATCCTTCTTGTATGATTCCATATTAGATCACCTCAAGTTGTTAAACTTTTTTAGAGGAACCCGCCCTGATACCAATTGTTGGTAAAACAAGGATAGACAACTAAGAGGGGGGGTGAATCAGTTGTCACATAACTTATAATTTATTTAACCTTATCAAAATTTAATCTCGTATCTGATAATTAACAATGAAAGCATGAATCAAAAATACATCAGAAACACACATAACACATATTTTTGCATGGAAACCCTGTTAGGGGAAAAACCACGATGGAGGTTAATCCACAATTTATACCCTTTTAAAAGTATAAGAGAAATGAATAATGGGAATGCGCATGCATTCAGACACACTACCTAGAGCTCACTGCTCAAAAGGGAAGGCTTGCTTCCTTACATAAAGCTTTTAGATTAAATCCATCTAAAGAGATTGAACTGAGAAATTAGCTTCTTTAAAAGCCTAATTACAGTTCCGGTTAGGCACAAAAACACTTCTTCACACTTCGCTCAAACTAATGCATACTTTGTTCTAAAATTAAATGATTTGATCTCTATTCAAAAATATCTCACACACTACATCCTTCAAATGAAGAAAACAATCACTCTTATATATCCACTTCATGGAATTACATCAACAACTTTGTCGGCCAAAATATAAAGAATAGATGAATAAAAACTGTTGGACCAATTCATGAACAAATCTCAATGTATACCAAATTTAGTCAATAACAACATAATGAACACCTAAAAAAAAATCCTAGAACACACTAAGAATTAAAAAATTAATCCACGGGGATCCGCAACATGCTACAACCACCATGTCGGCCAAGAACATGAAAACCCGAACACACAAAGGAAAAATCTTTGATCATGAACACACCAATCAATGCGGACGTACCAAAAAGATAGAGAATGATCTAGAAACATACACAGACATCATAGGATCATACACAACAACTCAAATCACCAGAATTACATTCTCTTCTTCTAGAACTACCAGCTACAATAATATAATAACTATAGGAACACATAAACTCATAACTTTCTCCAATATTTATGCACACCTCTGAAACTTCTGGAGGATGAACTAGATAGGCTTAGCAAAAAAACCTTTAATGTGTGACTTCTGAATACCAACGTACAAAATATTCCACCACTCTAATCTTCACAGCTTCATAAATACTCTGCAACATATTTATTATAATTTTCTCAATATCCTTGACATATACAACCTTTAAGACATTAATGCTAATAGTGTTGACATCAATAATAACCGTGTTGTGCATTTTTTTCGCACATGCCCCACTAAAAGTGGGGACCCTCTTTTGGCTTGTTCTTTTGGCCTGTTCTTTTGGCCCAACTCTGTGGTTTGCCCCCTCTTGGTGCTTATCTTCAAAAATCTTGGGGTTTTGGTATTTGGTGCTTTCCTTGGTTGTGGGTGCCTTTCTGTTGAGTTCCTAGTGGTTTTGGAGTCTCGCAGTTGTCCTTTCTGGGGTGGTCTTCTTTTGCCTTCTATTTTTTTTTCCTTAGTGTTTTTGTTTGGGTCTTGAGGGTTGGTTTCCTCACTTAGTTTTTCCCTTGTTTTCCTTGTTCCTCTTGGTCTACCAGAGGTGGAACTGGGATGGAATTGGACTTTGAACTTTTTCAAAGTTCTCAGTTCAGTTCCCATTCCCATTCTAGCTCCGCGGCCCGCTTTTTATTTTGTTCCAACAGAACCGGAACCGGGATGGAACTAGACTTTGAACTTTTACAAAGCTCTCGGTTCAGTTCATGTTCCTATTCCGGCTCCGAGGCCCAATTTTTCTTTTGTGCCACTGAAACCAGAACCAGGATTGAACTGGACTTTGACCTTTGACCAAGTTCATTGTATAGTTCTTGTTCCCGTTCTAGCTCCACTTCTGCCTCCCACGTTCTTTTTTTTTTCCATCATTTTGTTTGTCTTCGGCCTTCGGGTTTGTTTTCTTCCCTTGGGTTTTTATTGGTTTACTTTTTCCTTCATTTTCTAGAAATGGAACTGAGATGGAACTTAACTTTGAACTTTGGCAAAGTTCACAGTTCGATTTCCATTCCCGTTTTGGCTCTTCCCTCACCTATTGTCCTTCCGTTCCCATTTTCATTCTGCCTCCGCCTCTGTCGGGGTTGGTTTCAGCTCCACCCCCGCCTATCTTCCTTCCGTTCCCATTTTGGTTCCACCCCTACCTATCTTTGGTTCCACTTCTGCCTGGGTTTGTGCGTGATTTTCTTTCTTTGGGAACTCTGTGATTCGACTTGGATTTTAATGATGTATTGAATATTAATGGTGGCTCATTTAAATGTAGGTTGGATCGAGCTAAAAGTTTTTGTTGATTATTTCTACTCTTCCTTTGCTGCATTGGACCGTTCTTTGTTGGATTGTCCCGGTCGACATGGATGAAATTGGTGTATTAAATGCATAGTTCTTATTATTTTGAATTTCTCTGGGCCGACCTATTTTATGGCAGTTTATTATTGTAGACCCTAATTGGGCCAACACATCTTGGGCGTTTTATATAAATTTGGCATTTTACCTCATTTGTAAGGTTACAAGTTACAAGTTACAAGTTAAAAGTTAGAGGAGTTAGAAGTTAGATCAATTTTTCAAGAGTAGGAGTAGAGTTAGGTTTTAATTTATCTTTCAAGCAAGTGTTGTAATAGAATACTGGAATTGTTGCTACATTGGGTGATTTAATACAAGTAATGACATTGTGATTTGGTGCCATTCTTGTGTTGAGTTTTATCTTGCATGGTTCTTGGTATTCTATCTTTAAAATTGCTTAAATTTGTTTAATGTTAGATGATTTGGTGATTCTTAGGGTTGTATGCTTGAAGTGTTTGTAGTGATCTCTAGTCCATACTTTTTGCTATTAGTTGACTATTAGCTGATTTGCAAAGTTAGCTTGGGCTTAAAATTTATGCTTAGTTTGATTGTGAATGTTTATTCATTTCAGTTGTAACAAGGTTGTTCTGAATGAATGTTCATAATTTTAAAAATATTTAAATACCTTAGAAGATTGCACTATTTCTGTAAGATTGCAGATTTATTTGGGTTAAACATAAATTATTTTCTGAGGGATTGGTCCATTTCGAGATTTTAATCTTTTGCATGGTTAATCTTAGGGTTAGGATTAGTCTTAGAATCTCTAAAAACCTTATCTCTTTTTCTGTTTATTTTAAGTCTGGGTTAGTTTTAGGAGTTGAAGTATCAATATATTGCTAGATCTGATAAATTTGAGTCTAGTATTTCTTTTAGTAAGGTCCCTTTGTGATTACCAACATTTTCACATTATCTCTGAGTTGTTTTATTTGCATTGTCAAGACCTGACATTAGATACCTTGGGGTTATCTCTTTGTCTATAGAGATCAACCTTTCAAGAGAGATAGGATAACTTTAATTCTGTCTCAGTTGTTGTTGTACAGAAAACACCATCAACAGATTGGTTCTAGAAGGAGGGCCTAAATAAGCAAGCTGGATTGATTTCTCAATGCCATTTCTCCTAAAAGGTTCAGACGAAGAACCAGATCTACCCAGGAGAGGAAGAATTTCAAGAGTTGAAAGCCCCTACTTGGTCAAGAAGGACCAAAACAAGGGGAGAGTCATCATCCACCCAACCACTTCCATCATCATCATCCTCATCCGATTCTGAGGCTATTCCTATTCTGCAAGCTCAACCAGCCATAAATCAGCCATTACCTCCCCCACCTCCACCAATGGATTTTTTGGCCAATAACCCATCTCCTTTGATCTTCAATAATTACAATGTCATGCCCAAGAACCCTAAGCATTTGCACTCGAAGTTCCATACTAATGATCCCAATAGGACTGCAGAGGAGCATATCAGGATTTTCCAAACTTGTCTAAGGGATAGAGGGATTAATCATGAGGATGTTGCATGTAGACTTTTCCCCTATTCTCTAGGAGAGGAGGCCTTTTACTAGTACAACCATTTACCTGTTGCATCCATCTCTAACTAGGCTGAGCTTGAGGTTGCGTTTATGTTAAAATTTAAGATTCCCATTAGTGCTAATGAGCTTTATATGCAGTATACTAGAGTTAAGAGGGAAATTAATGAGCCTATGGGGTCTTTCAATAATAGGTTTCACTGGGCATACACTAGACTTCAAGCACCTTATGCTATAGAGACGCCACTGCCCTAGAAGTCTACTTTGAAGCCCCTGATAACCTTACATCCACCTTCCTTAAATGGAGGACTAATCCCCCAACTACCTCACTCACTGCATACACAAAGGCTGCTAAGGTTAGTACAAATCTAAGGTAGCATTTATCAGGACCTGCTGCTCACCTTGGAAAAGTCCAAGCTCTTAACCAAGAGTTGACTAATCACATTCCCATGATGAATCTAGTACCATCATTGCCTTTGGTCCCACATCCAAGTCCTCCAATAAATCAAGCTCAGCCAATGACCTCCTATCCTCAACAAAGAGCTAATCAATCCCTTTATCCATAATAGGCTAGTTTTCCCACATATTTATAGAATTCAAAAGTTTTGAATCAGGTTGTTAGTTCTCAAGGGGTCCCAGGATACCTGTCTGGTAATGTGCATTCAACGTCATACAAAAATCCTAGTAAAGAAAGGTTAGATGAGATGACTGAGCAGGTGAAGAAGGTGAAGATGAAGGTAACCTACTTGAGGAACCAAAATAGGCAACTCCAAGCTAATCAGAGGACCATGAAATCAAGTTATAATAGAGTGCAACATTACGATAAAAAAAAGAACTTTGAAAGAGGACAAGGTTCTGGCTAGAACTTTGACAGAGGCCAGCAAAGTGGACAAGGATTTGAAAAAATACAGTCACCTAGGCATAATAGGCCGTGGAACACTGGGCCTAACAATGGAGGAGTCCCCACTCCACTGGATCAACCTTCCAATCAAGAGAAACCTCTAGGTGGTGTGTATTTAGCAGAGGCCACTTTGTCTAGATGGTGTAGGCTTCATAAGACAAGTCAACATTCTGAGTTTGACTGTTTTGAATTTCAAACTACTGCTTCCATCTTTCAATATGAAGTTGAAAATAATTACAATAGTCAAGAGATCATTCCCTCAAATCATTATGATTCTCCAATATTGGTTCTTAACCATGCTCCATTCCCAAAAGCTGAAGAGAATGAACCAGAAGAAGAGTCTAGTGATTAGGACAAAGAAACATAGCAAGTGCCGAATGAAGATAAAATTTCCCAGTTGTTTAATGAAGAGAATGAGAATGATAATGGCCCCTTGGATGAAGGATAGGCTTATGTTGAATAATTATAGATGTTTCAACAACCAACAAAGGAATATGATCTGAGGAGGAAGCCCCACATGAATCCACAAGCTAGAGGACCATTTACTACATCTACCCCTCCACCAAATCTGCATGCCAATAACAATCCATCTTACCCTCAGGTGCCAGCATGATACCTCACAAAAGAAGGACAACTTGTTATGTCAAGAGGAAGCAATACTGATGCAGCAAAGGACAAACAAGATGGTGGAAAAAAGGAGGCTCATGCTGATATGAACATGGAGCAATTGGGCGAATATGTGACTGAAGAATTCAAGAAAGTAAAGGTAAGTCTTTCTTCTTTTCAATTATTAAGAGTTCCTTCTATTAGGAATGCTTTCTTGGGGTCTTTGAGTTCCAGTGTAGCATCACAAGGAGTAACTACCAATGAGGTAGTTGCCAGATCCTTTAGTGCATAGACACCCCAAGGCCAGGCCCCGCCTATAGATAGAGGGAAAGATAAAGATAAGAGTTAGGTTGCACAAGTTGATTCACAGTTGAATTTATTCCAAGGCAAAATGGAAACCCCTCCTTTTCTGATTTCTATTCGTATATTTGGTAAAAATCTACACAATTTTCTATTGGATTTAGGGGCATCCATGAATGTTATGCCATTTGATGTTTGTAGGGCTCCTGGTATTACCCCTGCATCCTCTCAGAAGAAGGTCACCCAATTGGAAAAAACAAAGGTGAATATAGTAGGAGAACTTAACATGATTCCCATGCAAGTTGCCTTAGATCATAGAGTGCAACAAGTGCTTAATATTCAAGTAGCTGACATTCCTAACACTTATGGTCTCATCTTGGGTAGAGATTTTACTAAGGCACTAAATGGATGCACATCTACAGATCATTCTCACATGTGGCTCCCCTGGAAAGGAGTCCCAAATCAGATCAAAATCGAGAGAGAACCTAGAATGAAGTACGTCATTACCGAACATCAAAATACTTCAAATGAGATACTGGTATCAGAGGTCAGTGTGGGGAATTATGTCCTAGCCTCCCCTACTTTGGACATAGAGGAAATATTGGTGCTAAAAAGCTCTTTTGACAAGTCCACATCAGAAGCCGGCAACTCCGAAGAACAACTTGAAAAAATGGAGGAACTTGACAATTAGGTAGATAGACAACTCAATTTGTTGGATAATTTCTAGGAATTTATCTAGATATGTGTGGAAGATCAAATTCAGCTGGGTAGAAATATGAACTTCGAAGAATTGCTTCTTCCTAATTGGTGCCGAGTTCACAATGCTCCTCATTTTGAACTAGACTATTGCTTGTGTCAAACTAGAGTGGAACAGATACAAAGGCACATTAACACAACCCCAAATTTTGAGTTAAACATACAAAGTATTCAAAATAGTCTAAAAGGAAAGGACCCAAAACCTCCCGAAGATCCTCTGGGTGACAGCAAGGACAAGGGTATCTCAAGAAAAGCAGGAGCTAATGACTTCTACACATTAAGGTTTGATGGATCTAGATCCAAGCAAGGTGTTGGAGCAAGGCTTGAGCTGATTAGTCCTAAAGGTAAAACCTACATTGCTACTCACAAACTCTAATTCCATCACACTAATAATGTAGCTGAGTATGAAACTCTATTTCAAGGGCTATTAATGGCATTAAGAAAGAAGGTCAAAATTCTGCAAGTGTTCGAAGATTTTGAGCTAGTGGTCAGGCAAGTAAGGAAACAATACTCATGTCATGACAAAAGGATGACCAATTACAGGCATAAAATATGGGATCTTATTGAAGGATTTGATGCCTTCAACATTCAGCTGATACCTCGAAGTAAGAATCAAAGCGCTGATTCTCTAGCACAAGCAACAAGTTCATTGCAACCCTTATCACTTTCATGCTTAAAGAAGGTCACTGTGGAACTTGTTCTAGTACCCTCAGTGCCTAACAATGTCACCAATTTTTAGGTATTTGAAGAGGATAAACATATTCTTGATTTTATCACTAGTTGTGATGTGTTTGATTCTCAAGTAATTGATGAGGTTGAACCTCAAGAGGCTAAAATGAACCTAGAAGGGATCCACAATCTGAAAAATAATACCATCCCAAGAGGCATGGTGCAATTGGAAAGGATCTTTGATCTAGATAGGATAAGAGATCAGGAGCAGAAAATGAAGAGGGAATCCCTCAATGGTCAGTTTGAAACATACAACATGGGGACCCAAAGTGATGTGAAGAATGTTTTTTATTGGTAAGATGTGCACTCCAGAGGAGAAAAAGGGGATTATTGATGCTTTACACACATATCATGATGCGATATCCTAGAGGTATGATGACTTGAAGACATATGAAACTTCGATTATTACACATACCATTCCCTTCAAGTCAAATGTTAAACCATTCAGACAAACACATAGACCAATTAATGCTTTGTTGGAGCCCATTATTCAGAAGGAAGTGTAAAAGCCACTATCAGCACAAATCACATTTTCAGTAAGACATTCAACATGGGTTGCAAATCTAGTTCCTATCAGAAAAAAGAATGGAGAAATCAGACTGTGTGTTGATTTCAAAAATCTTAACAGAGCATCAAAAAAGGATAATTATCCAATCCCTTCAATGGATGAGGTGCTTCAGATTATTAATGGATCTCAGATGATGTTCATTCTTGATGGATACTCAGGATACAACTAGGTCATGGTCCAATATGAGGATAGGCACAAGACTATGTTCACTACAAAATGGGGAACTTTTTCTTACCAAAGAATTCCCTTTGGATTAATCAATGATGGAGCTACCTTCCAAAGAGCTATGGATATTGCTTTTAAGGACATCATTGGTAAGTGCATCATTATTTACATGGATGATTTGATAGTCTTTTCCAAGAAGAGAAGTGATCATGTTGCATGTTTGGGAAAAGTGTTCCAGAAGTGTAGGGAATTTGGCATTTCACTTAATCCAAAGAAGTGTATCTTTGGAGTCAATGAGGGAAAACTGTTAGGACATGTTATTTTAGAACAAGGTATTGCCATTGATCCTAAATGAGTGGAGGCTATACTGAAAATTCAACCCACTACAAGAAAGAAAGAAATGAAGTCATTCTTTGGTAGGATTAACTTTGTTAGACAATTTATCATTGGATTTGCAGAGATAGTCAAGCCATTGAATGCCATGCTAAAAAAAGAAGAAAAGGTTGAATGGAATATAGAGGCTAAGAAAGAATTTGTAGAAATCAAGAGATCTCTTGCTGAGGCTCCAATTTTGGTAAGTCCAGATTACGCTAAGCCTTTTTATATCTATTCATTTGCTTCTGATCACTCATCTGCAGACATGTTAACTCAAAATTTTGATCAAGGGAATGAGCATCCTATAGCATTTATGAGTGCACCTTTGAAAGATGTAGAAATGAGGTATCCTAATGTTGAAAACAAGGCTTATTCCTTGATCCGAATGGTGAAGAAGTTGAGACACTATATGCTAAGAAACAAGGTCTTTTCTATAGTCCTTGATCATGCAATCAAGTTGTTGTTGATGCAAAATGACTGGGTGAATGCAGAGCCAAGTGGGTGACTATGTTATAAGAGTATGATATTGAAATTGAACCCATGAAGTTAGTAAGAGGGTAGGGACTAACCAAGACAATGGTAGAAATGGGTCCTGGCCTTGTTACCCAGCATTATAATCTTGAGGATGTTTCTCTAGGCAGATGGTATGATGATATTATCCACTATATTTTGAACCAGCAGTGTCCTAGACACCTCAATGCAATACAACGAAGAGCTTTACGTTTGCAGAGTGGTAGTTTTATGATGAAGGGAGTTGTCTTGTAGAAGAGAAATCATGAAGGTGTCTACCTGAGATGCCTAGGGAAGGAAGAGGAAAGGAGAGTGATGACTAAATTTCATGACAAATATGGCACAGGCCATGGTTCAACACCTTCCAATGCAAATAAGATTCTGAGGGCAGGCTACTACTAGCCTACCTTATTCAAGGACACACACAACCATGTCAGAAATTGCCATGTGTGTCAAACTGCAATGAACAGGGAGATAGGTGAAGCTCTTCCACTTCAGCCTATTATAGAGGTAAAACCATTTGCACAATGGGGAATGGACTTCATAGGTCCAATCAACCCACCTTCATTTGCAGGCCACATGTATATTCTTACTATAACTGATTATTTTAATAGATGGACAGGCTCTTGCTTGCAAACAATGCACTTCTGAAGTGGTAATCAATTTCATGGAGTCAGGTATTATCAATCACTTTGGTTGTCCATTGGTTGTAGTTTGTGATAACGGGCCTGCATTTGCATCATTAAAGTTTTCTAACTAGGCTTATGATCATGGAATTGTTATGAAATTTTTATCTAATTACTATCCATAGGGGAATGGTTTGGTTGAGTCTTCCAATAAGAACTTGTTGGCAGTCATCTGGAAACTACTAGAAAAGAATCCCAAGGATTGGCACACCCAGCTCAGATTTTCTCTTTGGGTAGACCGCACTAGAAAAAATAAATCCATAGGAACCTCTCCTCATCACCTAGTGTATGGTCTGGAACCTGTATTCCCCATCCAGTTGAAGATCCATACCCTGCAATTCATTAATGAATACTATAATGAAGAGGATAAAAGAGAAGCCAAACTTGTTGAGCTATTGCACCTTGAGGAGAAAAGAGATCAAGCCCTTGAAAACTTTTCCAAACATCAGGATGTGGTTAAGAGATGGTTTGATAGGAGAGCCACGGTAAAAGCCTTTAAAATCTTTGACTTAGTTCTCTACTGGAATAAAGCCCATGATCGTAGGGGAGAGCATGGTAAATTTGACAAACTTTGGCTTGGCCCTTATCATATTTTACAAATTCTAGGAGATGATACTTTTCGCCTGAAAACCCTGACTGGTGAGGATATCTCACTACTTGTCAATGGGCAGTATTTGAATCATTACTTCCAATCTTGAGCTGTTTGTAGCTCTCTTTTGTACATAGTTAGAGTAGGTTTTCTTTCATCTTTGCTTTTCTTGTTTGTTGTTTTGGTTTGGTTAGAGTAGGTTTTCTTTTGGTTTTTCTCTACTTGTCTGCTACTTTGGTTTTGGTTTGGATTGGTTTGCTTGGGTTGGTTTTCCCTGCTGCTCTACTGATTGCTTTGGGGTTGTCCTACTTTCTTCTAGGGTTGTTGCATCTGTACAATTGGCTGCTTGTTTGGGTCTGTTTTGGGATTTCTTTTACAAACTCTTGTCATCTTTTCAGAGTCAATTGGTAGATTTCGTTCATCTGATATTGCATGGACTGGGAATTAGTGTGACTTGCAAAAGTTAAATTTTGGAATGTATTTGGGTCTTATATCTTCACACAAATATTAATAATTCCAAGGTTGCACATGGTCTGTAGGAGGTTTGACTGGGTGAAAAATCTTAAGTTCTTCTCGACTGTCATTGTGATTCTCATCCTTGAGTGTGGGCTTCATTGCCTACAAGGTGAAAGGTAAAGCTTTAAAAGAAAATTTCAAAGAGAATATCAAAAGAAAAGAAAAGAAAATGTTGAAAATTAAAATAAATGTTCACCTTTTCAAGGGTATCCTAGTATCTCTACTGAGGCTATGGGTACCTGGCTAGTAGTAGAGCGATGCTAGGGAGGGTCACAGTGATAACCTCACTGGGGCTATGTTCACCTGACTAGTAGTGAGGCTCTATCTAGGTTGCTTTTGGAGTTAGAACCCTTATGTAGCCCTGTTAGACTAAGTAAAGCCCTTGTTGCACTTAGGAAAGGGAAATGAATGCATAATCACTTTGACCCTGGTATAGGAAAGGTTTGCTTGCTTGTGATTTCTGAAACTTTGTCTATATGTAACCTGATGCTTGGATTGAAACCAAAGATTCCGAGTTCTTGATTCCAGTTTGTCATTGAAATGCTATGGAGCATTTCTCTAGTGGATTCGCCATTTGTTGTGCAGTTTTTACACACACACCCCACTGAAAGTGGAGACCCTCTTTTGGCCCGTTTATGTGGTTTTCCCCCACTTTGTGCTTATCTTTGAAAATCTTGGGGTTTTGGTCTTTGGTGCTTGCCTTGGTTGTGGGTGCCTTTGTGTTGAGTTCCTGGTGGTTTTGGAGTCTCACTGTTATCCTTTCTGGTGTGGTCTTCTTTTGCCTTCTATTTTTTTTTCATTGGTGTTTTTGTTTGGGTCCTAAGGGTTGGTTTCCTCCCTTAGTTTTTCCCCTATTTTCCTTGTTCCCCCTATTCTGCCAGAGGCAGAACTGGGATGGAACTAGAATTTTAAATTTTGCAAAGTTCTCGGTTTAGTTCTCATTCCAGTTCTGGCTCCACACCCTGCTTTTTCTTTTGTTCTACCCGAACCAGAACCGAGATGGAACTAGACTTTTAAATTTTGCAAAGTTCTCAGTTTAGTTCCCATTCCCATTCTGACTCCATGCCCCACTTTTTCTTTTGTGCCACCGAAACTAGAACTGGGATGGAACGGGACTTTGAACTTTCACAAAGTTCATTGTTTAGTTCCTATTCCCGCTTCTACTCTACTTCCACCTCTTGCTTTCTTGTTTTTTCTGTCATTTTGTTTGTCTTTGGCCTTCGGGTTGGTTTTCTTCCCTTGGGTTTTTCTTGGTTTGTTTTTTCCTTCATTTTCTAGAACCAGAACTGGGATGGAACTTAACGTTAAACTTTGGCAAAGTTCATGGTTCGGTTTCCATTCATGTTCCAGCTCTGCCCCCGCTTGTCTTCCTTCCATTCCCATTTTGGTTCCACCTCTGCCTCCGCCAGGGTTGGTTCCAGCTCCACCCCTGCCTGTCTTCCTTTTGTTCCCATTTTGGTTCCGCCCCCACCTATCTTTGGTAATGCTTCCACCTGGGTCTATGCATGATTTTCTTGCTCTAGGAACTTTGTGATTCGACTTGGATTTTAATGATGTATTGAATATTAATGGTGGCTCGTTTAAATGTAGGTTGGATTGAGCTGAAGATTGCTATTGATTATTTATACTCTTCCTTTGCTGCATTGGACCATTCTTTGTTGGATTCTCTAGGCCGACATGGATGAAATTGGTGTATTAAATGCATAGTTCTTATTATTTCGAATTTCTCTAGGCCGACATGTTTTATGCTAGTTTATTATTGTAAACCTTAATTGGGCTGACATATCTTGGGGGTTTTCTATAAATTTGGCATTCTGCCTCATTTGTAAAGTTACAAGTTACAAGTTACAAGTTACAAGTTACAAGTTAGAGGAGTTAGAAGTTAGATCAATTTTGCAAGAGCAGGAGTAGAGTTAGGTTATAGTTTATCTTTCAAGCAAGTGTTGTAACAGAATACTAGAATTGTTTCTACATTGGGTGATTTAATACAAGTAATGATATTTTGATTTGGTTGCATTCTTTTGTTGAGTTTTATCTTGCATGATTCTTGGTATTCTATCTTTAAAATTGTTTAAGTTTATTTAATGTTAGATGATTTGTTGATGCTTAGGGTTTTATGCTTGAAGTGTTTGCAACGATCTCTACTCCATACTTTTTGTAGTTAGTTGATTGTTAGCTTCTTTGAAAAGTTAGCACGGGCTTCAAATTTATGCTTAGTTTGATTGTGAATGTTTGTTCATTTCAGTTGCAGCAAGGTTGTTCTGAATGAATGTTCATAAGTTTGAAAATATTTAAATACCTTAGAAGATTGCAGTGTTTCTGTAAGATTGCAGATTTATCTGGGTTAAACAAAAATTAGTTTTTGAGGGATTGGTCCATTTTGAGCATTTTATATTTTGCATGGTTAATCTTAGGGTTAGAATTAGTCCTAGAATATCTAAAAACCTTATCTCTTTTGTTGTTTATTTTGAGTCTAGGTTAGGTTTAGGTGTTGGAGTATCAATATATTGCTAGATCTGATAAATTTGAGTCTAGTATTTTCTTGTATTAAGGTCCCTTTGTGATTACCAACATTTTGACATTATCTTTGAGTTGTTTTATTTGCATTGTCAAGACCTGACATTAGAGACCTTGGGGTTATCTCTTTGTCCATAGAGATCAACCTTTCAAGAGAGATAGGATAACTTTTATTCTGTCTAAGTTGTTGCTATGCAAAAAACACCATCAACAAACTGCATATCAACAACACAACCACAACATCCAACAACCTTTACCTCCAAGCTTTATATTAAATTCTTAGTGCCACTATCATCGAGAAAATGGATATGACACGAAAAATTTAAAGAATCTTCAACATCTTGTGCAAGACCTCATTGATTCTGACCATCTATCTGTTGTGGGTACTAGTGATCAAGGCAATAAGTCTATTGCCCCTCCAAATTAAAACTTGAAAATTTTCACAAATACCATGCCAAAACATAATATTTCATTTGTCAAAGCTAGTGACACACCTAAGAATGATGTGATCAATGTTGATACAAATGATGAACACACTAATTCTATTCTAAATAATGCTATCAATGTCAATCCTATAGATGAAATGATAGGGGTGATAGACATCATCCGTCATAAGGGATGAACTAAGAGTCCTCTTGATATTTATTTTTCCTCTAAGGATATACTTAAACACTTGCCCGATGGTCCTCTTTACATAGTTGGTTGTATCTATGGTAAGCCCACTAATGGGGTATTAATAGATCTCGCTTGTGGAGAGAACATGATCATTGAGGACTTCCTACTCTTACATCAGCTCTATCAAGATGTCTATGACAAACTAAAAACATGGATTAAGACACACAATGGTTTTGTGTGCCCTACGATCAGATTGATCACCCTACCATTACAAATAGGACCAAAAACATTAGATGTTACATTCTCCATCATCTCATAGTCAGAACAATTTCGTGTGAAGCTAGGCCACCCATGGCTTCACTACATGAAATCCATCCCTTTGGTTGTGCACAAATTCTTAAAGTTCCTCTTTGACAATAAGATATTCACTATTCACCATAGTGGATTTAACCCCTTGTCATCTAAAGGAAAATTTTCCCTAGATTCCTTTTGGCCCAAACCCATGCAACCTATCAAGCCAAGAGAAGAATTCTTTTTCTTGTCCTATCAAAAGTTCAAAGAAAAGAAGATAATAGAGAAATCTCTTCAAGAAATGTCCCCGTGCACCTCCGAGCCTACCATCCTTGACGAAACCATGTTTGAACCTAAACAAGAACAAAATAATCAAGACCAACCTAAACCTGAAACCTTACCTACCTCTTACAAGCAACCAAGAAACAATGAAACCAACCCTACCATGCCTCCAAGAATAAAACAAGTTTACAAAGTCAAAGAGAAAGCGGTTGAACAACCTCTCGTGGTTCCTTTCATTCCTCCCCTTAGGGAAGAACATAAACCTGTGGTTCATCAACCCACTCCAATGCATCTTGAAAACAAAACTAAAAGAAACAAAGGTGCTAGGGAATGTAGACATAGATTTCATACCCTTGCTTGCAAGTTACATGAGGAATTAAAATAAAATCAAGATCCAAACTTGATTCAAGCAATGCATAATGATCTTCCTGTAGAAACATAAAAATGGCCAAGCCCTGCAAGCACTATTTTACCACCTCTTCGTCCTAGCATAATTATGACTTTGTCATTATGTTTGTAACCCACCTTCAACTATTAATTATCATACTTATTTAATTAATTCATGATTATTAAATAAATAAGTCTTATTTATTTAATGTGTCACTAAGTATCATGTCCTCTTACAATTAAATAAAGTTCTCATTTTTTTTAATTAATCTTTATAATCAATGTCTTTTTTATTATTAAATAAATATATTTTAACATATTTATTTAATATGTCACTAATCCCCAAAATATTCTTTCAATTAAATAAATTTATTAATTTATTTAATTAAATCAATTACCTCTTCTAAATTAAATAATTATTTTTAATTATTTAATAGTCTTATGTGACATTCCCCTCTTTTTAAATAAAATAATTTATTTAAAATAACTTCACATTGTTAACTGGTTCTTCTTTTAGTAAATAATTTTAATCAATTATTTACTATGTTACTAAATCCATATTTTGAATTAATTTTAATTCAAAATGGAAATATTCTTCTACAAATCAAGTAATTGCTAACATTACTGATTTTCTAAAAATCTAATATTCTTATCTTCTGATTTTTACTAATTTCATCTCACTGTCACATTTATCCTTGATTTAATTTATTTAATCAAATCTTATTCACTCATTTTGGAATTTTTCCCTAACCCTAATTGAGATTTGCCACTTTGAATCTTGACCTTTGATTATAGGGCATTTTCTCAATCTCTCATCTCATCCGTCCGTTCAAGATTCCATTTTCTACAAAATGGAAATCTTGTCCTCATTTTTGACATCTCTGATTATTACCTCTTAATCTCTTAGAAATCTGTTGCATTTTTATTTGTCATATTAGCTTCTTGCATTCTAGAATTAAGTTTCTTTTGCAAGAACAATTCAGAAATCCTTCAAAGTCTTGTTTAGATCTAGGCATTATAGAATTTTTCTCATCAAATATGAGGGCACACTCTTCATTATAGCAAGCCAAGAAGGTACAATGGAAGTCAACCATGGAGGAGGAAGGCTTGGTGAGCTTGTTTCATTCTAGTTCATTGTTTCTTTCTAATTTCTCCTTTGCATTCGATTGTTTGTGGATCTTGATTAATATATGCATGTGTTACTAACCTAGTTCTACCTTGCAGAAAATATCCATCATTACATTGGTGAACCCATCCCCTTAACACATTTTTGTAGGTTCTCATACGGCTTTAGTTTTCTTTTGCAGGTACAGGAGTACGAAACACGCAACAAGTAGCCTCCATGATGGAAAGGCTATGTTGCGTCGTGTTCGCTTTCACGAGTGACACATTCGACTTGTTGCAACACATTTGAACTCACAGGCGATGCATTCGACCTGTCGCAACACATTTGAACCTGCGAGCGACATATTCGAACTGTCATAATGCATTTGATCTCCCAAGCAATGCAATCAACCTGTTGCATCGCATTTGACCTCTTGCGATGCAAAAGACTAGTAACTTTTTTTTCGGTTTTCTTTCATTTTTAGTTATTTTCTTTTTTTTGTTACTAGATTAGAGATTTCTCATGGTACTATTTTTTTTTTGTGAAAGCATGTGTCTAGCTAGATTTAATTGATTTTCTTTGTTATTTCTTTCAAACAACTTGCATTTTACATGCATTGGTTAAAAAGAACAGACATGCAAATGCATATGGTCAAAAAGAACAACATACTTTATTTTTCATTGGATTTAAAATTAACTCTTAGATAGAAAATACTACAAATAGTTAAAATTAACCCTCCTTGTTTGACAAACACTACAAATGGATAAAATGAACCTTGTGCATTTTTTGTTTGTACACACTTTATTTTTTGTTTAAAAAGAACACCATGCGAGTGTGATCTGAGATATTCATGTGCTCTCTCTTTATTTTTAAACAAAGATCAATTGAACTATGAATATTTTGGCTCACTTTTGTTAGCCTTAGATCTTGGGCCTGCTTTGGTGGGAAAAAGTACTCACCCCAAAGCAACTCAAATCGGGAACAGGCTTAAGCCAAGCGATGCCCAACTGGTATACAAATTTGAATGTTAAGGAAAGCTTAGCATTACAAAACTTCCTACGGACCAACAATTGACTCCCCAAGTACCCTTGTGGTATGTCAAAACCTATAGAGCATAACCTCTACAGATTGGGATGATAATGCCTCTCACGTGGCCTTCTGAATGGGTGTCCGAAATAAATCATTTGTATTAGAAAACCAAAAACCCTCTATTCTTTGGTGCAACAATGGTCGTTACCAAGGCACTCGCACCTGCACAGTTCTTAGTAGAAATGATCAATCTACCATGGGAGTTTCATGGAGATTGGAAGCTTGGTTTCCTAGAGAAGTGAGTGCACTGTAAGGGGGAGCTTGTGGGGCCAAGCTTCTGGATTCATTCGCTAAGGATATGCGGTTGGCAAGATCCATAAGAATTTTGTCCATGTAGCCTTAGTATTTGTCAATGTCTTTGATGTGCTTGATTTTCATTTTGACCAACACCATGTGTTTTCCAACTATTTTCAGAAAACCTCAACAATTGATCGTCAAAACTATCAATATCTTAAATAATTTGAAACTGCATTCGGCCTAAAAACACTTCTTGCAATGCAATTGCTCTGTCGAACCACACTTGTCAAATCTTAAGCCACAGTTGCTCTGTCAAGCTACACTTGCCATTTCCTGAGCCGCAATCGCTCTGATGAGCCGCATTTGAAACATCCTACATCGCTTTCACCTTTTTGAGCCACATACACCAGTTTCAAAACCTCATCCACCTTTCGGAGCCGCATTTGTCAGTTTCAGATTTGCATTCACCATTCTGAGCTGCATATGCTCTGTCATGCCACATTCGCTATGAAAAATTTGTAAAAACTTCACAACCATCTTCTCCCTGTCAAGATTGAAGTCCAAAAACTTGTCTTTTCCAAAATACCATCAAGTCTTTCTTCATTGTTACTATTTAAACCAGACACTGAATAGCTCAACTTCCCTCAAACATTGCATTATAGATGGCATTTTTAGGATCACAATAGGTTTCCATTTCCATTCCTTTAGTTGCATTGTTAACTCTATCATCTCCTTAGACACTCATTTTTTTGCAGATTTTAGGAGTAGACCCTTACCTTCCATTGTCAAAACTTTGCATTTAATACTAGGTTATCTTTGGACTTAATCACCCCTTTTTCTTTTGTCAACATCCTTGTGAATTATTTCCCACTCATCAGTCTAGTGTGGAAACTTCACCTTGTCACTCCTTGTCCTTTTTATAGTCCATTAATACTCCAAACTTGAATCATTTCCAAAACTTTGCTTGGTTAAGTATTCACCTCCTTAGATTTTCCAATAGTGAGTACATCTTAGGTTCCATTTTAGTTTGCATACGATTTAGAGTCTTCATTTTAGTACCATACCATTTGCATTTGCAAACCTTTAGTCTCATTTTGGTCTCATTTGCATTTCATAGCATTCCTCAAAATTCCAAAACCCAAAAACATAGTGACACATTTAGGTCATTCTCCTCAATCATCCCAAGGTTGAGCAAAAATTTTATGGTTGAAACTAGATTATAGAAAAAGAAAAGACTCATGGCTTCCTTTGGACAAGACACCAACTTTCTTGGTTTCACAACTGGCATGGATTCCTTCCTTAATGACATGAACGATCCTTCTTATAACATGGGAAATTCCAATATAGATCCTTTTAGTGCGATGAAAATCCCACCCTCTCCACAACATATTTTTGAACCATTTATCCATAAGGATCAAAATGGGGAAGTCTTTGAAGAAGACATACTAGCTGCTGCCCAACACCTAGAAGTGGCTGCTTTTATGGAAGAAGTAGTCTTAAATGACTCCGCCAGATTCCTAGCTATGCTCCTTGACTAAGGGGCTAAGCTACCAAAGGGATTTGATCTTAACTCTCTTAGAGAAACATCTCCCAATCCCCCATCACACAATCCTTCCATGGGAGATTCTTCACAAAATATCATCAGCACCATCAATGCTACCTCCCTTGGTCATGCTACCACCACAACCAACACACCAAGTAAAACCACCTCTATTGGGGATCCATCTACCCAAACCAACACCACATCACAATCTATCCCCCAAAAAACCTCCACTATCCCTTCAAAAAAAATGGTTGCAACTACATCAAACCTCTTTGGAACTTCATCTAGTTCCATAAGTACATCAACAAACCTGTTATTAGGTTCTTCAAATGCTATGGCAACCAACTCATCCAACCCATTTGGGAGAAATAAACGAAGAGTTGTTATTCAAGGCACCCAACCTAATTCCTCATAGTTTAACACCAACATTCCGATGAGCCAAAACACTAACATTCCTCATGGCCACAATTTCTTGTTTGGGCAAGGTAATCAAGGCACCCAATCTTTCACTCCATTTGGACATCAACATGCTCAAAATCAACAAGGTCCCCAAATTCAATCCAACTTGGCAAGATCTCACATCCCCACTTATGCCTCACAAGTTCATACACAACAACATATCTCTCATCAAAACACTCATTTCCAACAACCGCATAATGAGAATGCTCATTTTGCTCACCGTCAACCAATTCCTAACCAACACATCTCATCACAACAAGTGGGAAACCAATCCATACCTCTCACCAACATGTGTGATGTTACCAACAACCCAATTTTGGAAGCCCTCACACTCCAACTCGCAGCTCTTCAAACGCAAGTGGAGACCTTACAACAATCCAACAAAAAGTCCTACATGTAGCATGACTTGTATCTGTATCCATTTGACACAACCTTATATATGCCACCCTTTTCTCATGGATATGTGGTACCTCATTTTCCTAAATACAAAGGAAAAATGAACCCTATTGAAGACATAAGAGAATTCACCACTAGTTGCATGGACATTGCATATGAGCAAACCTATCTCATGAGACTTTTTTCTATAAGTCTCGTAGGTCATGCACTTGAATGGTTCTCACTATTTCCTAAAGGAATCAAAACATGGGATGAATTTGCAAACATATTTGTTGAAAACTTTTCCTATAACATTGACACGGATATCAACATTTCCTCCTTATGCAGACTTACCCAAGAGGATGCATTAGATACTTTTATCCCATTCTTTCAAAGATGGAGAACTTTAGCAAGTAGATGTCTGGTAGAAATACCTGAAAAGGAGAAAGTCAACATGTTTGTACAAACTCTCCTAGGACTGCTAAGGTATGGCTTACAAGTCCATTATTGTACCACCTTTATAGACCTTATCAAAAAAGGTGTTCAACTTGAGAAGGCCTTGATCACTAAAGGAAAATTAAAGTATGGTGGAAAAACCATCAACACCACCACAAATACTAACCCAAGTAGCTCCAATGACAAAACCAAATATTGGGTTAAGAAAATACACATCACCAATGATGTTGTGGTCGATGTAGAAACCGTCAATCCAATAGGTCATGTACTCACCATCAAAGGAGTACAAAATAAAAATGCACATATGACTACACCAACACCAACTTCCAATGCTATTCAAAATAATTTGGCTCAATCTAATCAAAGGCAGCTGCGTCAACCACGACAATTTTAGAAATGAAAATACACTCCTTTGGGTGAACCTATCGAAATTGTCTTAAAGAAACTTATCCAAAACAATCATAACGTTGGAAGAACCTAAACTGTATGACCCTAGTCAATTCAAGCCATCATGGTGGTATGACAATACCTTTTGTGATTACCACCATATCAAAGGGCACAAAACTTCCTCCTACCGCCAGTTGCGAAATCTGGTATAAGACCTTATTGAAAACCATACCATTGAATTAGGAAGTCAATCCTTTGCGTCTAATGTGGATCATACAATCCACAAGAACCCACTGCAGGATCATGGTTTTGGTAAACCCTCCACATCTGGCACAAATAATATCAATAATCAAGCCAATCATGTATGTCCTGCCTCCAATTATTTCAGTGGTATAATCATCAACAACTTGTGAGTTGTTGATGAAGAACAATGTGTCAATACTATCACTATTAAAAATACTCTGGACTGTAATGTCACAACACGCAAAGGCAAGGTCACCATCCTAGGTCCCTCGACACGTCAACCTAAAATTACCATACTGGGCCCGTCTGCCAGACAATCAAACCCTAAACTAGAGTTCAACCTTATTGAGCAATTAAATAAAACACCTTCTCAAATATCCATTCTCGAATTGCTCCGTATCTCACCCACACATAAGGCCATCTTGGATAAATTCCTACAAGAGTCATTCATCCCAACCAACATTGATGTCAACCATTTTGAAACTATGGTCGGATATCTGAATTCGCCTCACCACATTACCTTTTTAGAAATTGACTATTCCTCGCCCAAACCATCTCATAATGATGCCCTTCATATTGAGGTTTTTGTCCACAAACATAAGGTTAGACGAATCTTAGTAGATGGTAGAGCAGGATTGAAAATCTGCTCTTAAAAATTGGTTAAATCCCTTGTGTGGATGCTACCAAGAGCATTTTCATCAAGGCATATGATGATGAAGAATGTGCTTCTAAAGGCGTCATCACAATTCCACTTCGAGTGGGACCAGTTATTATAGATACAACATGCCAAGTCCTGGATTGTGATATACATTACAATATCTTACTTGGTCACCCCTAGATTCATACTCTAAAGGCTATTCCTTCAACATACCACCAATTCCTAAAATTCCCTTTCGATGGTACTGAAATCACTATTCCAGGAGATCCTGATGCATTTCAATACTGTACCAATCTACAAGCCACTACTGAACATTAGGTACCCATCAATCAAGAAGCCTCAACTTCCACCTCTTCCAAATATATTGACCCATCGACACTCACCAAATCATCCATTCTGTCAACTTCCACAACACCATCTTCCTCGGCCTCCATACCAAGTAAAGACCTTCAAATCTAGGACCTTGGCTTTGGATAATTCAAATTGAATACAGCCTATTGTATCACCAGAATACCTAAGGCACCTAAGGTCTATGGTAGACCATGTTTTGTAATAGAGCCAAAACCAACTTTCAAGGTTCCACCAAAAAGTGTTTTCACACTATGGGGGGATATGGGCAATGAAGTCATCATTGACATAGCTAACTAGATCTACAAAGACCCAGAAGATTTGCCTCCACTACTAGTGCATCTCTATGGAAAAGGCTATGACATATGCAAGGCCCTATGTTTTGATGGTGCAAGTGGTCTTGGAAAGGCCAGAAATGGAAGGAGGGAACCTATTATCATTTTTGCAAGACCAAGATACATAGGGCTAGGGTTCGACCAACTCAGAACTAATGATCAATGTACCTATGAACTTTCAAGTGAGGACGTAACGGCTACAAAAAGTGTCAAGACAAGCGAAGAATCCCTTACTGAAACTGACTCAAACGAATGGGAGTGGGGATCTGAGAAAACTTTGAGCAACTATGATATCGATGAACTATCCTTAGATCCTGGTCAACTCCCCTTTGAAGAACGATTTTGACAAGAATACAATATTGATCCCATTGATCGACACTTTAAAAATAAGGAATGGGTATGCATTCCTTGGGATCCAGCAAAACATAAATTACCCTCGGCAACACTTGAAATATCCCACCCCATTCCTGAGCCTACCCATTAGCCTAACTTATCTGAACCTACTATCCATACCTCTAAAAGGCCATCTAGTAGTCATGATGCCAATAATTTTGTGCCCTATTATGACTTTGAGTTCGACTCATCGGAATCAAAATATGGTCCATCCATCACATCTGATACAAAATTTGAAATTGAAAACTTTTCCTTCACACTTGAGGCTTCAATTTGCACACTTTCTACATCTTCCCCATCCTTTACCAACACTGATGATGATATTTCCCTCGTTTACCCACAACTGATTGACTGGGACCAACAAGAACCACCAATGATGGATATCTTTCAGAATGATGAGGTAATAGCAGAATTTATGGGGCTCCAAGAAGACATACCTTGGGGTGACCACAAAGAAATATTTTCCATTGACCTAGATTGTGCATCTTACTTTGGGGAGACTGTGCAATCCTCCAGTCACAAAAATGCAAAGAATAAAACAAAAAAATAAATGTCTTTATTTGAAAACCGCAAGGCACCTTTTGACAACAAAATAGTAAAAATAAAGGACGTATCCAAAGGTGAAAATATCTTTAAGGCCCCTAAGGATGGAGGATTGGAATTTCTTCCCAAAACACAGGAAAAATTGACAATGCTCATTGAGGACACCATTGAAGTTAACATAGCCACACTAGAGAATCCCAAAATGGTTCTCTTAGCTGCATCCCTAATAGATGAAGAAAAACTCGAGTTCCAACAATTCTTCATGGAAAGGAAGATTAAATTCACATGGTCATATGATGACATGCCAAGCCTAGATCCATAATTGGTATTGCATCATCTTCTGCTAATCCAAAATATCAAGCCAGTCAAACAAAAGTTACAGAAAATGCATCCACAAATTGCACTACTTGTCAAGGCTGAACTAAAAATGTTACTGGATGTTGGATTCATATGATCTATAGATTATGCTGACTGGATATCCAACTTGTCCCTATCACAAATCCAAATGGACAAATCTGTATCTGCACTGATTTCAAAGATTTGAATAAGGCTTGCCTAAAAGATGATTTCCCATTACCAAATATAGACATGATTGTTGATCTTACAACAAGGTATGAGATGTTATCTCTCATGGATGGTTTCTCTGGCTATAACCAAATCTGAATTGCAGCTGAGGATAAACATAAAATGGCATTCACCTAAGCATGAGGAACATACTATTGGAATGTCATGCCTTTTAGCTTAAAGAATGCAAGCGCCACATACCAAAGAGCTATGACAACAATCTTTCATGACATGATGCATATCCTAATGGAAGATAATGTGGATGACCTTTCGGAAAAATATTTGACACGGAAAAATCATCTCAAAGTCAAATTTTTTTTAGATGGCTAGAGGATTACAAGATTCATTTGAACCCAAAAAAATGTGTCTTTGGAGTCACTTCAGGAAAGATTTTGGGATACATAGTTTCACGATGAGGCATAGAAGTTGATCCTGCTAAAGTGAAAGAAATTCTAGACATGCCTCCACCAAAAGGAATCAACGAGTTGAGAAAACTTCAGGGTAGACTACAGTCCATCTGATGCTTCATCACACAGTTGGCAGACAAGTGTCAACCATTTCAGTACCTATTACACAAAAGCATCCCCTTTGTATGGACAAAAAAATGTCACACAATCTTTGAAAAAATCAATATCTATTGACACCACCTGTCCTAATGCCACCAATTGAGGGCAAGCCATTGATCCTTTATGTCCCAGCAACTAAAAATGCACTGGGGGCATTATTGGCACAAAACGACCTTGAGGAGAAAGAAAGAGCCATATACTATATCAGTCGCACACTGATAGGATATGAGCTGAACTATACAACCATTGAATGTGCATGCCTTGTAGTTGTCTTTGTAGCACATAAAATAATACATTACATGGTGAGCCACCAAACACACCTGGTAGCCAAGATTGATCCACTAAAGTATCTACTAATTCAGGTAGCATTGACAGGTCGGTTAGCAAAATGGGTCATGATATTGAGCAAGTATGACATACAATATGTTGAGCGCAAGGCAATAAAAGGTCAAGTAATAGTAGATCAACTTGCAGATGCACTGATCCAAGCCACTCATCCACTGATAACTGATTTTCCTGATGAGTCTATCTTTCATGCAAAGCCAACATTACCATGGAAGCTATATTTTGATGGATCCCACAACAGTCACGGCTCAGGAGCTGGTATCTTGTTCATCACACCACAAGGGGATTCAATTCCTAAATCATTCTGAATTGCCTTCCCTTGTACTAATAACATTGTAGAATACGAAGCATTGGTCACAAGTCTCAAGATAGCAATCAAATGGAAAATTTAGACATTTCTCGTATTTGGGGATTCTCAGTTAGTTATCAACCAAATGAATGATGATTATGAAACAAAAGATGAGAAGTTGCTTCCCTACAAATGAATGGTGGATAGCTTCATGAAATATTTCAAGATGATTTCTTTTGAACAAATCCCAAGGACACAAAAAAATGCAGCCAATGCAATGGCTACTATTGGATCTCTCTTAGACATCCCTAAAAAATGTGTCACAATTTGAGTTCTTAGAGGAATAGTTGTTGATGCCTGCATATGATATCCCAGAGTCAGAAATGGTTTGCGAGATTGTTGGTCCTAGTCCACCTTGGTACCAATACATCTATGATTATCTTAAGTCCCAAACCATACCACGCAACCTTTCCAACAACCAAAGAAAGTCCTTCATCTGAAAAGCTGCTAGACACACCATCATCAGTGATACCCTATACCATTGTGGCTTTGATAACACCATTCTTCACTGTCTTGAGACTGATGAAGACCAAATAAATTTATGAGAAGTACATGAGGGTATATGCAGATCTCATTCGAGTGGTCCAACGTTAGCTCGAAAAGTCACCAGACTCAGATACTATTGGCCGACATTAGAAAAAGATGCTCTTCAGTTTATCATAACATGTCAGAAATACCAGGTGCACAGTGACCTAATTCACGCACCTGCATAGGAGCTAAGACCGATCAATTCTCCATGGCCTTTCACACAATGGGGACTCGACCTTGTGGGCAAGATCCATCCATCCTCCTCTAATGACAATAAATTCATAATCATCGCCACTGAGTGCTTTACTAAGTGGATCGAAGTTGTCCCTCTCACTTACATCACCGGTAAGAAAATATCCAATTTTATCCTAAATTACATCATCTTCTGGTATGGTGTCCCACAATCCATCATCATAGATAACGATAGTCCATTAAAAAATCAGGATGTTCGTGAACTCTGTGAGCGATTCTGCATCCAACATCATTTCTTCACCCCATATTACCCACAAGGTAACGACCAAGCTGAGACATCAAATAAAATAATTCTTCGCATCTTCAAGAAGACTGTCAACGATGCTGGCCGAGATTGGCACCTACAACTTAATCCTTCTTTATGGGCCTACCGTACCATCATTCATACACCCACTGGAGCCACTCCATTTTCCCTGGTCTACGGATCTGAGGCCATATTTCCCATCGAGGTTGAAATTCCTTCTCTCTGAGTATCCTTGAAAGGAATGATTGATGATGAAGAGGACAAACAGTCTCACCTACATGAAATAGAAATGTTACAAGAAAGATGAAAAAATACCTTAAATCATTTGCAGGCATATCCAAATCGTCTCTGCCGAAGCTATAACAAAAGAGTAATGGTGAGAAAATTTGAAATCGGTGACTTGGTCCTTATGCAGAATCCAAGAAATCAAGCTAACCATGAAAAACCTAGAAATTTTGAGGCTAATTGGATTGGTCCCTATATTATTACTATAACATTCGGTTTTGGAGCTTATCAGTTGGCCACACCTAATGGATAATAGTTGACAAAACCCATCAACAACTTACATCTGCGAAATTTCTACACATAACATCAGAGAGCTGGGCTAAAAACCTAAAAATACAAAAAATAATGAAAAAAAAAAATCGTCCCTTGATGAAAACCTGGCAAACAAGTGTCTTGGTGACACCAAAAAAATAAAAAAAATGGAAAAAATAGAAAGATAAGTTCATCTAATAGTGAAAACCTAGCAAATAGGCACCATGCATAGTCAATCATTGCTTCTCCCGCTATTGTTACTCTCATCGACCTTTATCCACTTTCCATAAGCACGATAGCCTGACACATTCATGACCTTAATGATAAGTCCTATCAATTCTTGCCATTGTTAGCATTTGGTTGACATCATCCCTTGCATATCCTTTCCTTTTGCCTTGTGCTTTCCTATTTCCATATCATTGGACTCAGGTAATCCTCAATCTGTCTGGGGGCAAGACCTTCATTGTGTAACTGTAGTGGGTGTCGCACATGATCCCACATCCTTAAAAAGTCTTGAAAAAAGTCCTAAAAATTTGAAAAAGTCCTGAAAAAAGATCTAAAAGATTTGTAAAGTGTCTTGAGAAAATCTGAAGATAGAGTCACAGTCAATATCTATCTGGTCAATTCAATTGGTCACATCAATCAATCTTTTGTCGATGTCTGAACTACATTGTCTATGCACATTTGCTATGTAGGCAAGATTCATCTTTGAATCCTCAAGACATTAGGTCAGTATTTATAGGTTTGTCAAAATAAAATCATGATTCAAAGTCCTGTCCTTTAGATAACGTCATTGGTTGTGTCGAACTACGAGGTCTCTGAGTGCATGACATAGGCAAGGCCATCAATCGATGAGCCCCCAAGGCCACACTAGGTCAGTCCATTAGGGTTTATGGCACTACACTTTCACACACGTCAAAGTATCTTCAAATAAGGAAAATCTTCTATCAATCCCGAGAAAGCAGTCTATCAACAATCTATTCCATCAACACTTTTGGTCAATTCAACATGTCAACAATGACATGTAATCAAATTCTATCAAGACAATCAACCTAGAAAAATTTTGGGTTCTTCTTCAGATGTGTCCTTCTAAAGAGCAACTCTCATCATTTATTTATGCTTTTGGATGTGTCCTTCCTAAGCATTATCATCATCATCTAGCATTTTGATGGATTCTCCTAGTTCTGAGAATTCATCTCCTAGATATCAACATCATTCAGGATGTGTCCTTTCTGAATTTGATATCACTCGACATTTGGAAACACTTGGCAAAATTTATCTATCTTTTTTATGGTTATCATGATATTAGTTCCTTATGTTGTTGGAGCCACGAAATATCATGATGATCATCCTTGTCTTTTTTTTTTATCACCCTGCTACTAGTTTCTCAAGGATGTCCTGACTTCAAGATTTAGAGAAGCAATGACATAGTATGATGATTTTCTTATCTGTTTTTAATCACCCTGCTACTAGTTTCTCAAGGATGTCCTAACTTAAGGATTTAGAGAAGCAACAACGTAGTACGATGATTTTTCCTATCTATTTTTTACTGTCATATGGCTAGTTTCTCAATGATGTCCTGACATCAGGGCTTAGAGAAGCAACAACGTCTCATGATTGGTCTGGTTTTTCTGGCAGTTGGTCTTGACAAAATGACTAGGGACAATTATGTTCCTCGTATGAGTCATGATCATATTTGTCTATGACTGTTGATCTACGTGATGGTTTGACCTTACACACTATTGATTTATGTCATATCATAGTGTTTTTTGACCATCATGACATTTGCGCCCAATGATGATTACGAGCAACAACTAGGATAACACTATAGCAAAGATTTGAAGGATTTTTGTTTCCGCACTAACATGCATGTCTTTCTTCACACTAACATCCATCCCCATCTTCTCTTCTCATCTTTTTTTGATGATATCCCATGACATACAAAAAACAAAGCTAATACATAATCATACGAGCATCTCATATTCACATTTCACATCTGCATAAATCAAATACCATAATTGACATTGTATAATGCTATCATTTACATCCATCCATCTCACATCATAAAACCATCATTTGCATCAACATATAGGCATCATAAATGACATTTACATTAACATATAAGAATCACATCATCATCACATTACACAATGCATACATACATAACCACATCCATAATTGCATTCATAAACATAAGCATAACATCCATACATCTCATAGCATCATAAAAGCATCTATAAACTACCATAACACATAGAATTATATAGGCCACATCAAAAACTTCATTGCATATATATAATCTAAAAAATGTAATGTCACAAGATATAAGTCATATGATATCCCAAAAATGGAGCTCGTAGGCTCGAATATGAAAATATGAAAGTGTCTAAAAACAAGTCCTATGATGTCCCTCCTCCGTCTTGTGGAGGTGAACTATGAGGTAGCTATGGCTGACCAACCACATGAAAAGTGACCTGGATGGGAGTGGTGTTTTGAGTTTGACTCTGAGATCCCAAGGGATCAGTAACAAGAGGCTGGCTCTGCTCTACTTGGTGTCCTAATGCCACTAATCTGTGCCCATGCTCTAACCTATGGCTATGGCTTGATGAATCCCTATGGGAGCTATGTGACTTGTGACTTGATGACTACCCTAACAAAGTCAACCCCCCAACACTAGTATGACTGCCACTATGTGACCTATTGCTACTGTGTGTCTGGGTACCACTACTTGTCCTGTTGTAGGATTGGGTCAAACCTGGGTCCTGTCTATTTGGTGGAACAACCTGCTCATACAACACCCTATACCGGCCCCTACTCTCTGCCATCCTAGTTAGCTCCCTGGCCATATCCCCTGTCGGCCCTATGTATAACTCTGTGAACTTGGTGACCCATCGGTCTGACTCCTATCATCGGATAATGACCTAATATCTCTCCACTCTGGCGACCTCTAACTCTACTACCAAGGCCTTGTTCTGAGACAAGGCCACATCAAGTTTGCTCTGAAGATCTATGATCCTCTGATCAATAGTGGCATCTACAGCAAAAATTGGTGACTTGTTGCCCTCCTTGTCCTCGGTGATCATCCACTCCCACAGTCTCTGATCTGTCTCATCCTCCTCCTCATCTTTCTCCTCTACCTAGACCTCCTCCACATCAATATCAAGACGCTGTCCTCCGACAAATGGATCCTCCTCTATGAGCATCTCCACCTCCTCTCCACCACTGACCACCTCCTTGGCCCTCACCTCTGCCTCCTCCTCACCCCCTCTAACCTCCTCCCCTATTTCCTACTCAGCTGACAACTCTCTCTCCACACCCTCCTCTCGAATGGGTGACAATGGTGCACCACCCACTCTCCTAGGTTGCCTCCACCCTCTATCATCCCTCCTCCTTCTGACACCCCTCCCATCCCCTCCATCCCCTCCTCCCCCGCCACCCCCATCATCCCCATCTCCTCTGTCTCTATCCCCCCTACCTCCATCTCTCCCCTCAACCCCTTTTCTATCTCTACCTCTATCCCTACCACCCTGACCTCTCCTCCACACCCATGGGATAACTGATCTCCGATCTATGGGTGACAGACCATCCGGATCTGTCAAGGGAATAGGCTTGTGAATCTGCCACCAGGCGTCGAACTCGACAAATGTCCCTGCATCTGCTAGAACTCCCCTCCACATCCACTAAAATGCAACAAGACCATCTATGGGCAGCCCCCATATGGTCTCTTTAGAAGACCGTGCATACTCTGCAGTGCCTACAAGCACATCCTATTGCTCCCCAAACTATCGTAATACCCGATGGGGTAGGTACATCTCAATGATCCTCTGGCTTTGAATCGTGTGGCTAATCAAATACCGAAACTGTCTGCACAATGACAAGTGACCATCCTCATATGGCCATTGACTGCAATCACTGTAAGGCCTCCAAACAAAGCTAATCATGGTGTCAATCCTGTGATGCCAATAACTAGTATCCCCAATGCGAGTTTGACTGACTGAACCCGCATAAAGAAACACATAAGGCATCCCATCGCCCAACTATTGCATTTGTACTAGCAGCCGAAAAACTGGAATACTCTCCCATGCCCAAATCATAAGGAGGGTAGTCCCATAACTAATAATTTAGCCCTGATGATAGATGACCTCATGCAACTGATGATATAACATGGCCAACAAACAAGGCCCCCAAGCAAAAAAGGTCCTTTGTCCTCACATGTGGACTAGTACCTCCCACCATTTGATTAGAAATCCATGACCACGGCGATCCAGAATCAGTAATCGAATAGTCAGGGTCATAAGCATAGCATCCCACCAGGGAAACTAGTCAGCCACAACATCCTAGCCAATCTCATAACTGTCAATTCCTAGACTGGCACCACTGACATCCTCATACATCTCTAATAGGGCCTGTCGCCCTCGGTGTGGATCATATATAACTCTCTCTTCGATGATCAAGATGCAAAGAATATAGTAAACATCCTCCAAGGTCACTCTAGCCTCTCTTGTAGGCAGGTGAAAGGAGCAAGTCTCTGAATGCCACCTCTCGCAAAGCGCTATCAATAAGCCCCTATTTTCCTGAATAATGGGCATGTAGGTGACATAGTATAACCCAAGTGTCATCAGATGTTTCCTCTCCCTGTCGCTCAGATGATCCCTAAAGGCATACGTCGCTGGTCTAAACTCGTGTGTGTATATCGACACTAATCACCTCTACACATGTAGAAATACGAGTTAGCACCCATGGGTCAACATTATTGACATATTATTACTCTTGGGGAATCAAAATGCATCTAAAACTAAAGTGTACACAAAGTCAAACACTGGTCAATTTTGGTCAACATCAATTGCGTCGCGTTGACTGAAAATGCGTTGCGGTTCATCACTTGCGGCTTTTCACCTGGCAGTTGTGTTGCAATATGGAAAATGCATCCCCCTATCTAGAAATTGCGCAATCTCAAAATGTTTGCATCACTTGACAAAACAATTGCGTCGTAATTTGGCACTTGAGGTGTTTGACATATCAATTGCATTGCAAAAATGTAGTTGTGTTGCGAAAATTCACACTTGCATTGCACTGTTACGTTTGCGTCATTTTACCTATCAATTGCGAGCTCTTACAAAAAACCCTAGCTATCCGATGCACTTGCATCATGATGCAAACAAATGCGTCGAACGCGAAGTCATTTGCGACTTACGCAACAACATTTGCGTCACAACGCAATTGTTTACCCCCACAGAAACCCTCATAAATGCATAAAATTTAAAAATTTACAAGTGGGATAGGGTACTTACCGGTGCCTCTACACCCTCAGTTCGTCGGAAGGTCTGCATGTGGTATCCACGGTGGTCTGTCGTAGGAATCACCATCGTTGTTTTAGGCTCTGATCTCTGAAAATTTTATATAACAAATGTGAAAATGACATTTGGTTTTGCTTTTTCAACCTATTTATAGGCTGAAAATTAGGGTTTTGACCTAGTAGGTTTGTACTGGAGGCTCATTTGATCGTCTCTCTCTAGAATTTTGGCTAGCTCAACATCCTTCATTGTCGAATCTGATCACACCACTGTTCCTCTAGCCATTAATTGAATTAATCAGGACACTTTCCAATTTTTTTTTACCCCGGGTCAAAATTCAAAATTTTTCCCGAGGGGGCATAGCTACTCTATACCTTTGCTGGGGCATATTATGGACTTGTTTTCTTTGCCACAATGCGACAAGTTGCATTATGAAAAATAAGGGCAAATGTAGACACATAAAAATGACCAAGGCCTGCAAGCACTATTTTACCACCTCTTCATCCTAGCATAATTATGACTCTGTAATTATGTTTCTAACCCACCTTCAACTATTAATTAAATAATTCATAATTATTTAATTAATTCATGATTTTCTATTGTTCATCATTATTAAATAAATAAGTCTTATTTATTTAATGTGTCACTAAGTATCAAGTCTTCTCACAATTAAATAAATTTCTCAATTTATTTAATTAATCTTTATAATCAATGTCTTTTTTATTATTAAATAAATATATTTTAGTATATTTATTTAATATGTCACTAATCCCCAAAATCTTCTTTTAATTAAATTAATTTATTAATTTATTTAATTAGATCAATTACCTCTTCTAAATTAAAAAATTATTTCTAATTATTTAATTGTCTTATGTGACATTCCCCTCTTTTTAAATAAAATAATTTATTTAAAATAACTTCACATAGTTAACTGGTTCTTCTTTTAGTAAATAATTTTAATCAATTATTTACTATGTCACTAAATCCATATTTTGAATTAATTTTAATTCAAAATGGAAATATTCTTCTACAAATCAAGTAATTGCTAAAATTACTCATTTTGTAAAAATCTCATATTCTTATCTTCTGATTTTTACTAATTTCATCTCACTGTCACATTTATCCTTGATTTAATTTATTTAATTAAATCTTATTCACTCATTTGGGAATTTTTCCCTAACCTTAATTGAGAGTTGCCACTTTGAATCTTGACCTTTGATTCTAGGGCATTTTCTCAATCTCTCATCTCATCCGTCTGTTGAAGATTGCATTTTCTATAAATGGCAATCTTGTCCTCATTTTTGACATCTCTGATTATTACCTCTTAATCTCTTGCATTCTTATTTGTCATATTAGCTTCTTGCATTCTAGAATTAAGTTTCTTTTTCAAGAACAATTAGGAAATCCTTCAAAGTCTTGTTTAGATCTAGGCATTATAGAAGTTTGTTCATCAAATATGAGGGCACACTCTTCATTACAATAGGCCAAGAAGGTGCAATAGAAGTTAGCCATGGAGGAGGAAGGCTTGGTGAGCTCATTTCATTCTAGTTCATTTTATCTTTCTAATTTCTCCTTTGCATTCAATTTTTTGTGGATCTTGATTAATATATACATGTGTTACTAACCTAGTTCTACCTTGGAGAAAATATCCATCATTACACTTCCTCACCAGTCATAGAAAGAAATTTCCATGCATCCTCCACAACAGGAGTTGAACTCTTCTATGTATATTATCCTTCAACCTCCTATTGTGATCAACTTAGATTATGATGAAGAGAATGCAAAAATTGACAAAGAGGTGCATAATAAACTGGACATATTGTTTTCCTCTTCCACGAAATTAAATGACAAATATTTTATAAAGAGTGTTGAACTTGGTGCTTCTCCTAGCTCAACACTATCTCTTGTCTCTCTGGCTATTTTCCCACCTTTGGTATATAAAGAACATGATTGGGAGGCAAATGAATTTCTCATAGGTTGACTTGCATTTTCCTTACTAGTATTTTGCATTATCTTTTTCATTTTCTTTTGTGTGATTGCATGTGTGTTGTGATCCCCCATGATGTTATTATTTCTCTCTCTTTGTGGAATTACTCTATTTGTACCTTCATTCTTCTCTATGTCATGCATCTTTTTCACTTTCATCTTTATGTTCTCTTATGTTTTCCTTTTGGAGATGATGCAAGGCATTGAGACATTCACGTCTCCTCCATGTTGACCCAAAAGGCTTTCTTTTTCTTTTTCCTTTTCATTTCATCTTTATCTGTTTCTTGTGTTTTCCTTTTGGGGATGATACAAGGTGTCGAGACACCCTATGTCTCTTCCATGTTGACCCAAGAGGTTTTTCATTGTTCTCACTCTCTTCATGTCATTCTTCCAGTTCTATGTGTATTTGGGGGATGATGATAGTTTCAAGCTCCTTACAAAATCATTGCAACAAAGAACATACTAACCCAAAATCCATAGATCCCTTATGTGTTTGGTGTTTGCATTTTGGGGGTAACCCCTCTCTTTTAGTTTTCTCCCATATGACGTAGCCTTACTCAAAAACACATGACTTGGCATAGGGCTTTCCAAGTTGGCTCTCATGTCTTTCTTCTTGTTTGCATTTTCAGTTTCTACTTTAAAGTAATTTCTCACAACATGGTGTTTAGTAGTTTCTTTAAAGTGGGGGCATACATTGGCATTATTTATTTTTCATTTTTCCTTTTCATGGTTCTTAGTGCAACCTTCTTACTTCATACAATGCATTTTTTGATTTATGGATGACATTGGGTGTGATTTCCTTCATGAGAATGATGTCTCTTAGCATATTACATTCCTCTTAGTGGCTTGATGTGATGAATTGCATCCCCTAAGTTGCGAATATTCTATTTTTGATTGATCCTCTCTTGGAGACATTAGGCACAATGTTCCCTAAGTTAAAGACCTCACATGAACTAAGTAAGACTCCGTTCAAAATTTACTATTTCTACATTTTGCATTTGTTTTTATATGGTCACCTTAAATAACACAACTTGCATGCCTGTGGAGCCATCCTATTTATTTATGAGCTCCAAGCATATGAAGTTTGGCTTGTCTCGTGAAGCTCAAAAATCAAGTCATTTTGTGTGGCGCCTTGTTAAAGTTATCAAGAGGTATAACTTTGGTATGGTTGAGTGAGAAACCCAATTTGAGGCATGAATTTCTCCATATAAATTTACGTGTGTGTGTGAGTACATACTAGCCATGAGTGTATGTTTCTTACCCTTTTGGACTTCTCAACCGGTGGATAGCCATAAGTTTTGTTGCCTTAGAGTGAGTATGCATTTTTCAGACAAACAACCTAGATTTGATCCATATCGCAATGGACAAATAGTAAAAGCTTGATCCAATTTTCTCTTTTATTTCTTTTTCATCTTTGGTAGTGTATGATTGGATTTGTTGTTGTTCTTTACATCATTTTCATGTGCATTCCTTTGTGCTTATGTTGGTTTTCCATGAGATTTTGATCCTGGGGGCTTGATCATCCCTCTTGATCATTGTCATCTCATCTTGCTAGCATTAGTACAATGAAACCCCCCTTAATGTGTGTTTTTCTACTTTAGTTTGATTTTGAAGCAAGTTAATCCTCTCACTAAAGTGGGGGCTAAATGTAACATCGAAAAAGGGGTCCTTAGGATTTTTTCCACTCGTTTAGCTCCTCCTTATGGATTTTGGATTAGTGTGGCCTTGATTTAGTGTTGTAATGTGGATAAAACATTCACATTAGGTCTTGGTACCTTGTGAACTAATGTATTTTAATGGTGCCTTGTAAAGGTGTTTTAAAGTGTTGTAACAGACTTTCACACTTTTGTAGGATTTCTAAGCATAACGAACACTCTTTCAATCACAATTTATCTTAACCTTTCCTTATTTGGTGTGTTGTAAAGTGTTGTAACACACTTTACATTCCTCTAGGATTGTCATTAATAATTGGGATTTGTTATTCTTTAATTGACCCCTTTTTGCATCCACGAGCCTTATTTATGTGTATTTTTAGGACAATCCTTATAAAAGGAATTTAAAAAATCAAAATCCCGAAAACCCACCTAAAATTCCTAAGGTGGGATTCATTCGCCATTTTGAGCAAATGAGTCCCGTTTAACTCAAAATTAGATTTAATTTAAATCTTTGGTGGGATTTTATTCTCCAAGATTCAATGTCAGCTTATAGTGTTGTAATTTTGGGAATTCTTGCATAATTGAGTATAAATACAAGGTTCTTTCTCTCATTTTCTCTTAGCAAGCATTCAAGTGATCCTTATAGAAAATTGAGTTCACAAGAGCAGTTGAACAAGAGAATTCAAGGATTTCAAGGGTAGATTATCAAGTATTTAAGAGCATTCTTCAAGCATCAATCATCATGTCAAATATCACATTCTTCATGTTTGTAATTGTACTCACAATTGTGATCTAGAGTTCATGATCCAAGCAAGCATTGCATTCAAGATTTATCTACTTCAAGCAAGAATCAAGAACCACATCCATTATAGTTATTTCAAGCATAATTACAACATTTTATTGCTAGGGTTTGGTGAGTTACAACATTCTATTTTTTTCATTCATCATTCTTCTTTACATTTTCTTTCATTTCGAGGTTTAATTACCAGCAAGGGGTTTGACCAAGGAAAACCCCTATTCTCTAACCCCACAACCATTTTTCCCTCTCTTTGTATGTGATTTTTAGGTCTAGGTTGTAGATTTATCAAGGAGAAAGATTGGAAAAGTTGTCATCAATTTATAAAAGCAAGTCAAAGTTGTGAAGAAGCCTTGGAGGAGCTTGGAGAAGACCTATAGGCTGAATCTTGTAGTTTCAGACCAGGATATAAATTAGGAACAAAAAAGTAGACTGAGAGCTACATGATCCAACTTTGAATTTGTAGAAATTCAGAAGTGGATTGATTCACCATTATTGGTGAATGAGTCCCATTGTACTTGTCTGTCAGGGATTGTTGTAGATCTAAGTACCCATTTGTCTAAAACCCGTTTCTGCATAGTTTACCAGAAAATGGACTGATTTGCTTAGCTTGGCATATGAGTCCTAGTTGGCTCTAATATTAAATTTTTGAGGATTCTAGATCTCCATTTTTCCTTCTTCAGTTTCCCAGGTGCACATCTCTAGTTTTATAACTTTCTATTGCATTTTACTTGCATTTCTATGTCATTTTGTATATTACATTATGTTTTCCACCATTTTTTTTTCCAAGCCCAAAATTGGTGGTGAACCCTTCATTTCTTTTCATTCAATCCCCCTAGGGCATTCCCTTTATCATATTTCAATCTCCTTTGCATTGAAATCTCAAGGGTTGTTCTTGAGTGAAGTGTGCCTTAGAAGAAAAAGGTGGACCTCTTTCCTTTTAGGTCTAAAACCCTAGAATCCCGAGAGAGAGCCTCCATCCCATTTTTCTTCAGCTCACTACCTTGTTAGAGAACATTAAGAGTGCAATACTCCAATAGCCAATAAAATCGTTGTCCCATCAGACATGTGGTAAAGTTCCATGCTTTTTCAAAAAACAACATGGGACCCACCATGGGTCTCATGGAATTCTGAGAGTGAAATATTTAGGCTTTATATGTAGGGAATATTAAGCTTTTCCTAGCCTATAATACCTATAATTAAGGGGTCAATTTTTTCATGACTCTAAAGGCTTAAGTTGTAACTTAAGCTATAAGTAACAACCTATCACCAATCAAGGGTCAATTAGAAATTCTATGAAGGCACCATTATTGAAACTTTTAGGGTTTCTCTGCTAAATCCTAATTTGACCAAAGAGAAAACATAACTCAATTATGAGCTCCATTTTCAACCACTAAACATGTAGACCATACCTTTGAAATGAGTATGAAAAACCCACATTAGATCTATCATTAGTTTTGTCCGTAGTACTCAAGAAATAGTCTTTGAAATAATATGTCACTATTGCATGACAAATTTCCAACACTTTGAGCAACAACATGCTCTTCTCTCCATCAAACTTCACCATTCTTCTTGAGACTAACCTTCCTTACATCAATCCAATTTCCTTTTGACATCAATGACAATATATTTCCAATGAAAAATATTTATATATCTTGATTATTCTAGCCTTAAAATTCATGATCTTAACCTTTCCTTCTAATCAACCCTCTTCATGTCATGTTCTCTAAGATTTGATATCATTTTATACAATTTCCACTATGGGTCTCAACTAAGAGAGTCTTAGTAAAAAAACCCTAATCATTAATTAACACATACAATGGAACATTAACACACAATATGCAAAATAAAATGTTTCATTTTTTAAATATGAAGGTTTTTATAGACTGAACAAAATAAAAATTATACCACCTTGCAACTTTCTCTTCAATTCATTTGATGCTTTTTTCAATGTGCAAAAAATTTTCACCATGGCCAAATGGATTGTAAATATAAAAAATGAGAGAGGTTACTGTAGATGAACCCTACACAACCCTATAACTTCAAACAAACTATCTCTAAGTGGCACAATTTCTGAGAAATAACTCATCAAAGTTTTCCCCTTTTTGGCAATTAGAGCTCTTAAGAGAAATAACTAGTACAATGTAGTCTAGAATGATTAGGTATGATTGGGTACAAAACAAGACCTTACCTAGCATAAAATAGGCCACATGGATGTGTTGGCATTGCCAGTTTGGCCACATGATGAACATAATAAAAATTATGCCACCTTGCAATTTTCTCTTCAATGCATTTGATGCATTTTTCAACATGTGAGAAGTTGTTACCATAGCCAAATTGGATTGGAGATAAAGAAAACTAATAGATATTATTGTAGAGGGACCCTACATGACCCTGTACCTTTATACATAATGTTTCTATATGCCATAGTTTTCAAGAAACAACTCGTCAAAGTTCACCAATTTTTGGCATTTAGGGATCTTATGAGAAAGCATCGGTACAATGTAGCTTGGAATGATCCAACATGTTGGGGCATGAAACAATACCTTTCCTAGTATAAATCTACCCCCTCAGACATGTTGGCACTATTAGTTTGATTGCACGATAAATGAAAAAAAGTTATGTCACTTTGCAACTTTCTCTTCAATGCATTTGACACTTTTTTCAATGTGTGAAAAGTTATCACCATGAAAAAATGGATTGGTGATATGAAAAACTGGGAGGGGTTATTATAGAGGAACCCTACATGGCCCTGTACCTTTAGACAAAATATTTTTAAGTGCGACAATTTCCCAGAAATAGCTCATCAAAGTTTGTTTTTTTTTGGCGTTTAGGGATCTTAAGAGAAAGCATTGGTACAATGTAGCTTGGAATGATATGACATCTTGGGATGAAAAATAGGACCTTGCCTAGTATAAACCTACCCAACTAAATGTTTTGGCATTGTTGGTTATGCTACATGATGAATAGAATAAAAACTATGCCACCTTGTAACTAGATTGGAGATATGAAAAAAATGAGAGAGACCCTACATGACCCTTTAGATTTAGCAATTTTTTTTCTAAATGCCATGATTTCTAAGAAACATCTTGTCAAAGTTCACTAGCTTTTGGCATTTAGGACTCCTAAGAGAAAGCACCAAAACAAGGTAGTGTGGAATGATTTGGCATGCTGGGGTGCAAAAAAAGACCTTTCCTAGCAAAAACCTACCCACCTAGATGTTTTGGCACCATTGGTTTGTCTGCATGATGAACAAAATGAAAGTTATGCAGCATTGCAACTTTTCATTAAATGCATTTGATACTTTTTTAATGTGCAAAAGTTTTCACCATGGCCAAATGTATTGGAGATATGAAAAATTGAGAGGGGTTATTGTAGAGGGACCCTAAGTGACCCTATACCATTAGAAAAAATATTCTTATGTCCCATGGATTTTGAGAAAAATCTCATCAAAGTTTTCGACTTTTTGGCACTTAGGGCTCTTAAGAGAAAGTGGTAGCACAATGTAGCTTGAAATGATCCAGAATGTTGGGGTGTCAAATTGGAACTTGCCTATAATAAACATGCTCACTTGCATGTGTTGGAGTTGATGGTTTAGGACCATGAAGAAAAAAATAATTTATTGAATATTGGAACTTTTTGTTGAATGCATTTGATGTTTTTTGTAACATTTGAAAACTTGATTTTGTGAGCAAGAGGATTGGATCCTTGTAAAATTGGGAGATATTATTGTAGGGGGATCCCACATTACCTTATAGTTTTAGAATTAAAATTCATATGTGCCATGGTTTCCAAGAAACAACCCATCAAAGTTTGGTAGTTTTTTGCACATAAGACACTTAAGAGGATGTGTCGGTATAGTGTGGCTTGGAATGTTCAAGAGAGTTAGGCAGTAAAACAGGAGAATTCCTAACATAAATAAACCCGCTCATACATTTTGGCATTGAAGTTTTAGGCCCATGATGAACGTAATGAAATTTATTCAACATTGCAACTTTTCATTGAATGCATTTGATGATTTTTGTAACATTGAAAACTTGTCACCATGATCAAATGGATTGGATTCTTGAAAAGTTGAGAGAGGTAATTGTAGATGGAATTTACTTAACCTTGTAGGCTTATATGGAATGAGTAATCTAGTGGTTCACTAAATGGGAAGTAAGGGATGTTCAGTTTTCTTTGGCATACAAGACTAAAATGTTAGCTCTTAAAGAGAAAAAATGTATCAATAAATTCACATGCGATGAAAATATAGAATCTTAATAAAATCTAGATGGATGACATATAGTGATTTTATGGGTGGCATATGCAATATCAAGCTTCACCAAATTTGTGTGAGTATATAGACACTTTACCTCGGCTCTTTTGATTTTTCATATAGTAAACTGATTTAGGATGCAATCAAATAATTAAACAATATGAATAAATAAACTAGATTTACATGCAAGAGTTGGCAAATTGATTGAATATAGAGGAATATCCAGTAATTATTTATTTTTTATAAGGTGATGAATTTGAATTTGTATTTAAATTGTTGTGACATGATAGGAAATTAGATTCAAAAATTAAAATTTGGATATGGGATTAGAAGGTTGGAAAAAAACTCTATAGAAGCTTACATTATAATAAACAAGGTTATGTTTTGTAGCCTAGACCTGGACAAGACTATATCTTGCATCTTGATAGATAATATAGTTCCACACAATGAAAATTTACCCTTGACAATTCAATACCATATAAATCAATCCATGCGATATGGCCTCATTTCTAAAAGGTTATAAAAGAAATATGACAACAAATCTTAGATCACATTTGGGTTATAAAAGACATATTTAGACTAAGAAATCAAATATGATCTCATTATTGTGATACAAGTATAAAAAATGTTAAAATATTGTATTAATGTGCCAAGTGGTTCCAATAGAAAGATATAAGTATTGCTACAACTTTTGTGTCCTCACACATAAAATGCTTGGGCTAAGTAAATTATGAGAACACTTTAAACCATTTAAGCTACTAGTTTACATATAAAATATTTATATAAATTGATCTCCATAAGGCCATGAGGTCATACAAAATGTCATCAAAATGTCATACAATGCCATCATGAGGGCACACAAAATGACATCAAAATATCATACAATATAATTTTGAGGGTGCACAAAATATCATCAAAATGTCATATAATGCCATCAGACCAATGTATTCTCTCTCAATCTAAAAAATATCATTGATCCACGTAGCCACACCAGAAATGTTATCTATGTAACATGTATGGGCATACAAAATGTGTTCATCTATGAATATTGAATACTATTTCTCAAATATTCGACCTTTCTTTGCCTGACTATACGTTAAACCTTGGTCACTTGTAATAGTTGATGCCTTGCATCATTCTGATCTCTTATGCTCCTCACTATTTTGTACCTCAACCTATACATACAAAATATAAAATTATATACTATGCCAAAGTCAAAAACTATAATAATTATTTAAAATGATACATATATATTAAACATACTTACAACATATTGATAGTCGAATTCTTCTTTCTTACGATTCTCAACATCATCAAGAGATGTCTGTCCTCACACAAGGGGTCTTTACATCCATGTATAACATAACAAATATATATTTATCAATTATTTTTTATAGGTATACTAATACCAATTGACACAAAATAAACATTATTAAACATAAATATTCATACTCATACAGGTGAGTTAAGCACATTGATGATGAAATTGTTGCAGTAAAGCCAGATTCTAAATTTTCTCTTATTCCAAGAGGTGTGATTGTATTCATCAACTAAACGAACAATAATATATTAAAATAAAAAAACACAAATATATATAAACAATAAATTTAAAATTTACAAAAATAAACTTAAATGTGTTATAGTTTTCCTGTGTAAATCCAATGCAATAAGAATCCATGGAAACATGTGTACTAGATGGTGATGCGATTCCCACCTATTTAATTAAAAGTTATATTTTAAAATTATAAATTATTATTTTATTTTGATATATAATATGAATTTTACCTTTGATACAAATGTAGGTGTACAATTTTTTGTATGAATGCTCGATGATGTACCAAACTTTGATGTTACACCCTAAAATGCATAATGTTTGCATCAGTTTAATTCAATTCTATAATTAAAAAACTATTTATATTAAAAAAAATTAACTATTTAATAGATAAAATTTTATAAATTGAAATCAACATACTTGCATTTGACCAACATACACCTCATTCATCAACTCATCTATCATCATTTCATTATATAATGCACCACCTTGATGACCCTTGCTACTCCCATAACATCTATATTAACAATGAGAACACATATGGGAGGTGGAACCATCTGCACCCTCTACATTGCTATCTTTCCCAAATCATAGATTACAACAGTTTGAGCATATATGAGAGCTAGGGGCACTAGAGTTAGATGGTTGAGCTACCACATCATCCTATGAGGTAAAAGGATAGGTATCTATGTTCCATTCTATATAATGGTGTCTATCAAGATAGCAACTACATGGAGAGTCTATACCTCCATACTCTCCTTGATGGATACTAGAACCATCACATGATAAATAGGTATTTTTCCTAGTGTTCTTCAATGTTCATGGTTATCTACCTAACAATCTCTTGGTCTATTTTGGGAAGAGTCCCCACCTCTACCTTGAAACTCCCTCATATAAAAATAATTGGGAATTTGATGAAGGATAAACTCACTATATAGTTAAATTCTAAGAAAATAGAGTTACACCTCATAATTATTACATGGAGGTTGGTCAAAGATCATCCACCACTTATCCTAAAAATTATTTAGATTATCTCATCATGATACACCAATATATTGGAAACCTCTTTGAATTCAAAGGAATATGTTCATTGGTTCTAGGATTCATAAAAAAGAACACATATATTTTCTTTTCTTGTGTCTTTCATTTTCACTTGATCATAGGAAAATTTTGTTGCATAAAATTGATGACATGCATCTCTATAAGTTTTCCATTCATTTTTTTGATTTGTGAATATGTCAACATTCATCATCATTGCTTCTGATGCTTTAAGGCGAGGGATAGGTGATGTTGGTTTGATGTTGAACCCCTCAATTCTGAAACTAATTCAAAAATCACTTTTTTATTCTAGGCGTCCTAGCAAATTGTCTTGTCTTTTTCTAGGGTTTGTTGGAAGGCTTGGAGGAAGGTCAAGCATCCTATAGTATTCCTTAGGGACTTAGTCATTTTAATTTTGTTATGGCTCGGGGTTTATATGATCTGTTATAAAATTTCAAAAAAGAAACATGAAATTGATTAAAAAAACAATCCATTTTTTCAAATGCAAACAAAATTTAAATCTAATGCACAAAAAGTAGCACTTACCTCTTCTCTGGCATGGCATTGTGTAGCTAGGTTGCAAAGGGAAAAATTAAATTCATGTTATGTTGGGTTGAGGGAAAGAAATTGTTCTAGAAAATATAATAGGGAAAAAGTTTTAGATTAATAGCGAATAGCATACGCTAAATCAAACCCTAATCAACAATGGAGAACAATGAAAGAAAAAAGCATAAGAATATTGAAACAACATCACCTTGTCTTCAAGCTTCCATTAATTGACCTCCATTGGCCTCCTCCATCTTGCTGAAAATTATGTGATCGCCCTCATATTGAAATGCAACTATAACCTATGTCTAAGCCAAGCAAGATATTGAAGTATTATATGCTCAAGTGCTCAAAGCTCTCCAGCATTCTAAAAATAACTTTATGTCTAAAATGGCTTGAGAGAGAGACTTTTAAAGAATTCCAAATTGACAATGGATGGTTAGGATTAGAAGTTTATAAAAACCTAAGATCAATGGCTAAGATTGAATGTGATAAGAAGCATTAGGGTTAGGGCAAGTTTTGAAATGAAGGGCTAAGATTTAATTGAAAGCATTTAAATCAATGGTGGAGAAAAATAGGTAGTTGGAATAATATAAATTATTTCATTTATGGAGGAAAGTTGACTTTTGGGTTTAATTCATAAATATGAATAAGATAGGAGGAAATAAATAATTATTTTAATTATTTATTTGTGGGATGGAAAGTGGGTTGAATGAATAATTTTATTTAATTGAAGGATAAATGGTAATGTTAGTAAATGGTACTTAGGAATGAGGATTGATCAGTGACATATTTAAATAAATAAATGGTACTTTATTTATTTAAATAATCATGGAGGAATAGTCAGAAATTAATATGACATCAGGACATAATCAAATGGTTTAATTATGTGAGGAGGATGTCTAACATGGAAAAATGTAGTTCAAGGGACTAGGTCATTTTTGTGTGTCTATAGAAAATGTGGGCCGTGGGTGAGAAAAATGGACAAGTTTTTGGGTATGTGTAGGATCATGATGGGCCAAAAAGTGGCAATATGATGGGTATGTGGTTGACGACTCTTTTTTTACCCAAAATTGATGAAATGAAAAGGGTTATTAAAGGAGATTCTCAGATTTCCACCATTATAAATTATGCTTTACTTTGAATTTAATAAATAATTATTAATTATTTTCTATTGAATTTTGATTAAAGTCCTGATTTGTAGGCTGATTGAAAAACATCTATAGCTTTCAAATGATATCATATTTTTTGAATCCAAAAAATGCGTCACATTCTATGCTTCGCATAATATAAGATTTAAAAAAAAAAATGAATTTCATGAAGTTTTGACCAAGTTAAGGTGGTCAGACATACGAGTCTTTAAATTTTTTAAAATTTGTCATAAAAAAATTATAATTAATTATTTACTTGGAAAAAAATACAAAAAAATATGCATCACATCGGGACATGAGTCCTCTACTTATATCTAAAATATTATAAAAAACATTATCATTTTAATGTGGTTAGGGTGGTCAGACAGACACCTACTTCCTTGAAATTTAAGTACTACTATATTGAAATTTCAAATTTTCACCAAATAGATTTTATTTTTTTGTAAATAAACCTAGTAATTTAGAAACTGCATTCAATTTTCTACAAATTCTATTCTTACATATTTTTGAAATAATATAGATAACTTATTCAATTTTATATGTCAAGTTGCCTAACTCTGATTTTTCTAAATTTTTTGCCACTTAAGGGCCTGTTTTTTCCATGATGATCCTACACATACCCTTTTCTTTCTATAACTTTATTCAACAAAACAAGTACATGTTTTTCTTTCATAAAATGTGTACGCATTTTTTCATAAAAACCATGCATGTGTTTTGTTCTTATAAAATGCACACATTTATTGTTTTAATAAGAATGCGTACAAATTTTCCTTTCATAAAAACATGTGTACATTTTTTGTTCAAATAATGCACTCGTGCTATGGCTCTGAAAATTTGAGCCATGTGTTATTTTAATTTCTTCAAAACATGAGCATTTTTTCTCATTTTTTGGCATTTGGGCACTTTTTGGTGCCTCATCTTGGTGCACATGCCCTATAACCCAAAGTTCTTTGGAAATATTTATAATTCCTACACTTCTTTAGGGCTTGAAATATGACATAAAACTCATAGTCATAGATTGAAAATCTCTTCCTTGCATCATTTAATTTATCACTAAAATAAGCTATTATTTTATCTTCTTGACTCAACATTGCTCCTATTACATTTCCACTAGCATCACAATCAATCTAAAATACTTTTTCAACATTAGGAAATTCTTTCACTAGTTGTTCTATTACCTTTTTCCTATAGGAACTTGTCAATCCATGAAAATATCTTACCTTTATGATATCTAAAGGTTTTGACCATGTAACAATTACTCTAACTTTATTTTGGTCCATCTTCAATCCTTTCATGGAAATGACAAAACCCAAATATACTAGCTCTCTCTTCATCAAACTACAATTCTTCATTTTTATTAATGTCTTCTCTCAATCTGTAAAATACCTTTCTAGTATTTAACAACTATTCTTCTTTAGCCCTATTGAAAATAAAATTACCATCAAAGTAGAAAATAACAAAATTACCCAAAATGTTCTTTAGTACCTCATTCATTAGTATCATAAATGTACTTGGTGCATTAGTTAACTTAAAAGGCATGATTAGCCACTCATACAAGCCCTCATTTTTATTTAATGTAGCCTTTCATTGATCACCCTCTTTGATTCAAATATAATGATATGCAATTTTTAGGTCAATAATTTTTGAAATATTTTATACCACTCAAATAGTACATGATGTCATCCATTCTTTGCAATGCAAATATTTACTTGATGGCGATCTTATTAATAGATATTTAACCTATGCACATCCATAATTCTCCTTTTTTCTTCATGCTAATATTCCTAGTACCACACATGGGATTAAAATTTCTCAAATTAACCCTTTCCTCAAAAACTCATGTACGTATCAATTTAAATCCATTTTTTAACTAGTTTCATCCTATGAACCACTTTATTTATAAAACCTAGTTCTTTTTATCAAATCCATCTAATGATTGCTAGTTTGAACTAGTGGGAATCACTTAGGCACATTGTTTGACATAATATCTTAGTATTTTTTTTAAAGTGTGGTTACTTCCCTTTGTCATGATTCTTTTTAATTTGCAGTTGAATTCATCATACCGTAAGTGTTGCATTTCCTTGGAATCAATACGAAAAACATCTTCTCATGTCTCAATCCATCCAGAAACTCCTTATTATCTGCCAAATAGATTTTGGAATTTCCACATACTTCACTTCTATCTTCTTCCAAATTTGAGGCCACAATATAGGTATTCTTTTCTCTATCATGAATCACCTTCTTGTCATACTACCATTGTCTTCCAAATAATATACCAAATACATCCATCCATATAATATCACACAATTCTTAATTATTATACAATCCTGTGTAGAATTTCACCAAACACTATTCACTTAAACGTATCTTGTGTTCATCTTGAATCCATGAGATCCTATTTATGGGTTTGGATTTCCTACCATTTTTAACTATAATTTATTCACCATTTGGGTATGTGCAGGATCATCATGGAAAAAATAGGCCCTTAAGTGGCAATAAAAAGACATAAAATCAGAGTAAGACAACTTGACATAAAAATTTGAATAAGTTATCTATATTATTTCAAAAAAATGTAAAAAATAGAATCTGTAGAAAATTGAATTTAGTTTCTAAACTACTAGACCTTTATTTTTTTTTTTTAAATCTATATGGTGAAAATTTGAAATTTCAAGGTAAAAATAAGAAGTAGGTGTTGGTCTGACCACCCTAACCACAATAAAATGATAATTTTTTTTTATAATATTTTAGATATAAGTAGAGGACTCATGTCTTGATGTGATGCATATTTTTTTATAATTTTTTTCCAAGTAAATAATTAATTATGAATTTTTTATTACAACTTTTAAAAATAATAAAAGCTCGTCTGTCTAACCACCTTAACTTGGTCAAAAATTCATGAAATTAATTTTTATTTTTTTTAATCCTATAGTATGTGAAGCATAGAATGTGATGCATGTTTTGGATTCAAAAAATGTGATACCATTTGAAAGTTATAGATGTTTCTCAATCATCCTATCAATCAGGACTTTATTCATAATTCTAATAGAAAATGAATAATAATTATTTATTAAATTCAAAGTAAAGCATAATTTATATTAGTGGAAAGATGAGAATATCCTCTAAAAACCCTTTTCGTTTCATCAATTTTGGGTAAAAAAAAAGTTATCAGCCACATGGGCCATCATATGGCTTACATATCACCACTTTTTGGCCCATCATGATCCTGCACATACCCATTTCCTTCAACATGAACTTGTCTATACTACCACTATCAATTATACCTTTGCAACATTACCTAGTAATTTACATACTATTCTTAATATACTTTTCCTTTGCATTAGTTCCTTAGGTGTCTCTATTTACAACAAAGATCTTCTCATTACCAATGATTCACCTTGTTTTAAATTTGCCTACTAAACTTAGTTATCTAATAGGTTCTTCCTTTGCATATGTTGCCCTTGATACATTATCGATCTTTTTCCTAGCACACCCTTTCTAACATTCAAATGTCCTATGTCCTCCTTCATATTTGAAACAAGCTCCCTTGAATGGTCTCTAATGAAATCCATTTCAACCTCTCTAATATCCTTCATTGTGGGGTATGTGAAGGATCATCATGAAAAAAATAGGCCCTTAAGTGACGATAAAATTCAAAAAAATCAGAGTCAGGCAACTTGACGTAAAAATTTGAATAAGTTATCTATATTATTTCAAAAATATGTAAGAATAGAATATGTAGAAAATTGAATGTAGTTTCTAAAATACTAGGTTTATTTAAAAAACAATCTATTTGTTGAAAATTTGAAATTTCAACGCAGTAGTACTTAACTTTCAGGGAAAAAATAAGAAGTAGGTGTCTGTCTAACTACCCTAACCACAATAAAATGATAATATTTTAGATATAAGTAGAGGACTCATGTCCCGATGTGATGAATATTTTTTTGTAATTTGTTTCCAAGTAAATAATTAATTATAAATTTTTTATTACAAATTTTAAAAAATATAAAACACTCATATGTTTGACCACCTTAACTTGGTTGAAACTTCATGATTTTTTTATTGTTTTAATCCTATAGTATATGAAGCATGTTTCAGATTAAAAAAATGTGATACCATTTGAAAGTTATAGATGTTTTTCAATAAGCCTATCGATCATGACTTTATTTGTAATTCAAATAGAAAATTAATAATAATTATTTATTAAATTCAAAGTAAAGCATAATTTATATTGGTGGAAAACTGAGAATCTCCTTTAAAAACCTTTTTCGTTTCATCAATTTTGGGTAAAAAAAAAGTCGTCAGCCACATGGGCCATCATATCACTTACATATCACAACTTTTTGGCCCATCATGATCCTACACATACCATGTGATAGAAAAAAATTTCATTCCTCCCCCAGTGATATAAATTGTTTCCTCTTTCTTCATTTTCATAAGGGATTTGCTTCTTATTATGTTATGCATATGAATTTACCTTACTACATTTTGATCTAACTCTCTAGAATCTACCTCGTCTAACTTCCTACCTATTTTCAAATCTATTGTTCAACTAATTTAGCATAAATTGATATACTTCAACTATCATCATTATTACCAAACTCAATTCTTCTTGAATTTATAATTCTTAGTCCATTTATGTATTGCATAAATTTTTCCTTGGCAGTTTCACTATACCCAATTATGATCATATTATAAAATTATTCAATGTACTCCACCAAATTTCCTACTTCCTTAGTTTTTGCAATCTATTTACTAGTTCTAGCTCATAATAAATAGGTATGAATTGATTTTTCAAAATTTTCATCATCTTATCCCATATGGTGATCTTTCCCTTTCCTCTCCTATTCTTATCTAGGCTAACTTCCTTCCAAAAAATAGTAGCATGTCCTTTCACCTTGGTTGTTACAAACCTCAACCTTTTTAGATATTTAATTTCTTCTTACTCAAATTACTCTTCCATATCACTTATCTATTTTTCTTAGGATTCAAATCAACAACATAGTTAGAAATCTAAATTTTAGATCTCTTACCAATCTTAGAAATAGTTTTCAACATTTTGATGTGATTTGATTCTTCTTCTTCTAGGTTTTCCTCCTGTTGATTTGAAGTTTGATCTCCTAATTCATCATGCTCACTTTCATCTTCATTTCTATGGTTTAGACTCCTATCTTCTTCCATAGAATCCACTCAAACTTTGATTGTCCTCATCATGTCTAACATTTCTTCCATTCTTCTAGAAAAAATGGTTATAACAAGTTCTCTCCTCGGTGGTATCTTTCCTTAGATCTAGTGTAACTATGGTAGTTTGTTTATATGTCCATAATGTTGCATCTTCCTCGCAATTGGTTCTTTTCTAACAATTTATTGTAGGCTAGCTTAGGTTGATGATATATTCACACATGGATCTATAGTAATTTCATTCCTCCCAAGGGATTCAAAACCTTAGCTTTGATGCCACTTCATGTAGTCACTAATGGAGAGTCTTGAGAAAGGAATGTTTGATTATGTAGCTTATAGTTAGCACAATGTAATTAAAACATAATAGTAATGAAAATTTTCATTGGTTCAATATCAAAAAATTATTACAATATGGATCATTGGCTTTCCACATGATCATTACAAGTTGTTATATAAAGATATGGCAATTGAGTGCAACTCCTCAAATATTCTACTTCTAAAGTTATTTCCTATAAATCTTTCAATGACTAAAAAAAAAATCAAGAGGCATTTATATAGTGGTTCAATGCTTTAGGGATAATTTGTGTTGGATTCAAGAGGTCCCAAAATTTAGTGTCCTATGAAATGTGTAGGTTAGCCGACATCTGGTGTTGAAACTCCAAGAGTGAATGAAACCCAATCTAGTTCCAATCAATGGTTCCTTCAGTTCCATATTGCCTTATGATAATTTTTTTTGAATATCTCAAATCACAAGAACATTTCAAAGATTGAACTAGGATAAGGGAACAATAAAATCAAGGTGGAAGATAAATGTCTAACTCATATGCAATAAATGCTAGGTATATGTGAATATCTACCAAAATATGTGTTGCATACAACTTGTTCCTACCATTGTCACATGTGCAAAAGTGTATATGATAGTAAGTAGTTAAACAAACTATAAATATTAAATTTTATAGCCACCCATTTCTTGTAAAAATTATAATAGAAAATAAAAAAATGTAACCAACAACAATCCACATAACTCACTATTACAAATAAACTAAAACAAGATTAAACTACAACTTTACAACGTAACTACTTACCTAATCAATATACTATTAAAATGAAATAAGTTAAATTAAATTAGACAATTGAAAAAATCAAAATTTGACTTTTATCAAATAAATTTAAATAACCAAATCATCTAAGATATCAATTTGTTTCAAATTATTAAAAATACTTGCGTATACCATCATAAATTTTAAAAAACTAAAACTGAACCACTATAAAATTTTCAAATTACAAAAAAAAAAATATAAACAAATATCTTAAATGTGCTCATTAAAATTTTGGTCATACATATGAGTCAAATAAATAATTCGCTAATTTGGTCCAACAAATAATATATTAAACCTCGTGCTTAAATATAAGATAGTGAATATGAATATACGAAAATTTCCATGATGGCGACACTACCAATCAGCGTTGCTGTTGCATTAAAAATCATCGTTGGTTTACTTACCCGGTGAAGTCAAGAACTAAGAAGGATTCGTCAAATAACACCTACCATGGCTTTCTCATTCATTATCTGTATTTGGCATGCAAGATAGGCGTTCGCCGATATGGAGAGCCATTGACGAAGTTATTACGATTCGAAACATAAATTATTGTTCAGTATATACGTCGCATTCGAAAGGATAATTCGTAAGATATATCTGCCGACTCTACGCATATGCGCATGCTTTTTTATATTACTATTAAAAACAATAAAACCGGACACCAAATATGGGTGAGGCGAAAAATAGGTGCCTATCGAACTGTGTAGATATGGCACAGAACAATCCGGCTATAACTAAGAACTAGTATGCAATTGGGTGGATTTCCGGGAAGGACGTTGTTTGCACAAAAATGTAGAGAACCAAGATGATTGTGTATGGTTCCTCTTTCTATAAATATCCCGAGCATGTGAATAATGTGAGGTTCTTATACAAATCATGGTTGATGTAGTCATCGTGTAGGTGGTGAGTGAATAGTATGCATTCCTGTACGAGGTTGAGGTTACGTGCTGAGAAGTGTGAACTCTTTTATGTGTTGTACATTAGTAGGGTGCACATTAAGTTTTTGTTTTTCTTGGATTCTTCAAAAGCAATGGAATGTATTCTTGTATGAGGTTATGTACTAAGAAGTGTGAATCCTTTCACGTGTTGTACATTATTAGGGTGCACATCAAGTTCTTGATCTTCTTAGACTCTTCAAAAGCAATGGAATATATTCTTATATGAGGTTATGTGCTAAGAAGTGTAAACTTTTTTATGTGTTGTACATTATTAGGGCACACATTAAGTTCTTGCTCTTCTTAGACTCTTCAAAAGCAATGGAATATATTCATGTATGAAGTTAGTGATAAGAAGTGTGAACCCTTTCATGTGTTGTACATTATTAGGGTGCACATTAAGTTCTTGCTCTTCTTAGACTCTTCAAAAGCACTGGAATATATTCATATATGAGGTTATGTGCTAAGAAGTGTGAACTGTTTTATGTGTTGTACATTATTAGGGTGTGTATTAAGTTCTTGCTTTTCTTGAACTCTTCAAAAGCAATGGAATATACTTTTTTATTTGACACAATGAAGACATGGACATTTCTAATGCAAATTCTCTATTTCGATGCAAATACTAATAATAAGTAATGTGACATCAAAGATCCATGTCAAACATAAGTGAGGTATATAGGTTAATCTACACTTTATCATAGAGTTCATTCATAGAATTATAAATTATAGAATATGCAAGAGAATCTTAAAGATAGTTTACAAATTAACTATTACAAATTTAAAATATTAAAAGATTGGCAAATAAAGATACTTATGGGGTGAGGAACATATGTTCACAAAGTTCAACAAGGCTAAGAGTGAGTATTCATATGATTACAAAAGGGGTATCCTATTTGATTTATCTAGACGATAAATAATTCAATAACAAATACTTGAAGCATGTTAATATTCATTTCTCACCAATTGATTCTTCTCTCAAGGTCTCTCAAGGGATGTTTATAGATATTACAATGAGGAATGAAAATTTGTTTGACAGTAAATGGGTAACATATCAAACCAGTTAGCAAATGACTATACAATATTTTTCATCTTCCTCAATGTGTTGGGTTGGGAAAATATATAAAGTATGTTATAGTTACAAAACAAGAAGTGAGACTATAGTGACTCATCCAAAATTGTTGACCTTCTATCTACTTGTTGGGTACATTTTTTAATAATTGGCTTGTTTCATAGTCAGTCATTTATGTGTACAAATCTACTAAGTTTTCTAAGTATACACACGAAATTATGCAAAGTTGTGCATAGTAGCACATGATTGACAATGTGCCAAAGTCATACATAATGGCACATGATGTCAAGGATTCATAAGTCATCATGCATGATTGTGTGTGATGGTAAGAGTTGAATGAAGCATCATAAGTACTTGCACATGAGCACAAAGGGTTATTGAGGTTTGTAAGGTAGATCATAAAATAATGTAAGTACTTGTGTGAGGTGCAAATCACTACTAAAGCTTGCATATGGTGGTGCAAAATTTTTAGGTGCTACAATATTCATCTTAGCATTATGTTGTTATGTAAGAAGTTCAACATAGCATTGTGCTAAAACACAAGTTTATACATTTTGTTCAAGATAATACTAAGGACTTCCATGACTTTTTCTACCTTAGGATACATGCTAATTGAGTGAAGTTATGTATTGAGGATAGCTATATGTACAATTTATGATGAAGGGTGAGTCATTCAAATGGTGCAAGTCATATTGAGATGTCACAATTTAGTCTTCATGTTATGTCACCAACATTGTTGTGTTGTATTTATATCTACTTGTATAGGGTGTGTCTATAAAAATTTACATGTTCCATATAGAATAATATAATTGTAAGCAAAAACCATTAGGTTGTAGAACTAGGTGGAAGTTCTCAAGGGAGCCACTTGTGTTGATTCATAATTTTTGTTAATAATGTATGATATCATTCCTCTCAAAGGTTTGTCCTTTGGCATCCTTACAAATGTGTCTAGTGTAAAGTTACCACAATCAAATATTATTTTATAATGAGCTATTTTAATATTTACTAATTTTTCTTTATGTATAAATTCAACACATTGATGTAAAATAAAAGGAATAAGTTTCTATCAATGAATCTATAGTTACCAAATTAAAACAAAAAGTCTATCAAATAACCCTATAAAATGTCACAAAATTAGGTCTTTATGTCAAACTCCTTAACGCATACCTTATATTAACATGTGGAATTCACTAAGAGTTGGATAAGTAATGATCCTTTATGAATACTAAGTATGTATAATGGAATGTAGTAAGTATTTTATAGGATATCTCTAGTAATGAGAAACTCCTTAGCACATACCTTATATTGAACTTTTGATAATGAAGATTCCCTTTCTAAAAACAACGGTGAACTTTTGATAATGAAGATTCCCTTTCTAAAAACAATGGTGAACTTTTGATAATAAAGATTCCCTTTCTAAAAAATGGTGAACTTTTGACAAAGAAGATTCCCTTTCTAAAAACAACGGTGAACTTTTGTTAATGAAGATTCCCTTTCTAAAAACAACGGTGAAGTTTTGATAATGAAGATTCCCTTTCTAAAAACAACGTTGAAGTGATGAGAAGGGGTTCATATGATACGTTCACATAAATATACGTAGTGGAAAGTGATTTTTGTGTTTTGTTTTTCACATGAAGTTTTTGGGCCTCTTCACAGAGTTTCCCTATAAAAGAACATGCCTATTGATGATTCCTATTGTCACTGCCCATTTTAACTTGGCCAGGCGAAGAAGATCAATAGGAATAAGATTTTTCAGCCATGGTATGGAATATGGGATATGAGGCCCCAGACTTCTATGAGTTTGATGCCTCAACTGATCTGAGTATATCACCGACTTTCCTGCTGAATGATATAGATGCTAATGGGGTGGAAGCTAACTGCTACTAAACATTTGAAGACCGCCTTATTGGCGTCAACAGTTCTTTTAGTTATTTTTCTAATTGCAAAGGATGCTCATAGTTGACTTAAATAAGTACTTGTTATTTATTTATTTTATATATAGTTGACTTATGTTATATCTTTCTCTACTAGTGTTGAGTTCTTTTCATTGAAGAAAACCCTAATAATAAAACAATTACCTGTGAAAGAAGAAACTTATAGATACTAATTACATGAATTGAGTAAATAGTAATTCACATAATTCTTGATTTTGCAATATTACTCTCAATAGCTCCACAAATACCTCATTAAAGTTAGACTGCCAAATCTTTGAATAATGAAACAACACAAGGACTCTAACAGTTCTTCAATTCTAGTTTCCATCTTTCTTGTGTTTATCTAGTTTACTTGATTAAACTTGTAAACTTCCTTGTCTAAGTTGTGAGTATGTGTTTGAAAATGTCTTTGTAGAAAAAGAGAAACAAATCCATAAAAAATATTCTCTAATTTCAGGAAAATAACTATATAACTATATGTATACTTGAGGGTTCCCAAACATTAATCATATATATATATATATATATATATATATATATATCACTGGTGGATATTTATGAAATCGAACAGAGGTCGTACTACTTGTCATCATCCTATGTTTCAAGAATTGAACATATTAATAAAGGATTCCATGTTGCACAATTGCAACCAAAACACAATTAAATATGTCAATATAATTTGTAATATGTAATATATCTCAACTTCAGGTATACTCTAATGGCTAATATTTCAAGTCATCATGAAGTGATGAAGTGATATTATTATGCCAAGATCCATGGGAAATCATCTATGTGATGCATCACAATGTACCTGTATCAACCTTAATCATGATTTCATATTATTTTCAACAGGCCGCTACACTCCTTGGCCTAGAGGCCAACTATTGGCTTCAAATCAACAACTCAATTTATTTAGTCACTTGTTAGAAAGCAATATGTTTGTCTAGAGCCATTGATTTTTAGCCAATGATTAGCCTCGAGGATGTGGAATAGTGGTGGAATTTTCAACATATTTGTCCTTATAAATCCTTTCAAAAAATAATCTAAATCAACTAACTACTTGTCAGCTAGAGATCAACCGTTTGAATCTTGCACCCCCAAGGGGTCTCCTTGCTCTAGCTGGACTTTACTGAGAAGAGGGAGGTTTATAGCGGTTGCTAACCAGAATCAACAAACTAGTAAAACCTGACATACTATTGGATAAAGAAATGAAGGTGCTAATTACCAGAGTCAGGCCTGTCCTAGATAGCAATAATGAAGGATTGTACCCAAATTAACAACAACAATAATAATAATCTAAATCAACCATTGGTGATTATGTTGGAGTTGAACTAGACACTGACAAGAATCAAGCCCAGCTGCAAGTACATCCAATCATACTAACTTGCAACAATGGTACTAAATAATTCCCAATTTCTTGAATAGACCAAACATAAATGTTTCACCTATTAGGCATAGGCAAGGTCAAGATTAAAGAAAGGATGCAGGGATATTCTCTAGTAGAGGTTAAGTACAAGTCATCAACGATTGTAGGATCTTGATGGCTTTAGCTTAAGCTCCTCTATTTATTCAAAAATATCCCATGAAGAGAGAAGGGAAGAACTCTCCAAATCAAATACCAAATTGCAATAAAACAATAGATTGCATGCACTTTTAATAGATATGACAACAAAATTCATAGAAATATTAAATAAAACCCTAGCAAGCAAACCCCAACAACATAAAGAATGTTTACACAAGTAAAGAAAACCTCATAGAAGTAGATCAAAGTAAAAGCTAATCCAAGTGAAGCCCACATATTGCCTACGCTACTTCACCCTCACACTCCTCTTGCACTTGGGCACTCTAATTTGTTGCATTGTGGAGCTTCACATCATTGGTTTCTATAGTCAAATTTCAATTGGGCTTCCAATTAAAAAGATAATTTTATGTTGAAACTCTAATTATGCCATTAATGACACTTTAATTACAATGTAGGTTAAATTCATGGGCATTGACGACAAGAAAATAAATATTATGGTGCAAATCAAAGAAAAGAAAAAGAATATAGTCTTAGCTCTAAAATGTTTGCCTGATAATAAACATCGAAGTTTTGTGAACTATTCACATCTGCAGAGGATAGCTTTGTGAAGCCTCATAGAATGGGCAGAGAGAAGAAAAGCAATCAGTCCAAATTTGATACACTTTCATTATATATCCTACATTCTACTCTTTCGATGAAATAAAAAATTGTAGCATTCAGCCTCTATTATAGTTAACCAAGATAGTTTCAATTCAAAATCTTGATCAAATTTCCAACTCCAAAGTTCCCATTATTCTATGTGGCTAGATTGGGCCATTCCAAATAACTCTTACTCCTCAGCTAAAGCCAATATTTCATACCAGCGTGCTCAAAACGTAACCTCTGATGATAAAGAAGGGATATTTATGCAAGTGCATTAATAACTATACGGAAAATGAATACGTCAAATAACATGAGATGCAAAAGTACAAATGATACTTTTATACTCTCAACAATTTTATTTTCTAATTAACCTTTAATTATATCTCAATTAAATATTTTTATTCACCAAAATTAACCTTTAACTATACCTCAAAACAACAGGTTACAGAGTGATCCTTTTACACGGCTGAGTAACAAGTCATGCTGATACGGTCAAATCCAAAATAAGGGAGAGAGGGGAATCGTGATACAACTTAAAACACGACTAGGGCGACTTTTCAATGAAGTATTCCGTCTGGAAACAGCCAACGATGCTTCCATTCACAATATGAATATGTGCAGAGCCGCAAGAACATACCTTAATATTACATTTTAGGCCTGCCTTATTCACTGAATTAGATCTTCATGTCGACCTTTACAATTATATGTGTGATTCAATGGATTTTACTCTACTTTTCTACTCATCTTTTATCACTCAAAGCAGATAATTGCTTTCCCTCGAATCCTCAAACATGTGGAAATCTGACAATTCCTTATCCCTTCAGATTGCTCCCAACCACATGTGGTTTGCCTGGTTTTGAAATTACTTGCAAAGGAAAATCGAGTTCTGACCCTGGAATCCCCTATCTCGAAACCCTTACGGGAGAAGTACAAGTCTTAAATATCTTTTACGACCACATTCTCGTTGAGGCCGCTGCCGCGTATGCTTTAAGACCATGCAACAGCTCGGCTAACTTTACAAGCACCAAAGCATTCAACCTTTCTGACACAGCGCCTTTTAGGATCTCTCGGGGTAATAACTTCTTTGTAGTTGGCTGTAACACCTATGGCGGATATCAAATGTTTTTGCCCACTGGACCGGGTCCATGGGGACTATGCGGCTCTACGTGTAATCAGACACGTTATATCAAAGCATGGGTTTGCAAAGAGGATAATTGTTGCATTGCACCGGTTTTTGGAGGTTACACCAGGATGACCGTCACTGCAATTTTCAACTCGAGCGTCACTGCAATTTTCAACTCTTCCGATAAAATAGGAAATTGTAGCAATTCGGCCTCTGCTATAGTTGACCAGGATAGTTTCGGTTCGAATCCCGGATCAGAGTTCCAACTACAAGGTGCCCGTTATTCTATGCGGCTAGACTGGGCCATTCCAAATAACACATACTCCTGGGCTATAGCCAATATCTCATACCAGTGTGCTCAAAACGCAACCTCTGAAGATAAAGGCTGGGGGTATTTATGCAAGTGCATAAATAACTATACGGGAGACGGATACATCAACGGCACGGGATGCAAAGGTACAAATGATGTAGTTATTTTTTCAGCAATTTTGTTTTCTAATTTGGATTATACTCTAATACTGTGTATCCACAGCTCCAGAAATCAGAAAGTGCACAAGTTTCAGTTGCTTTCAAATATTATCAATAATCACAGGTATCTATTTCTCAGTATTCAACAGGTGCATGTTATTACTTCATGTAGTTTACATTTCCTGTAATAATATTTTTCTGTTTGATGAATGCAGGGGCATGTGGAGCACTAATAGCTGTGCTCCTCGGAGGTGGCAGTCTCTTCTGGATTTTGAAGATAAGAAAATCAAAGCGCGACAAGGAAAAGAACTTCCAGAGGAACGGAGGGGATCATTTGAAAAATTTAATTTCATCAGGAGGAGGAGTGGAAAGCATGAAGCTCTTCTCTTTGAAAGAAATCGAGAAAGCCACAAATAAGTTCTCTCAAAATTTGATCCTGGGATCTGGTGGGTACGGCACCGTTTACAAAGGCACTCTCACCACTGGACTTGTTGTGGCTGTCAAAAAGTCCAAGGAAGTTGATTCCAATGAAATCGACCTTTTTATCAATGAAGTTTCTATTTTGAGCCAAATTAATCACAGAAACGTGGTGAAGTTACTCGGCTGCTGCCTGGAAACTTCGGTTCCTTTGTTGGTTTATGAATACATTTCTAATGGAACATTGTTCGATCATCTGCACGGTAACAAGGAAGAGCAGCAGCAAGTACCATGGGAGCAGCGCCTGCGCATAGCCACTGAAACCGCAGAAGCTTTGTCATACTTGCACTCTGCAGCGTCAATACCGATTGTCCACAGAGATGTAAAATCTTCCAACATTCTGCTGGATGATGTCTATAATCCAAAAGTTGCAGACTTCGGTGTGTCTCGTCTGGTGCCAATGGGGCAAACGCACGTTACTACAGTTGTGCAGGGAACAATGGGTTACTTGGATCCTGAATATTTCCAAACAATTCAGCTTACAGAGAAAAGCGATGTCTACAGTTTTGGGGTTGTTTTGGTGGAGCTTTTGACGGGGCTGAAGCCTGTTTCGTATGAAAGGATGAAGAACCAGAGCAACCTGGCTATATTTTTTCTCTCCACTCTAAACACGGCGGGTTTCAAGGAAATCATAGATCCCCGTCTTAATGTGGATGAAGGTAAAAACATGGAGTCGATGAGAAGAGTGGCGGGACTAGCGAAAGAATGCCTTAGCGTTGAAGGGGAGAAGAGGCCTTCAATGAAAGAGGTGGTTCAGGAACTGCTTTGGATCAAAGGAGACGAAAGACCGCATGCCTGGCTGAATAATGGTCCTGACAACCCGGAAGAAATGGCGGGGCTGATAGTTGATGAGGAAGAAAGAAGCGAGGGAATTAGGGCTGCTTATTCAATACCACAGCCGTGTAGCTCCTCGTTTAGCATTGAAGGTCTCGGAGTTGGCGTTAGAAGCGGGAGATAAGTCTGTCGCCGGGCATCATCTTCATGTCTGATTTAAAGATACGTGTGGCATTGAATAGTATGTATCGTGTGTTCTCTTGTTTAACTAATAGGCATTTTAAATGATTAAACACATGTTTTTCCCTATTTACCTTTACTGTTTACTGTTTATAGAACTTAGTTTATTATAATAAAAAGGGGAAGTATATTATTATTGTAAGGTAAAAAATGCTTTTGATTGCGATAGAAAAAATTGTAATGCTTTTCTATATTTTTGCATCACTTTGATTATCGTGTCATGTAGGCAGGCAATAATTAAGATTTTTATTTAAAATTTGTATTTTTTATTTTGATTTATTATTATTTGTTTTAAAATTTTATTTTGATCGTTAGATTTTCTATTTAAATCAGGTTTAGTGTTTATTAAATTTAATTAGATCAAATTTTGTAATTGCGGGTTTAAAATTTAGAATTTTTAAAATTAAAAATTAAATCTCATTGACTTTTTCACTAATCATTATGAGTTGATTTAGCATTCATTTATGTAATTTTTTCTACAATATGTTATTATACTTAATGGCATTCATCATTCATTTTCAAAAGATTAAGGAGAGAAAAGAATTGTCTAATAACATTCACATTAAAGCATCATAGAGCATGTAAATTGCATCATCATTTTGGATATTTTGCACACTTGCTTGATGTCTTCAATCTTAGTTCATAGTCACTAAATTAGTCTGCCTAGGAGCTTAATTGAGGAGAACATAAGCCTTTCTTGATAAGCTCCCAAATGGTCTATGTAGATACCACCCACTTAAAGCACAAGTACTACAAGGCAAGGCGAGCAAAACCTAACTATCATAACTTAGCCAATTTACTTTTATGAGTTCAAGTTAAATTCCCGCACTAACAAAGATTAGTTTTATAGACACAAATTCGACCTATGACAAAACATAGTCAATTTGTAGGTTCTAAGGAGGATTTTTCATACAACCCTAAAGTTCCAACACATTAGAAAATTAATTTTTAACATTATTTGTAGCATATTCCACCATTCAAGATTCAAGATAAGTTTCAAATTTATTCTATATAACTCAAATTGGGAATTCATTATAATATTCCTAACTCCATAATTAGCACATCTATATGTGAGGTTATTTAAATCCCTTTGTTGAACCCAATATTCATACATGACCTAGGGTATTTTCCTTGTTTCATTAATTTCTTTTATTATGGTTTTATAATTGCATGTTTTATTTTTTACATCTCATAAACATTTGGATTTCATTTACTTATGCTTTAGAGTTATACCTTCTTTAGGGTTTTTTTCAATACGTGATCTCAATTTCATTCCACCCAACCATCCTTCTTTGCCCCTATAGTTTCAATTGTTGATTTATTCAAATCTAATTGATTGTTGACTTCTATAATTTTACATCAGATCTTATATTCCTTTTAATATATCTGGCCTTAATTATTTTTTGAGTTTTTGTAAGCCAAGGTCTCATCAATGTCCTCATTTAATTGATTTATAAATTATCAAAAAATGATCTATAATATATTTTAAGAAAACAATAATTACCCATTTAATGATTTGTGTTGGATTTAATTCTACATGAATATTTAGAATCAAAAAGAAATTTAAATGCAAACTTCTAATGTACTAAAATAAAAAATACTAACATTAGATACACAAAAAAAATGATAATAAGAAAGACAAAGACCAATAACTATCTTTTATGAAATATTCATCAAAAATAATAGACAAATACATATGCAAGAACATTATTATAAATCTAACACATCTAATTTAAAATTTTGTTCTATATAAATAAAATAACACATCTTAATTTGAATAGAAATGAATTAAATTAGAATATAGAATAAAACCTTAAAATATTAAATCTTATTTCATTCCTAACCTACACCTTACCTAGAGTAGGAAATCATAAAAAAGAATAAAATAAATAAAGAATTTTACCAGATAGTTTTTGTTACACAAAAAGGATGTTAAGCTTCAAGATTACTACAATAATGGTATATAATTACTCATAAGAACACCATAATGGTAAGTTCACAAGTTTGTATATGAAATTTTTTTAGGGATGACTAAATTTAAAGACTTTTATGAGGAAGGAATAATGATTAGGATTGATTGAGAGATCAATAGTGGAGATTAAGTTTGTTGGGTAGTTAAGAGATAGAGGGTGGAGGATTAAATTATTAAAAAAATATATTCTATGGTTTTTGGGTGAACGAGGATTAGATTATTTATGAGATAGAAGGTGGAGATAAAAATATATTTTAAGTTAGACAAAACAAGGCGAACCAAATCTAGTTGTCAATTTCTAGTCAATTCACTCAAAGTTCAATTTACACACTCATATAGATAGTTTTGCATGCAAAAAATTGATCTAAGACACAAAATAGTCAGTTTGTAGATTCCAGGGAGTTTGTTTGATTAATCCCTAAAGTTCCAACACATCAAGGGACCAGTTTTTAACATCATTTGTATCATATTCTATCATTCAAGAATGAAGTTCTATTTTAGTTTTAATTTATTTAGATTCATTTTTTTTAGTTTTATTCTAATCCTATAAATATTCATCAAGAAATATAGACAACTATATATCCAAGAACATTATTTTAAATCTAAAGCGTATAATTTGAAATTTTATTTTATAGAAATAAAATTTGTAAGAAAGATAACATATCTTATAATTTATTCTTCAATTTATACTCTAATATTTTACTTAATATGTAATTTTATTTTAGTGTAAACATTGCATCTCCTTAAAATATAGGTGCTAATTCAACCTATCTAAATCATCCAACATACAAATCATCAAAAAATTGTATTGACTATGATACAATGATGTAGTGCTAAGAAATGAGAGAGAGAAAGAGAAACCATGATATGACTCAGACATTATTAGGGAAACTTTTCAAGTAAGTAGTGTAAAAAATGCTTCCATTCATAATATGAATATATGTAGTGTCATGAAAATTATAACTTAATACAAAATTTGAGTCATGAATTATTCATGGGATAAAATGTTCATGTTGACCTTAAGAATTAAAAATATACTTTAGTGAATTTTATTATTTTCTTATATTCATCTTGGTTAAAATTATTAAATGATATAACTAGTTTTTGGTTGTATATTAAAGTTTTATTAATTTATATTCGATGGTTATTGTTAGGTTCTCATAAGAAAGTTAATTTTAACAATTAAATTGTGTACACTTTCAATAAAATTTAATGAATAATGTAATTAAATAAGTATTCTCACATAATAATATTTTGAGTGTGTTCATTTGTGTTGTTTTCAAATGTAATGTTTTGTTACTATTTCTATGTATTTTACCTTAGTTACTACAATGGTATTAGAGTGAGTGTTTTCATAATGGAAGAAATCACTTGTTGTTCTTACTTATTGATGGTCTGATTGTTAATAATAAAAGGATTTGTTATCAATATATGGTTGAACAAAATTGACATAGGTAGTTGATTTGTTTGAATAATAATTTTTAATAAATTAATGGAATTTAATTTCTCATGCTATAGATTTTGTTTGAAATTACATGATATAATGTTATTGGAAGAAATATTGATGTTCTCTATTTCAAAAGAAAAATCATTTCATATCTTTCTTGATTACTATATTTTATTGAAGATTAAATTTTTTATGTAGTACACAAGTTCACCTTTGATAATACATGTGGATATTATTGGTTAAATTGTTTTTTCCTATAATTATTATTGATATTGATTGTTCTTGACAACATATAACTATTGGTTTCAATTCTTATAATAGGAATGAAAGGTATCCTCAAATTTGTACAGAAATGAAATATTTTTTAAGGACCCACAATATTGAAAGAGATACCTTACAAAATATAGTTGGAACCTCTTAAAATGGGTTAGAAGTGCTATCGTATTTTTTAGAACATAGAGCACACCCACTTTCAAGATGATTCCACTCAAGGATAACCCTAGAGATCTCAATGCAAAGGAGAAAGAGATCTTGCAATACGGTTGTCCTAGGGGCTAAAAGTAGAATAATAAGGGGTTCACCACCAATTTTAGACTTGGAAAAGATAATAAAATGAAAGATGAAACACTAAACCCTAATTGAATGTAAAGTAACACTAAATGACCTAGAAAAGTGAATGAAATGAAACATAAATCTATAAAAAGGAAGATGTGCACCTGGAAAACCAGAAATGACTAGAAGGAGGTCTAGAACATTAGAAATTATACTTTTATTGTTGATTGGGACTCCTTTTACAAACTGGGTGAATTAGTCCAAAACTGGGTTTTTGTGTGGGAACATGAATCTACCAAATGGGTATCCAAACCTACAAAAATATGAAATTTGACTAGAACTAGGACTCATTCGCCAAAAGTGGTGAATCAGTCCAATTAGGATTTTCTGAAGCTTCAAAGGTTGATCCTGCTCTTCTCTATTTTCTCTATCCTCTCTGATTTTCTACTTCTAGGTCTTCTCCGGGTTCTCCAAGGCTTGATGACAACTTTGAGCTCTTGAAAAATTTTGTCTAATCTTTCTCCTTAGGAAATATATAACCTAGACCTACAAATCACACACAAAGGAGAGGGAAAAATGTTGTTGGGTTAGTGAATAGATGTTTTCCTTGGTCAAATCCCTTGTTGGTAATTAAACCTTGAAATAGAATGAAAATGAATGGAGAATGATGAATGAATAAAACAAGATGTTGCAACTCACTAAACCCTAGCAATAAGAGGCTGCAAACATGTATGAGATGGCTCCAATGGATGTAGATCTTGACTCTTTATTTAAGGTGATAGATCTTGAATGTAATGCTTGCTTGAATCATAAAGTCCTACCTCACAATTGTTAGCTCAAAACCAAACATGATGCATGGAGTCTTTGACATGTTGATTGATGCTTGAATGATACTCTAAAAAGCTTGATAATCTACCCATGAATGCTTGTATGATTTTGTGAACTCAAACTTTCTATAAGGATGAATGCTTGAATGTTTGGGGTGAAAATGAGTGAAAGAATCTTGTATTTATACTTAATTATGCAATAATTCCTAAAATTACAACACTACAAGCTGACATCAAATCTAGAAGAATAAAATCCTACCAAAATTTTGAATTACTTTTAATTTTTGGCCTAAACAATAGGAAAATGGGTACTTTATAACATAGGTCATAGAACACCACTTTTCTCTTATTATCAATAATGTCCTAGGAACCCCAATTGGATTGACTAACAACCTCACAAGGTGAGTCAATTCACAACGAGGAGAACCTAGGAAGGGGTTCTTTCAGCTTTAAGGGGGGTTCACCACCAAGAAAAAGCTTGGAAAATAAATTTTAATATTCAACTCATAAAACCTAGTAATGCAAGTCAAATAATGAGTGCAAATGATGAAATTAAGCTACACCAAGCTAGGGTATGTGTACTTGGGAACTTTGGAGATGTAACGAGGATTCTAGAAATATAAAAATGTTGTTGAAATATGTTATGGAGGACTAAGACACCCAAGATGGTGTATTAGCATCACTGCTATTTTAAAGGGTAGATGTAGAGTCTATGGATGCTGAAATAGAATCTTGAAGAATCTCTAAAAAATACCATGTGGAGGACTAAGATGTCCAAGGTGGAATATTAGTCCTGTAAGAAATTTCTAAAGGCTCTTCCTATGGTCTTGAGCTCCAAGGTCTGCACTTGCTTCTCCCCAAATTTGAGGTCCTAAAAATTCTAGATTTGGCTTGTAGGCGAGTTTCTGTGAAGATGACAACTTTGGCAATGCAAATTTTGCAACTTTTCAATATTGCACTCTAAATGATCTTCAAGCCTTCAACCTAGATCTACAAATATAAAAACACAAGAGAGGGAAAGCTTGTTGATTGTTAGTGAATGGGGGTTTTCCTTGGTCAAACCCCTTGTAGGTAATTAAACCAAATGATGAAATGAAGCATGAAATATGAAATATGTAAATGATATCACCTTGTATGATGTCTTGTGAAGAAAATCTATAATATAGCATGTAGTTACCAAGAAGAATATAGATCTTGGATCTTGGAATATGATTTGAATAATGGTTGTAGATAGATCTTCAATGCTACATCTACAATCTTGGCTCAACAACATGAATTGATGCACTAGACCCTTAACATGATGCTTGAATCTTGATGATGGATCCAAATACTTGACGAATTTCTCTTGAATGCACTTTTGGACTCAATTTTGCTTGAATAAATTCTCTCACAACTTGCTTAGACGAAAATGAGTGAAGGAACCTTGTATTTGTACTTATTCATGCTTAATATCCTGAAATCACACCACAATAAGATGACATATGAAATAATTAATTAAAGGAGGCTAAATCTTGCCCGAATTTGAAATTGGACCCCAAAAATAAGCCTAGGAGGACTAAGATTCCATAGGTGGTGTCTTAGTCCTAAGGCTCAAATCTAGGAGCACAAACTCTAAAAAGGGACCTAATTGAGAGGTTTCAAATTCAGGGTCCCATGACTTATGAAGGAAAAAGATGCCCTAGGTGGCATTTTAGTCCCACTCCACAAATCAGGGACACACCGATAGAAACATTAAATGATCATTTATCTTTTGAGGTTTTTCAGGATTTTCCATAAAACTATATAGTTTATTAGCCTTTTGGATAAAAAATAGGACCAATTAAGCCATAGAAAAGCATAAATAAAGCAAGGCAAGCCCAATTAAGTGTGAAAATGTAAGGGTATGCATTTCACTACACTACATTTAGCCCCCACTTTAGTGAGAAGATGAACTTGCTTCAAACTCACACTAAAGTATACAACCATGCAATCAAGAGGGGTACAAATGTACGAATGTTAGTAGGATAGGATGACAATAATCAAGAGGGTGGCCAAGCCCCCAGGATCAAGATCCTATGGAAAACCAACATAGGCACAAAGGAACACACGTGTGGATGATATATGAAGCCAAAACCAGATTGCAAACATACACCACCAAAGATAGGAAAAAGGCAAAAGAGAAAAATTGCAATAGATCAAGCTTTGACTAGCTATCCAACGCGGTGGACCAGGTCTAGGCTTGAACAAGTTTACAAGTGGAACATGTTGTCCACTATGCAAATAAAACACATGCTCAAAAGGGCTAGTGGGAGCTACTTGTCCACTAGGTGAGCCCCAAGAAGTTCATATGAACGTCATACCCCCATGACTATGATAAGGAAAAAAATGCATGCTTGCATGGGCTAGTGAAGCTAGTTGTTCACTAGGTGAGCCCTAGGGAACCATATAAAATCCATACCTCAATGAATTTAATAAGGCACAAGATGCAACACGATATGAAAGAAGGATGTTTGAAGGGATTTTTCTTAGTTCGTGCAAGGTCTCTTCTTAGGGAAAATTGTGCTTAACGTTTCCAAGAGAGGAAAAGTCAAAGAAATATCACACTCTCAGAGAAAATCAAAGCAAATGATACCACCAAGAAAAGGACACATCGTAGGAAGAAAGAAAATTACACAATGAAACATGAATGTTGATGTATGCCCTCACTTTAAAGCAGTTGCTAACACCGTTGCTATGAGAAATTTCTTTAAAGTAGAAGAAAACATGAAAAGGGAAAAGAGGGTTGCCCCCAAAACTCAATATGTCACAAGAAAGCCAAATTAAAGGTGGTCAACTAGCCAAAAGAGACAACAACAAGTGGCATACGAGGACAAGGCTATCTAACCCCTTGTCCCCACTTAGTGTAGGAGAAGGATGAGCCGAAATGAAAAGAGGAACTAGGTGCTTCAACCCAAGAGGGAGCACCACAGTCCTTAAGATGTTGAATTTTGCTATTTAACGCCCTACATTCATTATTAGCATGACCATGAACTCTACGATATGCACAAAATGAAGTCTTGTAATAAAATTTATTTCGTGTTCTTAGAGGGAGAGAGATTAGATGATCTTGGAAGAGTCTCATCAAGATACTCTCTTGGTCAAAAGTAGAAGATGTTGCTTTGTTTTGCAACAAAGATATCTTTTTCTTAGTAAAAGACTGTTGAATCCCTCTTATGCTATTTTGTCCTTGATGTCATCTTATGGTTATCTGGCATCTTGATGGCTTGATGGTTATCTTTTCAGCTGATTCATATTTTGGTTGGCACATTCACTTCATTGGTTTTATTATTTATTATCCTGGTGGCATTGATTGTTTAACCTCATGTGCATATTACAAATGGTTGTTGAGGTATTCTGATTATTGGTCATTTTCTCAGGTGATACAATTCTGGTTACAAGTGATACAATTCTTGTTACATGCTCTTGTTATTTACAAAAGTCTATTTTACTCATCACAAGTCCTTAAGGTTTCATGACGTTCTAAGGTGGAAATTTGACCTTGATGTTTATTATTGAATATTATTTGGAACTTTATTTTGAAGTGCACCTTATACTTCTATCGGGTCTCATCTTGGTTATTAAACATGGCTTAAACGTTGACTGTCGATATAATGCTTACCGCACTACTGCTGGTAGTTATGCCAGTGACTGCGGTAGTGTAGTGAATGTCGTTAGCGGCATACAGGTCTGCTATCGCCATACCACAAGGAGTTAGGATGGTAACCATGGTAATGCAGTGGACGTAGCTAGCGGCAAGCAAGACTATTACCGCTACACTGCGGGTAGTCAGGAAGGTAGCCGCAGTAACGTGGTGGAAACCACCAGCAACAAGCCAGACAGTTACCGCTATACCGCGGACTATCAGATGTGTAGCCGTGGTAACATGGTGGAAACTACCAGTGACAGAAATGACTGCTATCGATGTACCGCGAGCTGTTAAGTGGCTCACCGCGGTAACGCGGTGGAAATGACTAGCGGTTAATTTGGAGCTATCGTTGTACCGCGGGTAGTCTGAAACGTGACCGTGGTTGGGCGGTAAAGGAAATGGTAACACTTAATGTTTGTCACCGTTGTATTGTAGCTTGATCAAAGGGTGACCGCGGTTGTGTGGTAAGAAAGTGATTTTTTAATCTATCATTTCGTTGCAAAGTTTTTCGATGTGGTTGTTTTGGAAGTTTACGGCAAAACATTATTACTATTGCTCCAAGGGTTTGAAACCCTACTGGCCGCCACCATGGATCATTGCACTAGGCCATTTTTTTTTTGGCTCCTCTACAGGACTAGTAATCATTCATTGACAACAACATTAGTTTGCCAGGTACTCTTCTTCTAGTTCGTTTGCAGATCCGTTTTTTTTTTTTCGATCAAGCAAAACGAAAAATGTTTTTGTTCCTCTCATGAAAATTCTTGAACAACACTCTATTCTGAGGGCTATCATGTCAGTTATATTATGGATTTGGGTTGTCTGGTTATGGGTAATGATAATTCCATTGAATCTTTTCATATGGTCATCTGGGTACATGGTTAACGTTTCCTGTGAAGGCTTCTGGTGAGGACATGCTCAGTCACTCTTCTATTCTTAGTCATTGTTGTCCTATCCTCAATAGAAGGAAAGAATATCTCTTATATGAACACTGCAACATCAGATCTGACTTGACAGTTATTATGTAACCTCAACTACAACCTTGCAATAATTTTCTGGTATGTAAAATTCAAGTAACATTTGTAATACTTCCAAAGTGTAATGATGTTTTTTTGAAAAAGGCAAAACCAGTGAGTTTAGGGTTTAATCATGATAGAATATTATAAATGAAAAACTAGGGGTATTACTTTTTTCTTGAGTGTTCTAAAAGTCAATTACCCTTTGGGTAGAAAGTTGAAAAACAGAGTGTGTATTCAGATTAGTAGTTTTTTGTATGGGAGAACATTGAAAATCAAATAGTGAAAAAGAAAGAAAGTATGTATTATTGTGAAACAGTTGGATGAGACTGTATTGTAACTGTGCTAAGATTTTCCTCAAGCTGTCTTGAGGCTTGATAATGGGTGGAACACTAAAAAGTCACTCTTGACTTTTGAGTGTTTTATACATTGTCTGTCAAGAGGCACTTGACAGAAATCGAGTGAAACAGAGAGATCCTCTGTACTATTGTATGTTCTATTAAAAATCAGGAAAGGGGTTGGTGCTCCTTGAGAATTGTGTCTCTAAACAGAGGGGTTGGTGCTGCTTGAGTTGGTGCTCAGAAATCAGCCATTGAGGCTTTGTCAAAATAAATTATTGAAATGAAAGCCTGAAAAAGGCAACAGGTTCAGGAGTGATTTTTCTACCCAGAACGGTTTTCCACTCGAAATATTCTTGTGTTTATTGTGTCTCAGTGACTTTTTGCTTCAGTACTTTACTACTTTAAAATGCAATGTTACATTACTCATTTCAGTTTATATGATTGCATTCAAATACATGAATGGCACTATCATTGAAAAATGAGAACATATGTATGGCTCTTTTTAGTTTCAGTTTAAAATGTTTAAGAAGTTATAAACACTGATTCGCCCCCCCCTCTCAGTGTATTTTCACTCCAACAATTGGTATCAGAGCCTAGGGTCCTCTAATAGGTCTTTCCAACCTAGGATTGATTCTGGACTTGGAGTCTATTCAAAATGTCTCAAGCTCATGAAGGTACTTCCATGACTAGAGCTCCATTATTTGATGGAACTGATTATGTATTCTGGAAAAATAAAATGGATACTTATTTAACTTCTATAGACCTAGATGTCTGGAGCATAGTATTGACTGGGTACACTGTACTAGCTACTTTGCCAACTATCTCTGATGAAAAGAAGAGATATGAAACTAATGCAAGAGAAAAGCATTCTCTTCTATGTGCTCTGACTAAAGATGTCTTCATCAAAGTCATGCACTACAATTCTGCTAGTGAAATCTGGACTAAACTTGAAACTATCTATCAAGGAAATGAAAAGGTAAAACAGTCTAAAGTCCTCACTCTAAAACACCAATTTGAAGAACTGAAAATGAGGGACGATGAAAAATTAGCTGACTACTTTTTGAGAGTTGATGAAATAGTAAATGCAATGAAGGGTCTAGGAGAAGAAGTCGAGGAATTTGATGTAGTAACCAAGGTTATCAGAACCTTACCAACAAAATTTGAGGCTAAGGTAGCTACTCTAGAAGAGAAGAAACATTTTACCCAGCTTACTCTTGACAGTTTACAAGGCACGTTGACTGCCTTTGAAATGAGGATTAGTAAAAACAACCCCACTACAAAAGAAGTAGCATTTAATGTTGAAAGGAAAGAAAGGGATGAGCTCTCTGAATCAAGATTTTCTGATTCTAAAGAATCCCATTTTGTAAGGAAACTCAAAAAGGGTTCTCAAAAGTATAAGGGAAAACTTCCCTTCAAATGCTTTACCTATAGCAAAATAGGTCACTTTGCTGCAAAGTGTCCCTATGGTGATAAAAACAGTGATAACGAGAAATCTGAGAAATTTGCCAAGAAAAAGGCTTATAGACCCAAACAAAAATTTAACTTCAAAAAGAAGAAAAGTCTGTTCAGCAAAAACGAAATAGACTCTGAATCTAATGACTCTCTAGATGAAGAAAATGAAAATCTCTTCATGGCTGAAATCATTCAGCAAGAAGAAACAAACAACAATGATGCTGAAGAAGGTGAACTGGACTATGAAGGAGAACTGAAATGTGCTCTAAAAGAGTTGAGAAAACTTAAGAAACAATTGCATGCTCAAGAACAGAATGATGTTCAAGACAACTCACAAGAGAAGCTCATTAATCTTGAGATAATTTCTCTAAAAACTCAACTTGAAGAATCCAAAAGAGTTGAAGATTGTCTTCGCATTGACATAAATTCCAAAGATCAAGAAATTCGGAAACTTGAACATGAGATTGTAGATCTCAGGAAGAATATCAAAAAGTATGAAAGCACTCTTAAACTGAAAGACATGCTTAGTAAACAAAAATTAAACAAAGACAAAACTGGTATTGGCTTTGTTAAAGGTGAATGCTCAAATGATAGTGAGAAGAACAATACTATTGCTAGAAACAAAAAACCTGAACACAAACATTCTGAGTTTTTCAATGAACACATTCATCCTTAAAGGAGAAATAGAATGGTTTACAACTCCTACCCTCTCTTCTATGGGTATTGCTACTTCTCCAATAAGTTTGGTCACAAAGTAAATTCTTGCAGATTTGTGAATGCTTGAACTCCTAGATTTGGCTTTAGGAAGAATCATGGTTTTGCAAGATAGATTAAATGTTTTACTTGCAAATCTTTGGGTCATTCAACAAAGCAATGCAATGTTGATCAGTAGAATAAACAGCTGAAAACCATCAAAGTTTGGAAACCCAAAGCAGTTAATAACATTGAACAAACTATGCTTGTTCAAATTTCTTTCCACTCTAAGAAGAAGGACCTATGGGTCCTAGACAGTGGCTGTTCAAACCACATGACCATTAACAAAGAAAAATTTACAAATCTAGAAGACTTTGTTGGCAGATATGTAAAGTTCAAAGACAACTCTGGAGTTCAAATTAGAGGAAGAGGTTCTCTGTTGTTTAATGAAGACACTCCAATCTCAAATGTTTATTATGTAGAAGGATTAAAACACAACCTTCTGAGTGTCAATCAAATATGTGACAGTGTCTATCAAGTCCTATTCACTTCATAAGGATGTGAAATCAAAAACGAGTCAGGTAAAGTTGTTGTTGCTGGAAGGAGGACTAAAGGAAATGTCTAAAACTTACTAGACACCTCTGAACATGAGAAAAATCATGGTATATGCTTAATGAGTTAGATTGAAGAAAGTTGGCTGTGGCACAAGAGACTAGACCACATTAATTTTGACAATATGGTCAGAATCAGCAAAAATCAAAATGTAAGAGGTTTGCCCCCTCTTAGAAAACCTGACAAAGCTATTTGTAAAGAGTGTCTCAAAGGAAAGCAAACCAAGGTAAGCTTTAAATCTAAGGAACATTTTTCTACTAAGCCTCTGCAAATTGTTCATACTAACTTATGTGGTCCTACAAGGACTAGATCCATAAATGGTGACAAATACTTCATGTTGTTTGTTGATGACTACTCTCGTATGGTATGGGTTACTTTTCTCAAGAGTAAATCAGAAGCTTTTGAACGCTTTAAAGTTTTTAGAAAATTGGTAGAAAGAGAAACAAACTTAACATTGAAGTGTTTAAGATTAGACAAAGGTGGTGAATTCACCTCACATGAATTCATAGACTACTGTGACAAACATGGCATAAAAAGATAGTATGCTGCTGCTAGAACACCCCAACAAAATGAGGTAGTTGAGCGAAAGAATAGGACTATAAAAGAGATGGAAAGAACCATGTTGAATCAGGCAAATATGGAAAATATGTACTAGAAAGAAGTTGCTCATACAACAGTTTACATTTTGAATAGAGTGCAGATTAGAGTGAAATCAGACTTCACTCCATATGAACTATGGTATGGAAAATCTTCCCAAATTAAGTATTTCAGAATATTTGGCTTCAAGTGCTTTATCAAAAGAGATGACGAAAACTTAGGCAGTTTCTAATCTAAATGTGATGAAGGTACCCTTTTAGGATACTCTACACACAGTAAAGCCTATAAATGCTTTAACAATAGGCTGAACAAAATTGTTGAATCTATCAATGTTAAATTTGATGAAAATCTGTTGTTAGATGCTAAACCTATGTAGGATGATGAAGAGGATGAATTCGAGCTTGATATAATCACTAAGAGCTTTGAAACTGCAAAGCCTGAATCAAAAACAGCAAGCCCTAAACTTGCTGAAGCACAATCTAAAGATGCTGAAATCAGCTCAGAAAAATGTGAACCCAAAGTTACTTCAAAATCTCTTGCTAGAAATCATCCTAATGATCTGATTATAGGAGATAGATCTACAGGAGTTCAAACAAGAAAAAAATCTGTTAACTATGATGAAAAAGCTCACATAGTTGAGCTTACTGCATTTTGTTTAATCACCTTGTTTGAGCCCAAAATTTTTGATGATGCTCTAACTGATGAATGCTAGATTAATGCAATGCAGGAAGAAATTAATCAAATTGAAAAAAATCTGACTTGGGATCTAGTCCCAAGACCAAATGACAAAAATGTCATAGGTGGCAAGTGGATATTTAGAAACAAACATGATGAAAATGGTTAGGTTGTTCACAACAAGGCTAGATATGTCTGCAAAGGATATGCTCAACAAGAAGGTATTGATTTCGGTGAAACTTTTGCTCATGTTGCTAGGCTTGAATCCATTAGAATTTTCTTGGCATATTTTGTTTTCAAAAATTTCACCATATATCAGATGGATGTAAAAACTTCTTTTTTAAATGGATACTTAGAAGAAGAAGTTTACATAGAACATCCTGAAGGGTTTATATGTAAAAACAAACCAAATCATGTCTACAGGGTGAAAAAGGCTCTATATGCCCTAAAACAAGCTCCTAGAGCTTGGTACTCTAGATTGGATAGTCATTTACTGTCAAAAGGGTTCATTAGAGGAGGATTTGACAATAATCTGTAGTTAAAATTGAAGGATCTGATATTCTTGTTGTTGAAATTTATGTTGATGACACCATTTTTGGTTGCAACAATGTTGCCTTGAGTAAAAAATTCTCACAAATCATGGAATCTAAATTCGAAATGTCAATGTTGGGAGAACTATCATTTTTCTTAGGTCTCCAGATTTCACAACTTGACTCTGGCATCTTTCTATCTCAAACAAGGTATGCAAAAGAAATGTTAAAAAGGTTTAAAATGGATGAAAGTCATCCTGTAAGCACCCCAATGGCTACTGGCTGTAAAATTAGCAAAGTTGATGACTCCCTTGCTGTAAATTCAACTGATTATAGGTCAATGATAGGCAGCCTATTGTATTTAACAGCCTCAAGACCTGACATAATGCAAGTTGTTTGCATGGTTTCTCGTTTTCAATCTGCTCCTAAAGAATCTCACATCAATGCTGTGAGAAGAATTCTTAAGTATGTACAAGGAACAATCGACTATGGGTTCTGGTATCCCAGAAGCAATGATTTCTCTTTAATAGCTTATACTGATTCTGACTGGGCAAGATGTCTAGATGATAGGAAAAAGCACCAGTGGTGCTGCTTTCTTTCTTGGTGATCGTTTAGTGGCTTGGCACAACAAAAAGCAAGAATCTATTTCGCTCTCTACTACTGAAGCAGAATATATAGCTGCCACTTCTTGCTGCACTCAAGTAATTTAGATGTCACAGACATTATCAGATATGGGTATTGAAATTCCAAAACCAATTACTATTCTATGTGACAATACTAGTGCAATAAATATCTCAAAAAATCTAGTTATGCACTCTCGAACTAGACATATAGCTATAAAATTTCATTTTCTTTGTGAAAAGGTGTTGGCTAATGAGGTATCTATGCAATATGTTCCTACACAAGCATAGGTTGCTGACATTTTTACAAAACCGTTGGCTAAAGATGCTTTTGAGAGACATAAGTCTTGATTGGGAGTGGTCTCTCAATCCTTGCTATCTTAAATAGTCTATCCTAGTGATAGGGGGAGCTAGTTAGCTCTTCCTGCAACTTATACTTAACTGCTCAAAGGTTCTTTCTGCAGTTTTATGGCATGTCACAGTTGGTTTTGGTTTATATCTATTTGGTCTCCCTTTATCCTTGTGTCAAAAAGGGGGAGAATTTTGAGCATCTAGTTACAGTTCACTATCTTTGGTTTGGTGGCTCATTTTTACCATCAAGGACAAAGGGGGAGTTTGTTGAATCCCTCTTATGCTATGTTTCCCTTGATGTCATCTTATGGTTATCTGACATCTTGATGGCTTGATGGTAATCTTCTCAGCTGATTCATATTTTGGTTGGCACATTCACTTCATTGGTTTTATTATTTATTATCTTGGTGGAACTGATTGTTTAACCTCATGTGTAGATTACAAATGGTTGTTGAGGTATTCTGATTATTGGTCATTTTCTCAGGTGATATAATTTTGGTTACAAGTGATACAATTCTTGTTACATGTTCTTGTTATTTACGAATGTCTATTTTACTCATCACAAGTCCTTAAGGTTTCATGATGTTCTAAGGTGGAAATTTGACCTTGATGTTTATTATTGAATATTATTTGGCACTTTATTTTGAAGTGCACCTTATACTTCTATCGGGTCTCATCTTGGTTATTAAACATGGCTTAAACGTTGACTATCGGTATAATGCTTACCGCGCTACCACTGGCAGTTATTCCAGTGACTGCGGTAGTGTGGTGAATGTCGTTAGCGGCATACAGGTCTGCTACCGCCATACCGCAAGGAGTCAAGATGGTAACTGCGGTAACATAGTGGACGCAGCTAGCGGCAAGCAAGACTGTTACCTCTACACCACAGGTAGTCAGGAAGGTAGCTGCAGTAATGCAGTGGAAACTGCCAGCGACAAGCCAGACAGTTACCGCTATACCGCGGACCGTCAGATGTGTAGTCGTGGTAACGCGGAGGAAATCATTAGCAATAGAAACGATTGCTACCACTGTACTGCAAGCTGTTAAGTGGCTTACCGCGGTAATGCGGTGGAAATGACTAGCGGTTAATTTGGAGCTACTGTTGTACCGCAGGTAGTCCAAAACATGACCGTGGTTGTGCGGTAAAGGAAATGGTAACACTTAATGTTTTTCACCATTGTATCATAGCTTGCTCAAAGGGTGACCATGGTTGTGCAGTAAGAAAGTGATTTTTTAGTCTATCATTTTGTTGCAAAGTTTTTTGATGTGGTTGTTTCGGAAGTTTAGGGCAAAAAATTATTATTGTTGCTCGAAGGGTTTGAAACCCTACTGGCCACCACCATGGATCATTGCACTAGGCCATTTTTTTTTTGGCTCCTCTACAGGACTGGTAATCATTCAATGACAACAACATTAGTTTGCCAGGTACTCTTCTTCTGGTTGGTTTGCAGATCCCTTTTTTTTGTTTGGTCAAGCAAAATGAAAAAGGTTTTTGTTCTTCTCATGAAAATTCTTGAACAATACTCTATTCTGAGGGCTATCATGTCATTTATATTATGGATCTAGGTTGTTTGGTTATGGGTAATGATAATTCCATCGAATCTTTGCATATGGTCATCTGGGTACATGGTTAACGTTTCCTGTGAAGGCTTCTGGTGAAGACATGCTCAGTCACTCTTCTATTCTTAGTCATTGTTGTCCTATCCTCAATAGAAGGAAAGAATCTCTCTTATGTGAACACTGCAACATCAGATCTAACTTGACAGTTATTATGTAACCTCAAATACAACCTTGCAATAATTTTCTGGTATGTAAAATTCGAGTAACATTTGTAATACTTCCAAAGTGTAATGATGTTTTTTCTGAAAAAGGCAAAACCAGTGAGTTTAGGTTTCAATCATGACAAAATATCATAAACGAAAAAACAGGGGTATTACTATTTTTTTTTAGTGCTCTGAAAGTCAATTACCCTTTGGGTAGAAAGTTGAAAAACAGAGTGTGTATTCATATTAGTAGTTTTTTGTATGGGAGAACATTGAAAATCAAATAGTGAAAAAGAAAGAAAGTGTGTATTATTGTGAAACAGTTGGATGAGACTGTATTGTAACTATGCTAAGATTTTCCTCAAGCTATCTTAATGCTTGATAATGGGTGGAACACTAAAAAGTCACTCTTGACTTTTGAGTGTTTTACACATTGTCCGTCAAGAGGCACTTGACAGAAATCAAGTGAAACAAAGAGATCCTTTGTACTATTGTATGTTCTATTAAAAATCAGGAAAGGGGTTGGTGCTCCTTGAGATTGGTGTCTCTAAACAGAGGGGTTGGTGCTCAGAAATCAGCCATTAAGGCTTTGTCAAAATAAATTATTGAAATGAAAGCCTGAAAAAGGCAATAGGTTCAGGAGTGGTTTTGCTACCCCAGGAGGGTTTTCCACTCGGCATATTCTTGTGTCTATTGTGTCTCAATGACTTTTTTCTTCAGTACTTTATTGCTTTAAAATGCAATGTTACATTACTCATTTCAGTTTATATGATTGCATTCAAATATATGAATGACACTATCATTGAAAAATGAGAACATACTTATGGCTCTTTTCAGTTTCAGTTTAAAATGTTTAAGAAGTTATAAACACTGATTCACCCCCCCCCCCCTCTCAGTGTATTTTCACTCCAACAAAGATGTCATACTGACACAAGACTTTTTAGATTGCAATATTTTTTTCTCTACTTTACTAAAAGGTGTAAAATCTAACAAATTCAAATCATAAGTGTTTTGTGTGATATTTTTTTCTCTACTTTACTGGAGGGGGACACATAGATAGAAGCATTAAATGATCATTTATCTTTTGAGGTTTTTCAGGATTTTCCATAAAACTATATAGTTTATTAGCCTTTTGGATAAAAAATAGGACCAATTAAGCCATAGAAAAGTATAAATAAAGCAAGGCAAGCCCAATTAAGTGTGAAAATGTAAGGGTATGCATTTCACTACACTACATTTAGCCCCCACTTTAGTGAGAAGATGAACTTGCTTCAAACTCACACTAAAGTATACAACCATGCAATCAAGAGGGGTACAAATGTACGAATGTTAGTAGGATAGGATGACAATAATCAAGAGGGTGGCCAAGCCCCCAGGATCAAGATCCTATGGAAAACCAACATAGGCACAAAGGAACACACGTGTGGATGATATATGAAGCCAAAACCAGATTGCAAACATACACCACCAAAGATAGGAAAAAGGCAAAAGAGAAAAATTGCAATAGATCAAGCTTTGACTAGCCATCCAACGTGGTGGACCAGGTCTAGGCTTGAACAAGTTTACAAGTGGAACATGTTGTCCACTATGCAAATAAAACACATGCTCAAAAGGGCTAGTGGGAGCTACTTGTCCACTAGGTGAGCCCCAAGAAGTTCATATGAACGTCATACCCCCATGACTATGATAAGGAAAAAAATGCATGCTTGCATGGGCTAGTGAAGCTAGTTGTTCACTAGGTGAGCCCTAGTGGACCATATCAAGGCCATAACTCAATGAATTTAATAAGGAACAAGATGTAACATGATATGAAAGAAGAATGTTTGAAGGGATTTTTCTTAGTTTGTGTAAGGTCTCTTCTTAGGGAACATTGTGATTAATGTTTCCAAGAGAGGAAAAGTCAAAGAAATATCACACTCTGAAAGGAAATCAAAGCAAATTGTACCACCAAGAAAAGGACATATCGTAGGAAGAAATAAAATTACACAATGAAACATGAGTGTCGGTGTATGCCCTCACTTTAAAGCAGTTGCTAACACTATTGCTATGAGAAATTTATTTAAAGTAGAAGAAAACATGAAAAGGGAAAAGAGGGTTGCCCCCAAAACTTAGTATGTCACAAGAAAGCCAAATTAAATGTGGTCAACTAGCCAAAAGAGACAACAACAAGTGACATACAAGGACAAGGCTATCTAACCCCTTGCCTCCACTTAGTGCAGGAGAAGGATGAGCTGAAATGAAAAGAGGAACTAGGTGCTTCAACCCAAGAGGGAGCACCATAGTCCTTAAGATGTTGAATTTTTTTATTTAACGCCCTACATTCATTAGCAGCATGACCATGAACTCTATGATATGCACAAAAGGAAGTCTTGTAATAAAATTTATTTTATGTTCTTGGAGGGACAGAGATCAGACGATCTTGGAAGAGTCTCATCAAGATACTCTCTTGGTGAAAAGTAGAAGATGTTGCTTTGTTTTGCAACAAAGATATCTTTTTCTTAGTAAAAGATGTCATACTGACACAAGACTTTTTAGATTGCAATATTTTTTTCTCTACTTTACTGGAGGGTGTAAAATCTAACAAATTTAAATCATAAGTGTTTTGTGTGATGAAATTAATGTTAAACAAGGATTATTTTGTTTGTTTTGTTTCTTACAAAGGATAAAGACCACTAGTGTCTATCAACTCAGGATGCAATACTATTAAGGCCGGCTTAGAAGGATGTTTTCTGATAGTGTTGATATGAAGTGAAGGCTTGTTTTTTTCTTTCGAGGGGTAATAACCAGGACCACTAGTATTTTATTGTGTGTGTGGGTCTATGGGGACACAAATACCTTGTTCTCTATCTCACCACACCTTTTTCCACTATAACCAAGCTTTTTAATAAGTTCATAACCTTTTCCATAAATTTTTTTCATTTCTTTAGGAGTCGGTGGTTGCTCATGATTAAGTTCATCAAAGTCTATTGTGTAATTTAATTTTTCTGCTAAAGAGGTTGAGGTGGATTCTTTTGAAGGGATGACTAAATTTTGCATTGACATTACTGATTTTTTTTTACCCTTGTCTGAGTTTATGATCTTGGATTCTCCCATGAATGTATGTTCAAAATCTAAGGAACCCCAATCATCTTCTAAGAGCTTTGTGACTTCTTCAATGTGCTTTTATTTATCTTTTTGATGCACGAGTTTGACTTGTGTAGTTGGTGTTAATGTTTTCAAGTTGTTGTCCTATTTTTTCTCAAGTTAAGACACTGTAAGGCTCATTATCAATGTCCAATGTGTACTTTGTTGTTGTAGACATAATTCATTTTAGTGTAGAAGGCACCACATGCATCTCATGAATCCAAAGCCTTCCCAAAAGAAGATTATAGGAAAGATCATGAGGCATAACATGAATAGTGGTTTGTAAGGTATCCTTTCCAACTATAATAGGTAAAGTTATCACTCCAAGCGATTTCTTTCCCACATTATCAAATCCCTTAATAGATAAAGAGTCAAGTTGAATTTTTTATTTATCAATAGAAGTTTATCCAAAAGGATTGCACTACATACATTTAAGGTTGAGCCATTGTCAACAAGGGTTTTCTTTATCCTTGTGGTATTGTATTGAGCTATGATCATGAAAGCATCATAGTGTTTTTGCACTCCCAAAGTAGGGAGCTCACTTTGGTGGAAAACAATATCAACATTCATTCCTTGTATCATGGATGCTATGTCATTTGGTTTCAAATTGGAAGGGATAGTGACTTTTTCTAAGGTTGTTTGAAGCATAGTGTGATATTTAGGTGAATTCTGAATCAGGTCCCAGAGGGATATCTTTGTAGGAGTATTCTTAATTTGTTCAACAAGATCATACTCCTTTCCACTTTGTGAAGGAAAATGAGGAGCACTAGGAAAGATAGGATTAGGCAATGGGAGGGATGTAGAAGGTGTTTGTCATGGTTGTAGATTGTTCCTAGTGTTGTATGTATGAGCAACGGTACATTGTAACTCGGGTGCTGCAATTTATATTGTTCTTAGGTGGTTCAAGGATAAGGACAGGTTTGTTTTGAACTTGTGGTTTATGAGAGGGTGGATAAATAATAATTTTAGGCTCAATAGAGTACACGAAGGGGTATCTAATGTGCATAACCTTAGAAGTCTTATTGTTATGATCAAATTTCACTTCCTCATCTTAATCTAAGGAATTACTATTGTCAATTTACTCATTTTCTTCCACCATTATATCTCCCCTAGTAGGAGATTTTTTAGGAGAATTACAAACCAAATGTTCTTGAAATTCAAGGGTTGGTTCTTTTGAGATGACTTTATTACATGTAAGGGAGTTATCAATGGTTGAATTTTCTTTCTCAATAAGGGTTTCCATAGGCGAAGGGGGAAAACTAAGATTCTCATTACTTTCATCGATCAAAGTATCTTCTCGATAATGAGGAGAGATAATAGGAGAAGGATAAGTATGCTTTTATTCCTTTGTTCCCTAATATCTTCCAAAATAGGATAAGTAGGGGAATGATCATAAAGAGGGTTGTTATAGACCTTAAATATTTGATCATCTAACACCAATCTATCATCCTCATCATTTACAATCTCATTCTCTTCCACTAAATTATTCTCACAAGCGAAGGGGGAATGGAGATTAGGTAAATTAATGTTAAGAAATGTGTTTACGATCTCATCCTCTTGTGCTATAATATCTTCCCAAAGGGGATGAGGATAAGGACATGAAAGATCTTCATGATTATTTTAAAATGATTGTATCTTCTTTCACCAAGATACCTTTGTCACTAAAAGGAGAGGTATTGGGAGAAGAAAAAATAGGATCACCATGATTATCTATGTTGGGGAGAAGAAAAAATAGGATCATCATCCTCACAAATAGGGGAGGTAGGAGGGGGTGTAAGTTTAAGGAAAGTGTTAAAATTTTCACTCTATTGCACTAAGAGACTCTCATAACTAGGGAATGCATTGAATGAATGACTAACATGATTATTGACTAATTTTTTCCTTACAAACTTGGAATAGGTTGAAACTAAAAATTTTGAACAATAAGTTATGCAATCTTAAAATGCAATGTAAAGGCCTAGAATGAAATACAATTTTTAGATTTCAACCAAGGTAATTTATTGATACAATGATCTGAAAATGAAATGTTGTGACTACAAAAATGGAATTAAGAAATGCATGAAATGAAGCTACTTAAGATAGATTTAGTAAAATGCATGAAACAAAAAGTCAATCCACTAAAACAGGTAACCAATGGTAGCAAACAGAAGCACAAAAAAGTAGATTTAAACCCTGAAAACGAGAACTTCAAAGTCAATAGGGACTAAGATGCTAGTAAGGGCATCTTGGTACTACTAAAGGAATTTGAAGGTTCCAGAAACTAGAATAGAATGTAATCAACTCATATAAGATTCTGAGGAAAAATCCTAGAGAGGGACTAAGATGCTAGTAAGGGCATTTTTGTCCTAGTGGAGGTTTTTTTCAAAAAAAAAAAAATTTAGAGTTGTTTACAGTGTTCCTAGGTTACCTACCTAGGGACTTGATGCTGAGAAACAAAAAAATGTGCAATAAAGGCTAAAAAAGGTAACTAGTGACAAGCAATTGGATGCAAAGTTGAATGCATTTTTTTTCAATTCTGAATGCAATATCAATGTTACTAAATGTAATTAGGATGATGAAGAATGGAATTTGTAGATTTTTCAATGAAATGAAATGATGTAAGAAAGTAAAAATGTAACCTATATGCACTTTCACTAATATAAATGTGAGAAACCCTAGATGCAATTTCACTAATGCAAAATACAAGAAACCCTAGATGCACTTTCACTAATGCAAGATGAAATGCAAGAATGAATGCAACCTATATTTAGGACTTTAATGGACTCCAAATCATAAAATGAATGCTCAACAAGGTTGGGTTTACCAAAATGAACAATAGGAAAATGGGTGCTTTATAACCTAGGTCATAGAACACCACTTTTCTCTTATTATCATTCAATAATGTCTTAGGAACCGTAATTGGATTCACTAAAAACCTCACAAGGTGAGTAAATTCACAATGAGGAGAACCTAGGAAGGGGTTCTTTCAGCTTTAAGGGGTTCACCACCAAGCAAAAGCTTGGAAAAGACACTTGAACATTCAACTCATAAAACCTAGTAATGCAAATCAAATAATGAGTGCAAATGATGAAATTAAGCTACACCAAGTTAGTGTATGTGTACCTAGGAATTTCAGAGATGTAATGAGGATTCTAGAAATAGAAAAATGTTGTCGAGATATGCTATGGAGGAATAATATGCCCAAGATGGCGTATTAGTCTCGTTGCTATTTTCGGGGCAGATGTGGAGTCTTCGGATATCAAAATAGAATATTGAAGAATCTTTGAAAAATACCCTATGGAGGATTAAGATTCCCAAGGTGGTGTATTAGTCTTGTTCTAAATTTTTGATGGCTATGAATATGGTCCTGAGCTCCAAGGTTTGCACTTGCTTCTCCCCATATCTAAGGTCCTAAAACTTCTAGATCTGGACTGTAGGTGATTTTTCGTGAAGATGACAACTTTGGCAATGCAAATTTTGAAATTTTTTAATATTACACTCCAAATGATTTTCAAGTCTTCAACCTAGATCTATAAATACAAACACATAAGAGAGTGAAAACTTGTTTATTGTTAGTGAATGGGGGTTTTCCTTGGTCAAACCCCTTGTAGATAATTAAACCAAATGATTAAATGAAGCATGAAGCATGAAATTTGTAAATGATATCACCTTGTATAATGGGTATGTGTAGGATCATCGTGGAAAAAATAGGCCCTTAAGTGGCGATGGAAATTCAGAAAATCAAAGTTAGGCAACTTGACATAAAATTTTGAATAATTTATATATATTATTTCAAAAATATGTAAGAATAGAATCTATGGAAAATTAAATGTAGTTTCTAAACTATTAGGTTTATTTTTAAAAAAATCTATTTGGTGAAAATTTGAAATTTCAATGCAGTAGTACATAAATTTTAGGGAAAAAATAAGAAGTAGGTGTTTGTTTGACCACCCTAACCACAATAAAATGATAATATTTTTTTATAAGATTTAAGATAAAGTAGAGGACTCATGTCCTGATGTGATGCATATTTGTTTGTAATTTTTTTCCAAGTAAATAATTAATTATGAATTTTTTATTACAAATTAAAAAATATATAAAAACTCATATGTCTGAGCACCTTAACTTGGTCAAAACTTCATGAAATTTAATTTTTTTTAATCCTATAGTATGTGAAGTATAGAATGTGATGCATGTTTCAGATTCAAAAGATGTGATACCGTTTGAAAGTTATAGATTTTTTAAAATCAACCTATCAATCAAGAGTTTAGTCGTAATTCAAATAGAAAATGAATAATAATAATTTATTAAATTTAAAGTGAAGAATAATTTATATTGGTGGAAAGCTGAGAATATCCTTTAAAAACCCTTTTTGTTTCATCAATTTTGGGTAAAAAAAAGTCGTCAGCCACATGGGCCATCATATCACTTACATATCGCCACTTTTTGGCCCATCATGATCCTGCATATACCTTGATGTCTTGTGAATTAAATTTGAAATCTATCATATAGTGGCCATCAAGAATGTAGATCTTGGATCTTGGAATATGATGTGAACAATGGTTGTAGATATATCTTCAATGCTACATCCATAATCTTGGCTCAACAACATGAATGGATACACTAAACCCTTCACATGATGATTGAATCTTGATGATGGATCCAAATACTTGATGAATTGCTTTTGAATGCACTTGTGGAGTCAATTTTTCTAGAATAGATGCTCTCACAACTTGCTTAGATGAAAATGAGTGAAGGAACCTTGTATCTATACTTATTCATGCTTAATATCCCAAAATTACACCACAACAAGCCGACATATGAAATAATTAATTAAAGGAGGCTAAATCCTACCGAAATTTGAAATTGGACAAGCCTAAGAGGACTAAGATGCCCTAGGTGGCGTCTTAGTCACAAGGCTCGAATCTTAGGGCATAAACTCCAAAAAGGGACCTAATTGAAAGGTTTCAAAATCAAGGTCACAAGACCCATGTACAACAAAGACACCCTAGGTGGCTTTTTAGTTCCAGTCCACAAATTAGGGACACACAAACATAAACATTAAATGATCATTTATATTTTGAGGTTTGTTGGGATTTTCCAATAAAAATGTATAGTTTATTAGGCTTGTGGATGCAAAATAGGACCAATTAAGCCATAAGGAAGCATAAATAAAGCAAGGTGGGCCCAAACAAGTGTGAAAATGCAAGGGTATGCATTTTATTACACTATAGGGCCACATGGGACTCATTCGCCCAAGGTGGCGAATGGGTCCCACTAGGCTTAATTTTTGGGACTAAATTTAAAAATGCTTAGAAATATGTGAAAATAGGTCTGGGGCCACAAGATCTAGGTGATACTCATTTTCTCAAGGTGGTGAATGAGTCTTAGATCACTGAATATGGGCCAGTCAAGCCTAAAACACCTGAATTATGATTGGCTAATGATTGGTGTTAGGATTAACCTAAAAAATATGCATTAAATGAGGCTTGTGGACTCAAAATAGGGCCAATTAAATCATAAGAAATCCCAATTATTAATGGCAAGCCTAGAAAAGTTTGAAAGTGTATTGCAACACATTACAACACTCCAAATGAGGTAATATTAATATTTATTTTTATTAAAAAAAGGTTTATTAGGTTCATTTAATTAATAAAACCAAGTATAAAAGTGTGAAAGTGTGTTACAACACTTCAAAACACTCTAGCAAGGTACCATTTAAATTCACTAGTTCACAAGAGCCCCATACCTAATGTGAATGTGTCAACCACATTACAACACTAAATCAAGGAACCATTAAGCCTAATTCACAACGAGGGCCCAAATAAGCAAGGAAAAGTAGAAGGGATACTTTTTCCATTTCCACAATAGTAAATAACAAACCATGCTATTAAATTAAAAAAGAGAATAACTCAATTTAGAAGCCAAAACTAGTAAAAAATCCCACTTTTAAGTGTTCTCAACTCATTACTATAATCATTTCCTATGTGGAGGTTTAGTTAAGAAATAATTCATTTTCCTTTTATTTCAAAGGAGCATATGATTGAATGGTTGAAGACAACAATTTAGTAACGAAAAAAGTATCCCTCTATATTTTTGCACTGTTTTGGGCCCTCCTTGTTAAATTGAACTTAATATTGCCTTGATTTAGTGTTGTAATGTGTTTAACACATTCACATTAGGTCTTGGGCCCTTGTAAACTAAATGGACTTAGTTGTGCCTTATTTAAGGTATTTTAAAGAATATCCTAACACTTTCACACTAATCTATGGTTTTCATTATTAATTGGGATTCTTTATGCCTTATTTAGCCTTATTTTGCATCCACGAGCCTTAATTAATGCATCTTTTTGAGGATAATATTGACATAAACCAACATCCAATCATAATTTAGGTGTTTTTGGATTATATTGTTGGAGTGAAAATACACTGAGAGGGGGGGGGGTGAATCAGTGTTTATAACTTCTTTAACAAATTTAACTGAAGCTGAAAAGAACCATACATATGTTCTCATTTATCAATGATAGAATCATTCATGTATTTGAATGCAATCATATAAACTGAAATGAGAGTAGTGTAACCTTTCTTTTTAAAGCTTGAGCCTGATAGCCCCTCCTTGAAGAATAGCCCTATTGATAAGAAACCCCAAGCCAAAAGCCTTGTTTCCTACTCCGAAGAATCCTCTGAGTCGGAGGAGTCTGATGCCAACAAAACTAAGCCTTGCGCTGATCCTCTGCTGGATAAACACATTAATGATGACTCCCTTGTTATTCCTAACCCTGAAAAAACTTGTCCTAATACTGGTAAAGAGCCATCCTTGGATATTCTGAACATTTCCAAAACCAACTCTGAGTCCCACTTCAAACTCTTGGAGTGGACTTTCATTGTAATTAATCAGTTGAAAATAAAAAATTGGGCCCTGCAAAGTAAGATTGAAGAGCTGGGTGCTAAGATTGCAGAGATGGAAAAGAAAGAAATGGATCTCAGTAATAGAGATATTGATCCCAAGGTTGAGAACATAAGGAATACCATCAAAACTGTTGCTGAGCAAAACAACCGAATGGCAAGACACAATGCCATTATCATTAATGCAATGCCTGAAAAGCTTGATAAAGCCCAACAGGGTTCTCTGGTGGTGGATCTGGAGGAAACTGAGGACAAAAGCTAGGAGAAGGATGCGGGAATTTCTAGAAGAACTAGAGCCAATTTGAAGCACAAAGTCCCCCCTACTTCGAATATGATTCAAACTTTTAAAAAGGGTGTCAATGACATGCAAAATTTGGAGGCGGAGACAGAGTCTTTCCTCAAGGCTCTGAATTAGTGGCTGGGGTTTTTTTGTTGTGCTCACTTTGCTGTTCCTTTCATCTTGACCTTTTTGGTATTTTTTGATTGGTTGCTGCTGATCTTTTCTTGGGCAATTGGTTTTTTTGGCTGGACCTTGGTGTCCTCTTTTCTGTTTTCTAAACATTGGGGTTTTGGGTCCTTGTAAAACCCATTTTACCCTTTTATCAAAAACATTGCATTTTAAAGCAGTAAAGCACTGAAAAAAATGAATAACAGAGACACAAGTAGACACAAGATATGCCAAGTGGAAAACCCTCCTAGGGTAGAAAAACCACTCCTGAACCTACTGCCTTTTTCAGGCTTTCATTTCAAAAATTATTTTGACAAAGCCTCAATGGCTGATTTTTGAGCACCTACTCAAGGAGCACCAACCCCTCTGTTTAGAGACACCAATCTCAAGGAGCACCAACCCCTTTTTTGTTTTTCAATATAACGTACAATAATACAGAGGATTTCTTTGTTTCTCTTATTTCTGTCAAGTGCCTCTTGATAGACAATGCATAGAATTCTCAAGAGTCAAGAATGACTCTTTAGGATTCCATTCATCATCAAATCTTAATACAGCTTGAGGAAAATAATCTAGTTACAGTGTCAATATAAATTCTCATCAAAATGTATTACATTGATATGACTTTTCTTTCCTTTTCTCACTCTCTCGTTTTCAATCTTTCATGGTGCGGAGTACAGAACATACAACACACTGTATTTTCCAAATTTTCAGCATCACTCTTACATTACCCCATTTCCTCACTTAAAAAGCAGAACTGCCCTTATTTCTTTTTAGGTTTATCAGAGATGATTAAGCCCTAATCTCTCTTTTTTCCTCTTTTTACATTTACATCATTACATCCCAAGAAGGGTTACAACAATTGCTCATTTTTCACTTTCAAAGAATTACTCAAAGATGATTATCAAGTTACCATGTTACCGTCGAGCAACAGTGATATATGTTACCTTGATCATGAAGGAAAGATCATTCTAAAAAGATTTTCTTACTGGAGTACTCAAGCATTATGCAAATATAGTAGGCAAACTGAAACCTGTTCTCTCAAGCAGCCTGCACAAGCAGTGCTGAAAAAAATAGCATAAGATCTAAATAAACCATAAACCATAGCCACTAAAATTGTTGCTATGTTAAAGTAACCAACATCTCAATGTAGTGAAACCAAAATCATAAAATGATGCATTCAAGAATAGTCACCAACAACTCCAAGTGAAACTCAGAAGATTCTTCAAGCTACATGATTACCCACAACCCAAAAATACCATTCTTTAAATCTGATATGGTAACACTATAAAAATTTAATTCTAAGCATGCAAAACCATTATAGTTCAGACTGAGAAGAAACTAAACCAAATCATCAACTTCCATGCAGGAGAAAGAACTTGTCCCTTATTAACCTTACGAGGAAAGGTAACAGTTCTACAAAGATAAATAGATGAATACCTGTGAAGACTAGAAAAGAATTTTCCATGAGCAATTTACCAGATCTATGAAATAACTGAGTAGCCCAAGCTATTTCCCCATTTGAGCTTCCACCCAATGCTAGGAGACTGACAGGTGAAACGACCATTGTCATGGTCTTCCTATCTTCCTTATACGTTGTCAAGGTTCAATAACCCTACAGATTTCTCAATGAAAAGGCTTAAAGAAAACTGTCATGATGGCGGTCAGAGTAGGGTTCCAAACCCTTCGAGCAATAAAATAATTTGACCTAAACTTCCAAAACAAACACATCGTAATTCTTTTTCAAAGAATGATAGTCATTTGGAGTCTGAGAGGACAGACATTAAATTATCAAAAATTTATTAATAGACTTTGAAATCCGCCTTCTTATTGCACAACTACGGTCTTCCTTCAGACAACCCACGGTATAGCAGTGACTAGCACTAATTATTACCATGGTATCCCTTCATACTACCCGTAGTGCAGTGGTAGCTCCTTGTAAACCGCTTGTAAGTGTGGAATGAGGTAAATAACATAAATACACTTCTTAATAAGACATTATATCAATGATTAAACAAATTGAATCAATTCAAAATAGTAATCAAATGAAAGCATCATATTGTTCTCTATCCTCAAAGATTTATTAAATCTTGATTGCTCTCAGATTGTTTAAGCAGGTAAGACTGTTAAAATGACTATCTGAAGAATGAGATGATGATAATGCAATACTAAATGATAAATCAATTAAACTAGCATTATATAGACATGAAATGGATAATTGCAGCTACAAGAGGTAGCCATTGATGTGAAGCTTGATTGTTGAATTGCTTGAATGTTGATGCTTGATACTTGATGCCTAGATTCTTGCAAAGTAAGGGTGCAAAAGCTTGATTATCTGGATCCTTTTCTTGGTTCAATGAGGCTTTATTTACAGATTTTTTGGCTATAGAAATGCATAGGGAAAAATTTGAGAGGCTTGGATTCAATCTGGAGGATTGAATGGTGAGAGATGGAGGAGATTGAGAGAAAAATGGAGATTGTCTCTACCCATGAAAACACCAAGCAAGAGAAGAGGAAAGATTGATGGAAGAGGATTGAGAGATCAAATTCCAAATTTGTCTCCAATTTGTCTCCAAAACTTCCTATGAAGTTTCAAAGCATTAATTGTGACAAATTTAGACATAGATTAGACATAAGAAATCTAATTCATTTTTGAGGAAATGTAGATTGGAATATTCCTTATGCTCTAATTCAAATATTTTTATTTATTTAAATTAGAAAAAGGGAGATAAATAATTCAATAAAACAAACAATAGGATAGTTGTTTATTAAATTAATCAGAGGAATATGGTAATTAATTAATAAAGTGTTTGATCTTTATTTAATTAATTTGAGAATGATGTGATAGAATGAAATAGGGATTTGATAATTAAATCGAACAAAGTATTTAATTTTGTTTATTTAATTAAGATGAATTTGAATGTGAACTATATTAAATAAATATTTCTATTTATTTAAATAGTAGAGGAAATTAGAATAATTAATCAAATAATGTGTATTTAATTAATCAGATGCTCTAGACCATTTTTAGGTGTATACATTTTTCCCCTCTTCGAAGTGATGTGTTTACGCATTGGTTCGAAGAATATTTTTTCTGCTACTGCTAGGATCGATGATTTCAAAAAAATAATTCCGTATGCCCCAGACATGCCCTAGACATTGATTTTTAGAAGATTGCCGATAATATGCCCCCTCGGGAGATAAATTAATGATGTGATGATTTGTAGAATTTTTCAAAAATTTGATGATTTGATGAAGTTTTGATGATGAATTAATTTATCTCCCGACAAATGATGAAGAAATAGAGCCCTCAAATGAGTTTTAATTAATTTCATGGATAAAATTAATCAAAATGTAATAAAATCCACAAAAAATACCTTTCAAAAATTATAAATAGTGCTAAAAGGTCATTTTCAAAGTCATATGTGCATTTTGAGTTCAAAATTCTTAGTGATAAAGACTTTTCTACCAGCTGGACCGAGATGCCTATTCCCTACCACACTCACTGATTCGAGCGCGTTCGATGCCACCGATGGCTGTTCGACGCCACCGATGGCCACCTGCGTATGGACCTCTGGTATGTACCCCTTGACCTCCTTATAATTCATGATTTTTTGTTTTTTATGCTTTTTAGGTCTTAGGCGTGTCTAGGTCTATTTTAGCACTTTCAAGCCGCGCTGTAGTGCTTACATTCTGATGTAGCGCTTCTAGTAGGTAATTTAGCACTTTGAGTTTTAGTGCTTGCATTAAAAACTCTAGCGCTTTGGGTTGATAAAGTAGAACTTTTGGTCAAATAGCACTTAGGAGTCAAATTTTAGCGCTATGATGCGGACTTTTAGCGCTTTGGGAAATCTAGCGCTTTAGGTCGGTTGATTAGCGCTTCTGGTAAAGTGGCGCTTCGACAGACTGTTTTACCGCTTTGAATAAAATAGCGCTTTGGGTGCCTGATTTAGCACTTTTGGTTGATAAAGTAGCGCTTTTGGATTTTAGCACTTTGGAAGCTTGTTTTAGCGCTTCGGGTTAAAAATAAAATTTTTGACTTCGTGATCCCTAATTTTGCCAATTCTAATCATGTCCATTCTTCGGATTGGTATGATTGATAATCTAAATTCTTGATGTTGGAATGGATGATTGAAATAAGACTAACTTCTCATGATAGGTGAGAAGAAATCCTATTTGTGATGCTCCTCATGATAGGCGAGGAAATGATTCAATATCTAATAAATCTCATGATAGGTGAGATCTAGATAATGTTTTGATGAACCTCATGATAGGTGAGGTTTGATGTTTGCCTATGAATTTTGATCAAAAATTCATACCAATTTGGGATAGACTTGATAGTAGAATGACTTTTGATTTCTTGACATAGAACACTAATAGTAGAATTGACTTTTGATTTCTTGACATAGTTGACTGATAGTAGATTTATCTTTTGTGATGATAGGAGCGTTTAGGTACTCTTCAAATTCAAGAGAGATTTCCATGGATGATAGATTTGATTACTCATCTGACACCAGATGAGCTTTAGGTGATAGGCCAATGTGGCCTGACTAGCTTGCTTGATATGCCCCAGATTAGGATTAATCGGGGTTTGTTGACTACATTAGCTGAGAGGTGGCATAACAACCACAACACCTTTCACTTACCCACTGGAGAGATCATGGCCACACCTAAGGATGTGTGGCATATCTTGCGCATTTTGTTCATGGGGGAGATCATCACTTATGATTCCCATGGGACGAGTAGCAGGGATGCTCTTCGTAGAGTGTTTTAGGATCAGGATATTGAGGATCCGAGTGTTCCATGGCGGAGGATCGCAGATGCTTATACGACACTTCCAGCAGTGCTACCTAGATTTATTGGAGGTTTCCTTTGCCCTGATTGTAGGTCAAAGGGATTCCTTATTAGTTGGGGCAGGACACTAGAGAGCATGTTGGTACATGGTACTAGATATGCGTGGGGGATGTGCATGTTAGTGCATCTTTACCATGATCTACATTCAATTGTGTACCTAGGTGCACGTAGTATATCCGCAAGGATGACCCTATTACAGGTGTGGGTTTGGGAGCATTTTGCCATTGCTCAACCATTTCTATTGGCAGATAGACCAGCCGACACACCATATGTTTTTAGATACAGAGGTCGATTGACACAGGCTTGGATGGGAAAGTTAGAGCACTGGAGGCGAGTTTTTGATGATACTGAGACAATGACATGGCACCCATACCTTGACTGTGAGGAGTGGGATGAGGATGATACAGTGTTGGGCTTCTTTTGTGACTCTATGTACCTCATTGGTTGGACTCCTTTTGTGATAGAGAGATTTATGTTGCCTCGAGTATACAGACAATATGGCATTGTTCAGTGTATGCGATAGGGGGTAGCCCATTATGCACGGCGATGGATGGATATTCTTGATTGGGGTCCCACATTATCCTATGATACTGTAGTAGAGGGGTATAGTACATTACAACCATCTCCTTGGGATATGCGGAGGGATATTGCAGAGGCACCCATGACAGAGGAGTATGCAGCATTTTTGGCTTTGGTTCCATATCCTTGCATCACCATTCCTGATGAGCCCGTACCACTACCAGTAGAGGAGGATGTGGCAGAGGATGTCGCTGGGGGTGAGGGTGATATACCAACAGATGATAGTTCAAAGAGTGATAGTGAGGATAGCAGCAGTGGTGACAGTGATGGTGGTAGTGGAGGGGATAGAGGGATAGGGCTAGCCATCAGTAGTGGTTCATCTTGTAGCAGGCCTCGCAAGAGGTGAGCAGTGACCGTGCCACCTGTAGATTATCAAAGATAGATCACAGGCTTGCAAACACAGGTTCAGACACTATAGGGGTAGTTGGTATAGGCTAGGGGTATGCTCGTGCAGAGCCAGACTCAGATGTAGGCCCAGGCATAGGCTTAAGCTCAAGCTTTATCATAGGTACAGGGACAGTTGGCCGCAGTACAGACACAGGTGGCCACTCTGACATCTGAGAGAGATAGTGCATAGAAGATTGCCAAGAGGGCACAGGAGACAGCGAAGACTCTCCAAAGACTGGTTGATGACACCTCCATAGGGGATTATATGAGAGAGGTTCTACGGGTAGGTTGAGAGGCAGAGTTCTACCGGGGTCGATACCATGATGCAGTTCCTGCTAAGCGGAGAGTTAGTTATGCTCCGTCGAGATCTAGATGAACACACACATGGATAGTGAGTGAGGGGGTTACACAGCCTCCACGCAGAGATCCCAAAGATCCTGGTCCTTTCAGGGGTGGTGGTGGTATAGGTCCTGTTAGGCCCACACACTCTAGCAGTAGTAGATCAAAGAGGCCATTGTGATCCTCACTGATGTATTTTATGATGTACCTCTTTGTATGATGATGTATTTTTATGTCTGACTTCATTGTATACTTGACATTTGTGATATATATATGAGATGCATTTGATGTGATTATGATGATGGTTTCATGATTTCTATGTGATGGATGTTGTTATTATATGCTTTTAAAATGTGATGAATGGATGCATAAATGTTTTTTTTTTAATGCAATGATGTAATGATGTATGTATGTGTATATGATATATGGATACATGATGTGATGTATGGATTCTAAATGATGATCTATATGAAAGCTTTTAAAATGTGATGAATGGATGGATAAATGCTTTTGTTATTTTCAAATCTGATGATGATAAATGATGATCTTATGATGACTGTAAATAATGTACGGATGGTAAATGATAATGTAATGAATGTTTTATGGTAAAAATGAACCCGATGTACTGATGGTAGAATTTATGATGTATGATGAAATGTATGAATGATGAAATGATGATGCAATATGTTTTTGATGATTTTATGTCAAGTATACTCAGTCTCATTTTGTAGATTAGACAATCATTGATTTGGAACTCTTTATGCAACAAATACTCTGTAGATAATGAGTCATGATGAATGCAATCTAATTTTAACATGCAACTATATGCAAAATGATTATCATTTTAATAGTACTTTTATGCTTTTGTGTCATCATAGAGCTTTATTGGATGTTGAAAGTGAGTACAAGCATCAATGATTTGGTTAGACCAATAACGACCTAAGTACTTCTTTCATGATTTTTGATATTGTAAGTGAACACAAGCATCGAGGTATAATTAAACTGAGATGACCTAAGCATTCATTGCATAAACAAACAGTGATTAATCATTTGAATGTGTGAATTCTAAATGTCATCGGTGATACATTTGCATAGCACATCCCCCAACAATTCATACATGTAAATGATTAACATACAGACAATAGATAATAAAACATCATTATTTTTTTATTGTATCTCTAGTTTAATACATCATTGAGTTACTCCAAAGAAATGATAATCAAAAATGCAATTTATCCATTTTCACTTAGTGTGTTTCAATCATTTTTCAAATTTTAGATCATCCATTGTGATTTTGACATGTTTTTGGATTTTCTGAGACTTTTGATGAAAGACCTAACCTACTAACTAATCCTAGGGGCCTCGGGGGTTGATCAAAGATTAGCCTTGCCTCCGTTACACATGCAGAGACCACGTAGTTTGACTGACACAGACCTATATTTTTGAAAGTTGCTTTTTCAGACTTACCTTTTTGACATGTTTTTGGATTTTCGATATGATATAGATGTTTGATGCTTTTGTGATGATGATTGATATTGCACTTTGATCTTTGTTTTCGGTTTTCTGCCATACTGTCATGTTCCCAGATTGGTGAAATCAATACATTTTTATTGCCCCTAATGGTATCCAAATGTTGCCCCCAAGCTATGGAGTGATATGTTGACCATGTGACATGATTTTGATAATGGATGCAATGATGGCAAGATGACTGACATGATATGGAATGGTACTGACTGCCAAACTAATGATCCTGATATATTCATAATAGATGGGATGACTGATCTTAGAATCACATATGATGCCTATTTCCAGGTTTTCACCATATGCTTTGATTACACCCTCTGTTTTGTTAATTTTTCTCATTTTTCTCTTCTTCTTTTTTTTTTTTTTCTTTTTTGTATTTTGTGTTACCAAGATGCCTAATTGCCAGGTTTTCATCAAGGAAACAATTTTTTAGATTTTTGCCTCGTGCACTAGGAGTTTTAAGCATAGAATTTTTTGAGATGAATACTGTTGATAGGTTCATCAAACAAATCCCCTTCTGACGTTGATAATTGATATGCTCCTGATCCATACACTGATATGACGATAAAAGGACCAAGCCAGTTAGGCTCAAAATTTCCTTTCTTCTCCCTATCCTACTGATTCCTAGGGTTTTCCTTTAGTACCAAGTCACCAACCTGAAAGACCCTCGGTTTTACCCTGTGATTGTAACTCCTTGACATCCTTTGTTGATAAGTCGTTAGATGATTAACAGCTTGTTGACAATACTCATCTAGCAATTCCAGTTCCTGCAATCTAGATACCCTATAGTCTTCATCTGAAATGATACCTCTGAGTGATACACGAAGGGATGGAATTTCAACTTCAATGGGCAATATGGCTTCTAATTCATATACCAAAGAAAATGGTGTAGCTCTCGTTGGTGTTCTAATGCTTGCTCTATAGGCCCATAGTGCAAGGTTGAGTTGAACATGCCAATCATGTCCAACATCGTTACCTGTCTTTTTGAGAATTTTGAGTGTGGTTTTGTTTGAGGCCTCTGCTTGGCCATTCCCTTGAGGATAGTATGGTGTTGAAAAGTGATGTTGGATATGAAACTTTCGCATAACTCTTGGACATCTTGATTCTTGAACGGTCGTCCATTATCAGTGATAATGGATTGAGGGATTCCATAGTGACAGATGATGTAGTTCAAGATGAATGAGGATATCTATTTCCTAGTGATGGTAGTAAGAGGTATTGCCTCTACCCAGTTTGTGAAGTATTATGTAGCTGTGATAATGACCTTGTGTCCATTAGATGAAGATGGATTTATTTTGCCTACTAGATCTAGGCCCCACTGATAGAAAGGCCATGTTGATGTAAAAGGATGCAGTTCTTGTCCTGGTGCATGAATCAGATTGCTGTGAACCTGACATTTTTGACATTTCTTGACAAATTGATATCATTCTTTCTCCATGCATGGCCAATAATATCCCGAACGGAGGAGTTTCTTAGCTAAAGTTATTCCACTCGAGTGAGTACCACAAATACCCTCGTGAACTTCTTGTAGGGCCGTTTCAGATTCGTTGCATTCTAGACATCGGAGTAGGGTACCATCAAGACCTCGACGATAAAGGATATCTTTGATTAAAGTGTGTCGAGCAGATTGGTGGATAAAGTTATGTTTTTGATTCCTAGAAAGGTCAGGAGGAAGGATATCATCTTTTAGATAAGCAAAAGTTTTTTTGTAAATGGAGGTTTCAGTGGTTTCTAGATGGCATATGGTAGTGGATTCTAATTGATAATGGGAAGGACATGATACTTGTTCTACCATAAACTCATAAAAAACATGCTTCTCAGGCAATTGTAGTAATGAAGCAATTGTAGCCATAGCATCTGCAGCTTTGTTCTCTGCCCTTGGAATCTGATCAAACTTGATACTAACAAAGGACTATTTTAGATTATGTATTTGCTATTTGTAGGGCATCAACTTTTCATCTTTTGTTTGATATTCATCATTTACTTGATAAATAACCAGTTGAGAGTCCCCATATACCTGTAAATCCATGATTTTCCATTGAATTGCTATCTTGACCCCAATAATTAATGCTTCATATTCTACCACATTATTGGTACATTGAAACATGAGTCTGTATGATTTCAGAATTATGTGTCCCTGGGGAGACATGAACAAGATCCCTGCTCCTGATCCTTGTTGTGTATATGATCCATCAAAATATAGTATCCATTGTTGGGGCATTGTTGTCATAATGTCTGCATCTAGAAATTCCATTGTCATTGGGCGATCATCTGGTAGAGGAGCTTCAGCTAGATATTCAGCAATTGCTTGTCCCTTGATTGCCTTTCTCTTGACATATTGAATGTCAAATTCACTAAGGAGCATAACCCATTTTGCCAGTCTACCTGTTAAGGAAACTTTACTTAGTAGATACTTCAAAGGGTCGATCTTTGCAATTAATCTGATTGTATGAGTCAGCATGTAGTATCTCAGCTGTTGAGTAGCAAACACCACTGCTAAGCATGATTTTTCTATGAATGTATAGTTTATTTCATAGCCATTTAGAGTTCTACTGATGTAGTAGATGGCATGCTCTTTCCCTTCATAGTCTTCTTGTGCTAATAGTGCCCCCAAAGAGATATTTGTCATGGCAATGTACAAAATGAGAGGCCTTCCTTCTATTGGTGGCATTAGAATATGTGGTGACATCAGATACTATTTGATTTGGTTGAATGTTGTTTCACACCCCTCGTCCTACTTGAAAACTATATTTTTATGAAGAAGGTGATTGAATGGATGACTTTTGTCTGCCAGTTGGGAGATGAATCTTCTGATTGATTGAATCCGTCCTTGTAGTGATCTGAGCTGGCTGATATTCTTAGGAGGTAGCATCTCCATAATTGCTTTGACTTTTGCTGGATCCACCTCAATGCCATTTTCCGAAACAATGTATCCTAGTAGTTTTGCTGATGTAACCCCGAAGACACACTTCTTAGGGTTTAACCTGACATTAAATTTCTCCATCCATGTGAAAATTTTATCAAGAATATGTAGATGTTCATCCCTTGTAGTAGATTTTTCCAAGATTTCATCCACATAATCCTCCATGAAAGTGTGCATCATATCATGGAAGATTATCGTCATTGCCCTTTGATAAGTTGCCCCTGCGTTCTTTAAACCAAATGGCGTGACGTTCCAGCAGAAAGTTCCCCATGGACATGTGAAAGTCATCTTCTCCTGATCTTCTGGAGCTATTCTTATTTGATTGTATCCAGAGAAGCCATCCATGATTTATATCATGGCATGCCCTGCCGTCAAGTCCACAATGATGTCTATGTTTGATAGTGGAAAATCATCCTTCAGGCATGCTTTATTGAGGTCCTTGAAATCTGTGCAGATTTTGATGTTGTTGTTTGGCTTTGAAATAGGTACTATGTTCGATATCCACTCAGCATAGTCTATAGACCTTATGAATTTAGCATCCAATAATTTCTTTAATTTTGTCTTTACCATTAATGCGATGTGAGGATGCATTTTTCTTAATTTTTGCTTAACATGCTTGATTCCTGTTGGCAAAGAGAAATGATGCATAAGCAGATTTGGATCTAAGCCTGGCATATCAGAATATGACCAAGTGAAATTGATGCTTCTTTCTTTAAAGAAATTGATAAATTCTGGTCTCTCTTGATCAGTCATTGATTCTGCTAGATGTAGAACTTTTTCCTTCTTTTCTGTACCAATGTCCACTGATTGTGTAGGTTTGACCAGAACTGATGATCACTCATGATAGTGTTCTGGGAGAGTGTCAAATCTTCCATCCTTTAGTGCCTTAGAAAGGTTTTCACCATTGGATGCATTCTTTATTTTTACTTTTTCTAGATCTAATGCTGCCATAGAATGGTTTTCACCATTAGATCTATTTTCCCTGTTGTTAATTTTGCAACTGGAAGATTTGACACCCTCCTGTTGAGTCGTATTGTTATGAGTATTATGGATAGCATTTATATCAGGTTTGATATGACAAAGGAAATGCATGATAGCATCATCATTTGCAAATTTTGGTACAGTCAATGGTTTGATAGGTTCCCAATCAATAAGTTCTAGCTGGATTAATGGCATGGTATCATTGGATTGATATAGGTCAATGGAGGTAAGGGTGAGGACAACAATATTGTCATAATTGTCATTTGGTATATCGAGATCCATGATGGTACCCTCTTCGAAATCATCTAGTTCACTCAAATTATGTTCGTCCTCACTAGAGTCATTGATATTTAGTGATCCCTCGATGAATGGTCTAGACCTAGAGCCTTTTCCCTCCTCTCGCGTAGGTGCAAATTTTTGAATCACATCGACTGGAATATCAATGACAAGTAGATCACAAGGTAATTCCCACTCATATTCATTTGAGTCTATTTCAGAACCATCTCTAAAGTGAAGGATGTTTTCCATAGCTGTCTTTGTTAGCTCTTGCTTCTCCTCTTCCGAGTATCCTAGTCCTGGTTTTTCTTTTGTGTGGAGAGTGAGAGGTGTGATAGGTTCTGAGACTCCCTCCTTTCTTAATCCCATAGGTCCTTGTCCTTCATAACCCATCTTTTCAAGAATAGTCTTTCCTTTTCCATACTTGTCTGTGTTGATGTTAATATTTTTTGATATCGATCTCTGATGTTGATGTTTCTTCATCCTTGTATAGCCAATCTAGGATTGCTTTGTTGGTCGTTTCTTCTGCTATGGTTCTAGATTTTACAACTATTTCTTGAAGAATTGTGGTAGGTTAAGATGTTGGAGGTTTGATTAGTGATGGTTGACCATATTTCCTAGGAGATGGCATTAATTGTGATAAGTTAAGCGATTGCTCCATTGAGTATTGTCCCATTCCTTTATCTATCAACTGAACTTGCTTTTGAAATTTGTCTGATAAAGAAGTTTGTGTATCTGGATTGTTTGTTTCAACATGACTTGTTTCTTTTCTTTACCTTTCTTTTTCACCCACTTGGTAGTGATGCTTGGACTTTGCTCGTTCTTGGATGATGATGAACTTGAAGCTTCCCTGTTGTGAGGGACAAAGGTGTCTTGAGATATTTGTAATGTGTCACAATGTTGTGGATGATTATAATTAGTAGCTATAGTCACCTCTTGTCCATTTACTAGAAACTTCAGGCATTGATGGTATGTAGAAGGTATGGCCTTCATTTCATGAATCCAGGGTCATCCTAAGAGTATGTTGTATGTCAATTCTCTTTCTAATACTTGACATGCTATATACTTCATCACAGGTCCCACTTGGATGGGTAATACAACTAAACCTTTAGATGATCTTTCCTCCTCATCATAGGCTTTGATGGTCATTTTTCGTCGAGCATCAATAGCATCTTCAGAATATCCTAGTGCATAGACTAATTTGAGGGTGCAAATGTTCAAACCAGCTCCCCCATCTATTAGAACTCTCTTAACACGATGATTATGGATACAGAATTCGATATGCAATGTTGTGTTATGCAGATGGTTTAATGATACATCATCCTATTGAGAGAATGACAAACAATGCGGTGTGGTCAAGTGTCCCACCATAGCTTGGAATTGAAAAACATCCAAATTATTTGGCACGGTGGTGGCAACTAATGCTTGTTCAAGAACTTCTTTATGAGATGGTGAAATTTTAAGGAGTTCTAGTATTGAGATTTGGGTGGGGATGTTTTGCAACTGATCAACAATATTATAATGAGATTGAGGCGTAACTGTACATTGAGATCCCACTCCTTTTAATACTACCTTGGCTTGCCCCTTAGTCATGACGTTTGTTGATTGATGTTCTTGATTCTCTCGAGGGGTGTTTTGTATTTGATTGATAACATCATAATGTGATGGAGGTGGAACTACATGTGTGGATCCAATTCCCCTTAACATTACTTTGGATTGCCCCCAAGTCATGATGTTTGCTGGTTGATGTTCTTCATTATCTCTAATTTTTAAAACGTTGATTTGATTATCAGAATTTGGTATTTTCGGGAGCAAGTCCAAAGGGGTGATTTTGTTGATTTTTGGTTTGTTAATGTCAAGATCAACTATATGATCACTCTCCACTTCAGATAAACAAAGGATTGTTTCATTGTAGACATGGTTGATGTTTTTACCCTTGTTATTTGAGGATGATGATCCTTTCTCATAGTTGGGTAAAGGGTCTTTGAAAGCTGCATGATCGTTGTTGTTTTGGGGTGTTTCCACATATGCTTTGTTCTTATCGATCAAGTCTTGTATTGCATGTTTCAATTCCATGCAATCATTGGTTTTATGACCTTTGTTACTATGGAAATTGCAATATTCTATATCATTCCACCATGGTGGTTTGACTTTTGGATCCCACAATCGAGCTTCTCGTGTAGTGAGAAGGCCACTAGCAACTAACTCTTTCATTGCCGATTCTATTGATTGACCTAAAGGTGTGAACCTTCATCAATTTGATGGTCTCTAATATGGTAATGTTTTTGCGTGTTCGTTGTTCTGCATGGTATTTGACTTGATTTTTTGGTCACTGTTTTGATTGTTTGAAGAAGATGCAGTCAAGTTGAAAACTAGTTTGACATTTTGTGAATCACTTGTTGTTTCATTTGTGTTGTGATTCTTTTGCCAAATTTTTGGTTTATCATTGCTGGAGTGTTGATTGGAGTAGTTATTTGTTTTATCATTGTAATGTTTGATAACTCCTCGTTTCACTAATGCTTCTTCAATCTTAAGACCATTTTCTATGACCTTTTCGGAAGTGGGTGGACATTGTAATTCTAGCCTATAGCTCATTTCTTCTGTCAAGTTCTCAATGAATAATTCCATCTTTTCTTCCTCTAGAATAGATCGAGGATACCTAGCAAAAAGTCATTGCCATCTTTGGAGAAAAGACAAGAACATTTCTCCTTTATTTTTCTTTAAGTTGTAAAGATCCTTGATAGTAACATCATGTTGGATGTTGAATGAATATTGAGAGATAAATTTGTTAACAAGTTCCTCAAATGTTTTGATTTCTGGTTGCAGTTTTGAGAACCATTCCATACATGCACCTCCCAAACTTCTTGGGAATAACCTCATCAAGTAAGTCTCTTCTTGAGCAAACTCAAGACTCATTGTTTTAAATTCTCATATATGATCTATTGGATCTGTTCATCCATTGTACTTATCGTACTTTGGGAATTCACAGTGTCTTGGAAAGGTAGTAGACCAACTGTTGCATCAAAAGGATAAGGACAAATGTCCTGTATCACATATCTTTTGGTACTCCCTTTCATCATGTCCTGTATCTATTGCTGTAATAATTGCATTTGTGAAGTTAAAGCAACAACTTGATCTATTGTTTGTGTTGGTAGCAGTATTTTTGTTACATCTGTTTCAGGTGTATCTTTTAGACGATTGACATCAAAGTCCTTGGGAAGTTTGGCACCTGATTTAGCCAACATTAAAATATATTTTTCCATATCTTGCTCCAAAATATTTTCCATGAATATATGGAACTTAGGATCTTGTTGAGCTGCCTGAATGTCCTCTTGAGTTATTTCATTCTTGTCATTTCGGTTCAAATTGTTCCAAGGATTTTCCTCTGCCATGTTTTTAGATGATTCAAGCTCTTTTTCTAAGAGTCTCTATTTGTGGGACCTAGTGAAGATTGGCATACAAATTTTCACACTTCCTTTCGAAATGTTGATCTTCTATGCTAGAAAAATGTCAAGGTAAACTTTTAACAAGGTCAAATAAGATGACTAATCTTATTGATGAGACTATGTTCAAAATTTGATTACTATACTTGGTTTCATGATAAAGGATGATAGTATGCTGATGATGAAACCTTTGTGTAGTAATCGATTGTGTATTTTGTTTTGACACTTTTGATTTGCAAGATCTTGTTTTAGTTGATAAGTTTGGAAATTTGTATAAACCTTTCTGATTTTGGTCCTTGGACAGTGATTCTGATGAATAAAAACTTGTGTTTTGGTGAAGACTGTGGATAAAAGATAGACAGAGTGACTGGTAAGATTTTTTAACTCTTTGTTTTAGAAGCGCTAAAATAGAGTACAGAAGCGCTATTTCACAGAAGCACTAGAATAGAGTCTTGAAGCGCTGAAACAGAGACTGGAAGTGTTATTTTACTAGAAGCACTGAAACAGTGCATGAAAGCGCTGCAGAAATTGATGGAAGCGCTACTTGACAGAAGCACTGAAATAGTGCATAGAAGCACTATAAAAAGTGATGGAAGCACTACTTTACCAGAAGCACTGAAATAGAGACTGGAAGTGCTAAAACAGTGCACGAAAGCGCTATTTCGTATAAGCGCTAAAACAGTGACCAGAAGTGCTGAAATAGGTTTTTCCAAAGCTTTTAAAAATAGGACTTTAAAGACTCTACTGTAAAATTTGATCTAGCCTCGTGGCATACTGTATCAGGGACTGTGGAAGAAAAGCACGATGAATGCACTGACTGTGATTATGAAATTGAGTGAGAGCTCTTCTTTGAAAAAAGGCTCGTGAAAAGAGTGGTTCTACTACAAAATCTAATGTGTGACCCCTAGGAAAATTGTGATATCTATAGATGAATGTTCTATGTTGTAATAGGAGTTTCTGATTTTGATATAGAAAACGTTGTCTTCTCAATTTATAACCGTTAGGTTTCTTGGGTTTTGAGACTTTGATTTTCCTTTTGAGAAATGTGGTGGACTTCCACTTTCTAAGCATAGAGTTTTTCTGATCTAACTTGACTTTGTTGTTTTCAGGATGATCCTTAATCTGATTTTAATGATTCTTTGTGAAAACACAAGCAGTAATTTTGGATAATTGATTTTAACTGAAAAGATCATGTATGTTCAAAAACCATGAATGATTTTTATAGATTTTGACGGGTTGTTTTAACAATTATACACAAATCAAACAGACTCACACTTAAGGACATGTAGGTCATCATTATACTCATAGCTCACATCTTGAATTACGTTGACTCACACAGCAGTGTCACCCCCTAGAGGGCGCCCGCATTTTCGTTGTTGCCAGGTGCATACTCAAAGTGACAGACGTAGATACCAAATACTTTGAGCAAACAATCCTTGGTAATTATATGGTGAGTGTCTTTGGGGTAGATTCTTCCCTCCCCTTGCATTGTGAGTATGACAATGTATGGATACTAACTCGGTGGGAAACTACTCTATGGCTCATAGATAGGGTTTCGTTCGGTGTGACAAATAGATAAACTCCCTCAGGAGACCTCCCAATCTTTAGAACAAAGATTTTGGAGATGGTTATCTTGCCTACTACCGTCAAGTTGGAATTTCATCAACAATTTGCATTTTTATTATAGTGGGTTGGAAAACCTGGATTTGGTTGTTCCCACTTAGGTCGTTCCCGTAGGGTGAGTACTTTTTCCCACTACGGCAGGCTTGCTAAAGGATTTAATAAAGCGTAAATGACATAAAATAAAAGTGAATCTAGCACTTTGGTCACCCAGTTAAGGGGAGAGCACAACATATAGATTTGTTTTGTTTTAAGCCCAAAAAGAAATATTCTTAATCTAAGTGAAGGTGTTGCTTCACTGAAATCATGATGTTCTTTTTAACTTCTACTGTAAGAATGTGATGACTATCCTAAGATTGATAGATTTGCTTTAAGAAAAACAAGAAAGTGACTATCCTAGGATTGATCAATTTTAAAAACTTTGAAGTGACTATCCTAGATTGATCAATTTTATTAAACCTTGAAGTAACTATCCTACATTGATCAGTTTTAGAAAACTTTGAAGTGGCTATCCTAGATTGATCAATTTTATTCCAATTGTAAAAAAAATAAAATCTGGCCACGGAAGCATCAAATCTAGACTGTTTTTACAAAAGCGCTGGAATATTACACCGAAGCGCTAGAACAGTTACTTGAGGCACTAAAACTCGAAAGCACCGAAACAAGGTATCGAACTGTCGAAGTTTGTCATGGAAGCGCTAAAACACCCGATGCGCTAAAATAGTGACTAGAAGCACCGAAGTTTTTCTTGGAAGCGCTAAATACTTGATGCACTAAAACAATAACAGAAAGTGCCGAAGTTTGTCTTGGAAGCGCTAAAACACCCGATGCACTAAAACAATGACCGGAAGCACCAAAATTTTAAACGGAAGCAATAAAAGAAAACACGCTGTAAAAACTGCATAACACTTTCCATAAAATTTTGAAATTTTTATAAAATTGGGGTTAATGCCCCATGGTGGGCACCAAATTGTAAGTGTGGAATGAGGTAAATAACATAAATACACTTCTTAATAAAACATTATATCAATAATTAAACAAATTGAGTCAATTCAAAATAGTAATCAAATGAAAGCGTCATATTGTTCTCTATCCTCAAAGATTTATTAAATCTTGATTGCTCTTAGATTGTTTAAGCAAGTAAGACTGTTAAAATGACTATTTGAAGAATGAGATGATGATAATGCAATACTCAATGATAAATCAATTAAACTAGCATGATATAGACATGAAATAGATAATTGCAGCTACAAGAGGCAGCCATTGATGTGAAGCTTGATTGTTGAATTGCTTGAATGTTGATGCTTGATACTTGATGCCTGGATTCTTGCAGAGTAAGGGTGCAAAAGCTTGATTATCTGGATCCTTTTCTTGGTTCAATGAGGCTTTATTTATAGATTTCCTGGCTGTAGAAATGCACAAAGAAAGATTTGAGAGGCTTGGATTCAATCTGGAGGATTGAATGGTGAGAGATGGAGGAGATTGAGAGAAAAATGGAGATTGTCTCTACCCATGAAAACACCAGGCAAGAGAAGCAGAAAGATTGATGGAAGAGGATTGAGAGATCAAATTCCAAATTTGTCTCCAATTTGTCTCCAAAACTTCCCGTGAAGTTTCAAAGCATTAATTGTAACAAATTTAGACATGGATTAGACATAGGAAATCTAATTCATTTTTGAGGAAATGTAGATTGGAATATTCCTTATGCTCTAATTCAAATATTTTTATTTATTTAAATTAGAAAAAGGGAGATAAATAATTCAATAAAACAAACTATAGGATAGTTGTTTATTAAATTAATCAATGGAATATGGTAATTAATTAATAAAGTGTTTGATCTTTATTTAATTAATTCAAGAATGATGTGATAGAATGAAATAGGGATTTGATAATTAAATCGAACAAAGTATTTAATTTTTTTTATTTAATTAAGGTGAATTTGAATGTGAACTATATTAAATAAATATTTCTATTTATTTAAATAGTAGAGGAAATTAGAATAATTAATCAAATAATGTGTATTTAATTAATCGGATGCTCCACATCATTTTTAGGTGTATACATCGCTAACTGTTTCCACTGTGCTACCTCGGTTACACTTCTAGAAGTCCGCAGTATAGCGGTAGCAACCTTGCTTGCTACTAGCTGCTTCCACCGCATTACTACATTTAACTTTCTAACTGCTCGGGGTGTTGTGGTAGCTTTTTGCTTGCCGCTACAGTTTTCACCGCACAACTGTGGTTACTGGCCTAACTGCCAGCGGTACTATGGTAAGATGTTCGCGGCCTTACCAAACACATGCTAATAAACTCATTTTTGTTTGACAATTGTTGACTATAGGAAATGCCGATGAAAACATGCCATGAAATATTACCACCAAATGTCGATGGCTATTGACTTTTATATTCCCAAGAAATCAAGACTAAGTCACTTCCAATGTGACATTAAAATATTAACCAATGCCTTTACCTGTTGTCGGCCTTAAGGCCTGATTTAAATGTCAAACCTTTAGACCCGATTCAAATGCAAAAAGAATACCAAATAGAATACCTTTACCCAAGGTCAAATGCCACCTTGATATATTCATTTCTATATAATGTGCCATTTCCAAATGATTTCCAAAGACTTATGAGGTATAGTGAAGACTGAATGATGAATTCACAATTCCATTCCACTTACCATAAACCCTTATTATACTGAGAAACAAGTTGCATCATATAAACCATTAACAATTTAAAGATGCAAGAACCTGATCAAACCAAACTATAACAACCTATAGAACACTAATTCATTCCAAGGACATATAATTAAGTGCATCATTGAAACACAATTGTTAAACCAAAAACATATCACCTGATCAATGAAATAAAGAGCCAGTAACCAGAATGCCTTAACTGAGATCTGCACATGGAGTCAAGTTATCAATACCACTATATAAAATATAATCAATGAAGTAAATGTGCCAATCAGAAAAGTAGATCAACTGAGAAAGTAACCACCAAGATGCTAGAGTATCAAAAATTGACATCAAGGAAAAAATAGCACAAGAGGGATTCAACAAACTCTCCCTTTGTTCTTGATGGCAAAACTGAGCCACCAAGCCAAATAATGAGTTGTAACTGAATGCACATAATTTCCCCCCTTTTTGACATAAGGATAAAGGGAAGTCAATATAGATAAACCAAAAACAACTGTGAAATTCCAACAAACTGCAGATGAACCTTTGAGAAGCAAAGTATGAGCTGCAGGAAGAGCTAACCAAATCCCCCTATCACCAAGATAGACTGTTTAAGATAACAGTGATTGAGAGACAACTCCCAATCTAGACCTAAGTCTTTCAAAAACATCTTTATCCAATGCCTTTGTTAAAATTTCAGAAACTTGTGCTTGTGTAGGAAAATATTGCACATAAACCTCATTAGCCAACACCTTTTCTTGAAGAAAGTGAAACTTTATAGCTATATGTTTAGTTCGAGAGTGCATAACAAGATTTTTTGAGATATTGATTGCACTAGTATTATCATTGTTGTCAAAACAGATTGCACCTGTATGCTTGAATATTCAAATTCAACAATTTGTTGAAACATTGGAACTAATTCCAAGCTGTGGGTATCCTATAAAGAATTAGACCTCCAGATTCTAGGCTGGTTCCTATGAATTTTTCTGATTAATATTTGGGTAAATTACTGGGAAAAGGATAAAAAAGATTTAACCTGAATGCAAAACTATGAAACTTTAAATATGGTGATGCTTGCACCTGAAAATGATGATCTAAAAGGAAGTTTGGTTCACAATTGATTCTCAAAAATATCTAATTTGCACATCAAAATCTGAACAATTTGAACTCATATAAATGCTCCATACAAAGGCTCATAAAACTATCTTCTTTCATAGGAAAAGAACGGTGTTCTCACAATTAAGAAGATAATCTTAAATTACGAACTTAGTGTATGACCTATGAATTAAACTTGAATGAATACATATACTTATGATTGAGATAGAAAGATAAAGGTTTCAATGCTGAAACACAATATAATTCGATCAAAATCAAACACAAGAATGATGCCTGAAAGCTTGAAGGCAAAACCTAACACTATTGAGAAGATAAAAGAAAAAACTCCATGCTAAAACCAAGGGTAACCTGTAAAACCTGCTATGTATTAATCTGAAATGATGCTGAGTTAAAAATAATTCGCTTTTCAGAATGTAAAGGAGAAAAACAAGAACTAAGGAAAAAACAATTAAGTTTTTTCAATATATACAAAAGGCCTTCAAAAAGGCATGGAAATAGAACTGAAAGTGAAACTCAAAGAGAAGATGATAACTCCAAGGTAAATTCTGAGCAGAAGCAAAAATCTCCAAAAAAGAGGCTCAAATCCATGCGAAAATGAGTGCATGACGGTCCAAACTCGTAGTCAACTGTTAACTGAAACATGCAACACCCAAACTAAACTGAAAATCCCACAAAAGGTGGGCCCAAGCATGCGAAATCCTCCTCATTTGTATCAATCCACCCATGCCAAAATGAAACTCCACTTTGCCTAATATTCTATGCTTGCATTTGAGATAGTTAAATAAATTAAATGATTTATATTTTATCATTTAATTTATCAAATTTACAAAAAGTAATGCAAGGCATAAATATTTTAATTTATATCTAAAAATGGAATTTAGACTTTATAGAAACATGGGCCTATGCAAAAACTAAAAACCACCACCATACTTAGCATAAATTTGAACAAAAATGTTCACCGAGCATTGTACATTATTAGGTTGGCTCTATGAAGACTAGGGTCTTTGACTTTAAAAGTCATTACCATGGCCATATTAAGAAGAGATGATTCATTCTTCGAATAGAATGAGATAAAATACATAAATTTTGGTAACTTAGGGTAAAGAACCCTAAAACATCAAAATTCTTAGCATTTATCTCATTTTTCTCGCCCATTCTGAAGTTTCTAGAGCTCGTGCTTCGCCACTGTGAACACTAGGGTTTATGCTCGAAGCTGTAAGTTTCCAATTGCTTGATGACCTTCGCACTTGACTATGAGCTGCCATGCTATTGATTTCTCTTGGAATTCTATAGATTATTTACTGAGATTGACTTTCATTTATTCGTGATTCCTATCCTGCTTCATGATGGGTATTTGACTTCAATGATTGAGTGCCACCATCACTGGAAACCTCGACCTTTTCTTATATTAATGTCAACTACCTGGTAAAAGAATGATTGTAAATCTTAAAAGAAAACAAAGCTCCCTATACAGGCTGCACCATTGAAGCTTCTTTATGCACTTTCTATGAGCTCTTCCTATGTTCTGGGTTTATCACTTCCTTGCTTTGAAAATGGCATAAATGGGTCTGCTTTTTCTTTTGCAAAGACTTCATATTCTGTACAGAGATTTTATACTATATCCCGTAATTATGTGTCTAGAAAAATCAATGAATTCTTTGCAAACTATAGCTTTATTAAATCATGATCTATGATCTGGGTATTGCTTGTTGCATAGGCCGCCATGAAAAATATTGGCTTGAAGGTCATTTGCTGTATGAAATATTCTCATTTCTTTGCTGGCCGTGGCCATGAATTTTTTAGATATTTCCTGATTAGGACATTCTCTCTGCTAGTGTTTTACGATTTACTTGCCACTGCTACTGATGGAATAATAAGGTCTTCTCTAGTTTTTCGGGTAGAAACCCTTATCATTTACTTTATCTATATAAAAATAGCACTCAAGGCTACAGCCTCTATATTTTTCTAACATTTCTTGAGCTGGGAAAGAGGAATTTTCTTGATTTTTTGTAGTATCACTATATTTAAGAAGCAACTACTTCGGTAACAGATCTTTGTGATAAAATTTCCTTGCCAGAATCTTATCCTTATTTATTGCCTTGCTTGTCACAATTGGACTTTCTCACCACTCTGGTTGTGGGGTTTCTTTGTTTCATAGGTGCGCATGGTAAGTCCATTGTTTCTTTTGAACTCTTGTGAACACTCTTTCTCCAAAACAAAAAGCTTATAAAAGCCTTATACTTTGTAAAAGATCAAAAAAATTATATTATGAATATCTTGGCCATTAGACATGTCATGCCACTCCTATACACAATGTGTATGTCTTGTAATTTTTTGGCTATCTTTGTGCTTTTGTAGAGCCTAAAATGCTAGGGTTCTTTGTTATTTTCCTCTAAAACTTTGTAATCACCCTGATGGATAAGCTTATTTAAAAAATAATCATTTTGATTCTTCAGAAACAACCTACTCCAAAAAGAACAAACAACCTCCGTATGGACACAGATATTCAACCATGAATGGAAAAATGATTTTATACTTTTCTAAATTATGGGTATTTTGCAACCTAATAGAATATAGTGATCTGGGCTATGACATGATCCCTATTTTATTTTTCTAACAACACTTGTGAATCATTTGAGATCTGAATGTCTCATTCTATCTTAATAAAAGCAACCTAGAAGGGTTATGGAACTCCTATAAAGAGAGATAGTCAATGAAAGCATCTGTTGTATTTTACAAAACTTGAAACCCTCTTATAGAAGAACTCCTTTGATATAAACAACAAATATAGTCAATAAATGATATATAAGTATGATGCAAAAATCAATAAAAGCATAAGATAAGTATGCAAATATGATCTCTCTGGTGAAAATGATGCTTGACTATAAACTAAACAGCATTGTGAGTCATGAGGGCACTACTCTTGATGTCATTTATCATTTAAAACCAACCCTTTCCATTGTTTGCATAAAACTTATGACACACCTGTAGATTATTTTTATCACCTTTGTTATTGATTAAAACAAATTTTCTCCCCAAGGATATGCTCCTTATTTCACACTGTCATGGTGAATTACACCTCTATATGGCTATCCTACACTTATGATCAAGCTCCTTACTATTATTGATTTTCATAGTGAGACTTTGCATATCTGCATTTTTCTGATAAATCACCATATGATGTGATTGTGCCCTATCATGTTGAATGCTTATTTTGATGGAAATGTTCAGTGCTGAAAATTGATTTGCAGCTATTCTGGTACTGATAATGACTCTCACAAGTGACTAGAGAGTGTGTCTTTTTGATATGTCGGGCTCAACCCTTGTGGGAGCCCGTTTTACTCCACATATCTGATAAAATGATCATGAACATAATGAACCTATTCCTGCACAGTGAACAAACATGTTAGCAAATAAAAAGAAGTTGAAAGCTTTCTCTTTTTCCTTACGCTACTTTGAATTTTTTGTAATCATCTGATGGATGCCTAATCAATTGTACTTTATATTTTTGTTGGTAGCATAGGAATATGATAGGATTTGATCCACATTGCTCTAACAACATTTCCCTCAACTTCCAAGTATGCTGGAGCTAGAGCTGAAACTGGAAATGGAGCTAGAGCTAGAGCTAGTGTCACAACATTCCTCAACTTTTCAATGATTCATCATTCCAGGCAATGACGAATCACTTTCTACCCTATGCTTTCATTATTCTCAGTTGTATAGTTTTCTTTTACTCATGTATCCCTTATTCGATTGTAAAAATCAAAATGAGTTATTCCCACGGCTTGTGTGGGATTCTGGTTCATACATTATGAATAAACACCAAATATTATGCAAACTTATGATATCATTTTTGAATTTTTTTTGCATAATATCACTGAAATTTACACTATTATGGAACAATGCACAATATGAGTACTTTAGCAGAATTTTTTAAAAACAACTTGTGTACCTTAGCTTGAATTTACAATTCAGCTCTACCTATTTGAGCTGGTAGTGAAAAATAGGTAACAATCACATAGAATAGTAATAGGTTTTGGAATTTCAATACCCATATCTGATAATTTCTATGACATCCAAATTACCTGAGTGTAGCAAGAAGTGGCAGCTATATATTTTTCTGCAGTAGTAGAGAGTGAAACAGATTCTTGCTTTTTGTTGTGCCAAGCCACTAAACGATCACCAAGAAAGAAAGCAACACCATTGGTGCTTTTCCTATCATCTAGACAACCTGCCCCGTCAAAATTAGTATATCTACTAAAGAGAATTCATTGCTTCTGGGATAATAGACCCCATAATCAATTGTGCCTTATACATATTTAAGAATCCTTCTCACAACATTGATGTGAGATTCCTTAGGAGATGCCTGAAATCGAGCAACCATGCAAACAACTTGCATTATATCAGGTCTTGAAGTTGTTAAATATAATAGGTTGCCTATCATTGACCTATAGTCAGTTTGGTTGACAGTAGGAGAGTCATCAACCTTGCTAAGTTTACAGCTAGTAGCCATTGGAGTGCTTATATGATGACTTTCATCCATTTGAAACCTTTTTAACATTTCTTTTGCATATCTTGCTTGAGATTAAAAGATGCCAGATTCAAGTTGTGAAATCTGAAGACCTAAGAATAATGACAGTTCTCCCAACATAGACATTTTGAATTCATATTCCATGATTTGTCAGAATTTTTTACTCAAGGCAATATTGTTGCAACCAAAAATGGTGTCATGAACATAAATTTCAACAACAAGAATATCAGATCCTTCATTTTCAACATACAGATTGATGTCTACTCCTCTAATGAAACCTTTTGACAGTAAGTGAATGTCCAATTTGGAGTACCAAGCTCTAGGAGCTTGTTTTAGGCCATATAGAGCCTTTTTTAGCCTGTAGACATGATTGGGTTTGTTTTTACAGGTAAACCCTTAGGGATGTTCTATGTAAACTTCTTCTTCTAAATATCCATTCAGAAAGGCAGTTTTTACATCCATTTGATATATAGTAAAAAAATTAAAAATAGAATATTCCAAGAAAATTCTAATTGATTCAAGTCTAGCAACTGGTGCAAAGGTTTCATCGAAATCAATACCTTCTTATTGAGCATATCCTTTGTAGACATATCTAGCCTTGTTGCGAACAACATGACCATGTTCATCATGTTTATTTCTAAAAATCCACTTGCCTCCTATGACATTTTTGTCATCTGGTCTTGGGACTAGATCCCACGTCTTATTTTTTTCAATTTGATCAATTTCTTCGTACATTGCATTAAGCCAACATTCATTAGTTAGAGCTTCATAATTTTTTTTTGGCTCAAACTAAGTGATTAAACAAAAATAAGTAAGCTCAGGTATGTGAGCTTTTTCATCATAGTTAACTATTCTTTTCATTGTTTGAACTCATGTTGATTTATCTCCTATAATCAGATCTTTAGGATGGTTTTTAGCAAGAGATTTTGAAGGAGTTTTAGTTTCACATTTTTCTAAGTTGATTTCAGCATCTCCAAATTTTGCTTCAGCAAGTTTAGGACTTGTTGGTTTTGTTTCAGGCTTTGCATTTTCAAAGCTTTCAGAAATTATATCAAATCCAAATTCGTCATCTTCATCATCTTGCATAGGTTTAGCATCTAAAAGAAGATTTTCATCAAATTTGACATTTACTGATACAATAATTTTGTTCAATCTATTGTTAAAGCATTTAAAGGCTTTTTTGTGAGTAGAGTATCCTAAGAAAATACCTTCATCTGTCTTAGATTGAAAGCTACCTAAATTTTCATCGTCTCTCTTGATAAAACACTTGCAGCCAAATATTCTGAAACATTTAATTGAGGCACATTTACCATACCATAGTTCATATGGAGTGAAATTTGATTTCACTCTAATCTAGACTCTATTCAAAATGTAGACAGTTGTATGAACAACTTCTTTCCAGTACAGGTTTAGCAGATTTGCTTCATTCAGCATAGTTCTTGCCATCTCTTTTACTATCTTATTCTTTCTCTCAACTACCCCGTTTTGTTGGGGTGTTCTGGCAGCAACATACTGTCTTTTTATGCCATTTTTTTCACAGTAGTCTATGAATTCTTGTGAGGTGAATTCACCACCTTTTTCAGATCTTAAACATTTCAATTTTAAATTTGAATCTCTTTCTACCAGTTTTCTAAAAACTTTAAAACATTCAAAAGCATTTGATTTATTCTTGAGAAAGGTAACCCATACCATGCGAGAGTAGTCATCAACAAACAACATGAAATATTTCTCACCATTGATAGATCTAGTCCTTGTAGGACCACATAAGTCAATATGAACAATTTGTAGAGGTTTAGTAGAGGAGTGTTCCTTGGATTTAAAGCTTACCTTAGTTTGCTTTCCTTTGAGACACTCTTTACAAACAACATTGTCAGGTTTTCTAAGAATGGGTAGACCTCTTACATTCTGATTTTTGCTAATTCTAACCTTGTTGTCAAAGTTTATGTGGCCTAGTCTCTTGTTCCACAACCAGCTTTCTTCAACATGACTCATTAAGCATATAGCTTTATTGTTTTCATTTCCAGAGGTGTCAAGTAAGTTGTAGACATTCTCCTTGGTCCTTCTTCCAACCGCAACAACTTTACCAGACTGGTTTTTAATTTCACATCCCTATGAAAGGAACAAGACTTGATAGCCACTGTCATAGATTTGACTGACACTCAGAAGGTTATGTTGTAATCCTTCTACATAGTATATGTTGTAGATAGGTGTGTCTTCATTCATAAAAAGATAACCTCTTCCTTTGATTTGAATTCCTGAATTATCTCCAAACTTCACATAACCACCTACATAATCTTCAAGATTAGTGAGTTTTTCTTTATCACTAGTCATGTGGTTTGAACAGCCACTGTCCAGGACCCATAAGTCCTTTTTCTTGGAGTGGAAAGCAGTTTGAACAAGCATAGTCTTTTCAATGTTGTTAACAACTTTTGGTTTCTAGACTTTGATAGTTTTTAGCTATTTTTTTTGTTGATGAGCATTGCATTTCTTAGTAGAATAACCCAAAGACTTGCATGAGAAACATCTCATCTGTCTTGCAAAACCATGATTCTACCTAAAGCCAAATCTAGGAGTTCTAGAATTCATAAATTTGCAAGAGTTCACTTTGTGACCAAATTTATTGCAGAAGTAACAATACCCATAAAAGAGAGGGTAGGAGTTGTAAGCCATTATGTTGCTCCTAAAAGGATGAATATGATCCTTGTGAAAATCAGGACGTTTGAGATTGGGACTTTTGTTTCCAACCACAACATTATCCTTTGCACTATTATTTGAACATTCACCTTTTACAAAACCAATTCCAGTTTTATCATTGTTCAGTTTTTGTTTACTGAGCATGTCATTCAGTTTAAGAGTGCTTTCAAATTTCTCAAAAGTCTTTTTGAGATCTACAATCTCATGTTCAATTTTTTAAATTTCTTGGTCTTTAAAACTTATGCCAATACGAAGAAAATCTTCAACACTCTTGGATTCTTCAAGTTGAGTTTTTGATGAAATTATCTCGAGATTTATGAGTTGCTCTTGTGAACTATCTTGAACAATATTTTGTTCTTGAGCACGCATCTATTTTTTAAGTTTTCTCAGCTCTTTTAGAGCACATTTTAGTTCTGCTTCATAATCCACTTTACCTTCTTCAGCATCATTGCTATTAGTTTCATCTTGTTGAATGATTTCAGCTATGAAAATATTTTCATCCTCTTCATCTAAAGAATCTTCAGATTCAGAGTCTGTTTCATTTTTGTTGAATAGGCTTTTCTTCTTTTTAAAATTAAATTTTTGTTTGGGTCTATAAGCCTTTTTCTTGGAAAATTTCTCATATTTTTCGTTATCACCATTTGTGTCACCATAGGGGCACTTTGTAGCAAAGTGGCCTATTTTGCCATAGTTAAAGCATTTGAAGGGAATTTTTCCCTTGTACTTTCCAAAACCCTTTTTGAGTTTCCTCACAAAGTGGGATTCTTTATCATTAGAAAATTTTGATTCAGTGAGCTCATCTCTTTCTTTCCTTTAAGCATTAAATGTTGCTTCTTTTGTAGTGCTGTTATTTTTACTAATCCTCATTTCATAGGCAGTCAAAGTGCCTTGAAGGTTCTCAAGGGTAAGCTAGGTAAAGTGTTTCTTTTCTTCTAGAGTAGCTATCTTAGCTTCAAATTTTGTTGGTAAGGTTATGATGACCTTGGTTACAACATCAAATTCCTTGACTTCTTCTCCTAGACCCTTCATTGCATTTACTATTTCATCAACTCTCAAAAAGTAGTCAGCTACTTTTTCATCGTCCCTCATTTTTAGTTCTTCAAACTGCTATTTTAGAGTGAGGACTTTAGACTGTTTTACCTTTTCATTTCCTTGATAGATAGTTTCAATTTTAGTCTATATTTCACTAGCAGAACTATAGTGCATGACTTTGATGAAGACATCTTTAGTCAAAGCACGCAGAAGAGCATGCTTTTCTCTTGCATTG